>CM024336.1:9685791-10235791 GCA_014170255.2 Drosophila triauraria | reverse complement strand
CCGAAAAAAAATTATATATTTTAAATCTTCCACTGGGTCGCAAAAGGAAGCGCATCAAGTTATATCTCTCTCTTCCCCTCTGTATTTATTTTGGCCACACAATCAATCGATCCGGCAGCAACAAGTATTTGGGATTCAGATTATGTGTGTGTTTAATCGTGTCATTGCCCCAAAATGGTGGCCAGGCCAGTCGAGAGGCGTCCCGAAACAAAGAAGCAAAATGTGCGACGGCGACCCACTTAGGAGACGGAGACGGCTTGGCCAGAACCGCCGCCTTGGCCAAAAGTCGAAGCGGCCACAACGGCATTCCCCTGCCTCCCGCACACACATTAATATGACATGACGCATTGAGCGTACGCCTTCCACAGTATCTGCCTTATACGATATATACATATATCTTTGGCTGTATCTGTATCTGCTGTATAAACTGTATAAACACACGCACGTTCTGAAAGCCAAACAGAGACTGTTATCAAATCGTATGCAAATCAGTTTCTTTTCTTCTTTCATATGCAAAAAACAAAACAAAATGAAAAAAGTAAAATTTATATATAGAAATAAAACGGGTTTTAGGCCTTCATTAACAAATAGAAGAATGGTTGCGGCTATTGGTTTCCACTAATTTTACGGCTAGATTTTGATGCATGGGGGGAAGTTTTTAGGGATTCTAAAGAATCACAGATCTAGTTGGGAATAAATTTAGTTTAATTAAATAAAACCTTGCTAAGGTGGTGATTTTAAACGATTTCATGATTAAAGATACTTCTAGGAGATAGATAAACCAAAATATATAAAATCAAACAAACGACATAATATTTTATAAGAATGTTCAAGTTTTCCTCTAGATCAACGCCTTAACGACTTCACATAACTCAACCTTAAATCCCTAAAAGAACTTATTTATTTTCAATTGTTAAACTATTTTGCTCACAAAGTAGTAGGCTCCTTTTTAAGTCCCTTAAGAATCCGCTTCATTTTGAACTCGATTTTTGTGTCGACTCTATAAATACCCCAGGGAACTGGCTTATGCCAAAAGCCAAGTGGCGAAAGCCAAGGTTCAATTCCCAATTGGCAATGCAATTTGTTTAATGGCTACACAAGAATGCATTCCGAGTGCAATTCTTCAGAGAGAACCTGACTTTGAGGTCACGCGGAGAATTGGTATTTCAAAACGGGTAACAAATGGGCAGCTTAATCTTTTGGGATAAGAAGAATGCGGTTAGGAGGCTGTTAAAGCATTAAATTTAATGATTTAATATATTGGTGCAGAGATTCTACTTAAAAAAAATAACAACCTAATTTGTAAAAAAAAGAGAGTTTTTATATACAGAGTGGAAAGATGATTTAGTTTGATAAAAGCCTAGGCAAAATGATTCTTTAGAAAGCTTAACTGAAGTTAATGTAAGGGTTTAGGTATGTATTTTCATGCTGACTTTGCATATTTCGGAAAAGCCAAACTATTGTAGTTTGGAGTAAATACAAATTGAAAAAATTAACCACTTAAAACCTTAAACAATTCATTATTTTTAGGGATCTGTTTACAGGAATCCATCTATTGGTTTCTTTTCTTTTCAAAGATCTTGCTCCCATTGACAGTTTCCTATAATTAACTTTCGAGGAGTCGCAAAACAGATTTGTGTACGGGAATATCCCGTCGATTGCGTGCTCTCCTCGCAGGCACTCAAATCTATCTGTAACGTTAACTGTTTGTGCCATTTGTATGCCGTGACAATGACAACGCCAGAGTGGTTTATCACCTCTCCGGCCGTCTAACTGGAAGTTGTCATCATGCCCATGACAGCATTCGTGCATCTCTGGATCTGTGGATCTGTGGATCTCTGGAACTTGGGATCTTTGCATCTGTAGGTATGAGCACACCACACACAACATACGAGAGAATGTGTCTCTGGGGACGGGGGACTGGGACTGGGACTGGGACTCACCTGCAGGAACATGTCGGCGACGTTTGGTTCTGAGCTGCCGGCGAATTATTGCGATTGAAGGCACCGAACCAATTCTTGATCGGATTTTGCCGGAATACAGGTTTATTGCCATTGGGATCCAGCGAGGAGGAGGAGGTGGAGGAGGATGAGGTGCCAGATGAGGCGGAGGCAGCTCCGATTTTCAGCTTCTTTGGCTGGTGATGGGCTGCACCCAAGGCCTGATATTTGCCCGGAATGGACGATATTGTCGTCGACGCTGCTGTCGTCGTCGTTGTGGACGCGGCTGCCGCTGCTGAGCAGGAAGCGATGGCCAGCACGAGTGGCCAGTGACGTAAGTGGAGCATCATCTTCTCTTCTGGTTATGCAATCCACTGCATGTAAGCTTAATGAGTCTTCTCCACGAGTGGTTCCGTTATCGGAATATATTTTCGATATTCTCGTTCTGCTCGTTCTTCGGTCTTCTTTCTTCGGCGGAAGCAGACTATTCGAAATCTACATTCGCACTCCACTTGTTAATTATGTAAATCAAGCACGGTTTCTTTATGTTTCTTTATGTCTTATTGTTGTTGCACTAATTGAACCACTTCACATGACTGCAAACTGTCAACAAGTCGCGCCCTGATCCCAGCGAATTTCTCGATCTGTTTGTTTGCGATTCTCCTCGATTCTCGAATCTCGATCCACAAAATTCTCAGTCCCTGATCCGCTCAAAATCGTGGCTGATAGTTCGCACCGCCGCACACGCGAAAGTCTGCAAGCCGACTGATACGGCGCCGAAGAGCGACGGTGCCAAGAGCCACATGCTTTCAGCCAAAAGCCATTTCCATTGCCAAGGCCCGAACCGAGGCAGAGCCGCCGACGCCGACGCCGACGCAGGCGCTCGGTGAGCAAAGAAAGTTGCGCATGCGCAGCGCTGCGTGCGTTGGCAGCGACGCGGACTGAGCAGAACACAGAGAGCCGGCAGAGGTGGAGAAAGCACTGGAAAAAAAAGTATAATATAAATTAGGTTGTGACGATTATATGCCAAAAAAACAATCTAAGTAAGACACAAAATAAAGGAAATTTAAACAAAATATTTAAACCTCTTTAAGGATCATTAAGAATTAATTCATAATAATTATTACAGATTCTTAAGTCCTTAATAGAATAATTAATTATTTTCAAGAAGATATTTTAGAAGATAATTTTTAGGAACATAATTTTTGAGTTCTGAAATCTCGAGTCGATGGCCAATGAAGCTAGTTCTGTAACTCCTAATGAACTATTATATTGTAAGCCTAGTTAATGAATAATATTTAATATTTTAAATATAAAAATAAGTCATAAATATTACCAATTATTTCTTAGGGCCAAAAAGACTTTAAAAAGAAATTCGCATTAGAGTCTAAATCAGATATTTTCTCTCAGTGCCGAGAGTGGGCCTCGTCAGAACGTAGAGAGCAGGCGTATTTTTGTAGGCTCCCCTGAGTTCCTAATATGCTAATGCGACAGTTTGCTTTGGCTGGGCTTGTTTCTTTCTTTATATTTTATTTTTATTTTTTCGTTACCAATGGAGTGTGTGCGTTGGGAGTTCTTCTTGATTCTGCCTCTTTTCTTCTGTCGCCGACATCGTCTGTTTAACGTTTGTTTATTATGCTCGCAACGTCAATACACCGTGAAAATTACAATCAATGGGGAATTGATTTAGGCATTTGCCACACAGTTAACCTGTTTAATCACCGTTCTTACAATAAGAAAGCTGGACATGGAGAAAATTGATATGGGGGGCTAATCAATGAAGCAAATAACCGTTTTGAGATACTAAATATTTATGCTCTTAAACCCCATTAATAAGTAATTGATTATAAGAAATAATAATATAAAAATATCTATAAATATATAAGGAATCCTTTTAAAACAAATTCCTCTCAGTGCAAGGCAAGCAAATATTTTCTAATATCCCGCAAAACCCCTACAAACCTAGAAGTGGAAACCAGAGTTCACTCCCAACAGCCAAGACAAACATCCTTTAGGATCGGCAAATATGAACTTAAAATATTAAGTGGGCGAAAGAGAGATTTAAATAATATATATTTCTGATCGGAATGATATGCACCTATGGGCCCACACATAGTCGGGGAGGCTCGTGGTATTTCACTTTAGTTTTTCATCATTGCCAACCCTTTCATCTTTACCGACGCCTTTTCACTTGGCCAGGGAAAGAGAGAGGGAAAACCGAGTTTTTCGCATTTTCATGTTCATTTGCCCAGCTGCATGAATTAACAAAAAAAAAAAACTCAGAAAATAATTTCAGATAATTTATGTTTTTGCATTTGCTCAGCAGCGGTTGAAGTTTAATTTAAATTGCTTTAAATGAGCAGCCACTGAACTCACCGCCATCGATGATGGTTGACCCAATTAAGTTAAAAGGAAATTCATTAAAAATGTCGCCGCGTCAAATCAGTTTAACATATTATGTGATTTGGTAATGCATTCATTTCGAAATGCGAGTGGCTTAATTGTCATTAAATCGATTATTGTCAGTTGAAATGAATGTGAAGTGCAGAAATGCATTTTCAGCCAATTGGAGTGAAAAATTTATAAAATAATGGATACTTAGTTGACAGGCCTATTAGTTTTGCTTATTTACACTGAAATATTTACTGTTTTATAATTTCATTGATTTAAATTTGATTTATATTAAATTCTCGCATACTTTAACCCAGCTTGGAATTCCATTTTGCAATTCATGAATGCACCCAAGCAATCTTCCTTGAATAACAATTTTTGCAACCCATTTGGACACACCTTATCCCTTCGCTTCCTCACATGTTCCACAGCAATCTTGCAGTGCAATTTTCTCCATTTCCATATCGGAAAATCGCTCACTCACTCACCACTCACTCTCTTGCCCAAAAGTCAACAATCCGTGCCGAAAAAAAGGAAAACTTGGAGTTTTTGATGGGCAGATTGAATGGGTTTTCCTTATTAATTGAAAGCATGCAAATTTGCCTCTTCTAATTCTCTAATTTTCTAATTTCCATCTCTTGATTGTTTCTTTTCGGGGCGGCAGGCAGACACCACTCGTACTCGTAATTGTTAATTGGAGGGAAACCAACTGAGACACCACCTCCGGCAAAGGAGGAGCAGGCTGAGGGGCGAAAGGTTAGGAACCAGAACCAGGGGACCAGAAAGCGATCACCTGACATGCGAGGCAGCGCTTCGAATCCGTGACGACAATCATTGCATCACCAAGATTAGCGGGCATTACCCGGCGTAGCCAAGCAAGATGAGTGCCGCCGGCTGGCTGGACATGAACGCAGCTCTCCAGAGTCTCAACACCACGCCAGAACCCACCACGAGACCCGGAACCCGGCCCAAGCGAAGGAGCAGCTACGCCGGACGCAGTGCCACCACGGCCGGTATCCATGGACGTGGCAGCATTGGCAGTGTCAGTGCCGGCCTCTACAAGGCTTTCCGAGAGCGCTTCCTCAGCAGCGACGATTCCGGGGACTATAGGAAGCTGCGGCAAAGGGACGCGGAAGTCGGACGAACGGCATCCAGTTCCACGGACAGCTCTGGCGAGGAGGGGGAGCCCAGTAGCAGCAGCAGCGTGGAGGATCTGTTCGCCAACGAGGCGGATAGGCGGAAGTGGCAGCGTAAAACCTCGGAGCAGCGACGTCGGGCTGCCAGAAAAAAGGTAAGTGGTCTTCATAATTTAAATGTTTCTTTAAAGAAAGTAGTTGAATACTGTTTCCTAGATTTTATTTGCTTTTCAAATATAAGGCTTAAAAAAATATTTAAAACGGAAATATTAAAGTTTTTCTACAAAAGTTTGGCTAGGTAAAGAATTGCTCAAAGTTCCCTATGTAGACGTGTGTCTAACTTATTTTCTGAGAAGTTGAGGCAAAACTTTTAATTATATTTCGGTATTCTTAAGAGTGAGTGTTTAATATGCATCATACCATTTCCTTATAGAAAATAATAGAATAAAAATAAAAGTGAAAATTACCAAGTCCATTTTATGGAAAAGTGTCAATTTATGTGCTCGGTAAGTAAGCAATTTTATTAATTTTCATAATTTAAGCAAGTTTTTCTAAATTAATTTCTTATTAATTATAATTATGGACTTCGCTGACATTGTATCTTCTTTATATCTATACTTCCTCTACTTTAACTACCAATAATTGGTACAAGTACCTTCTTAATACGCATACATCGTAAAAAATATTTTTAAAGCTTTATTCGGAAGCCATTCTCCGAAGTCGAGCAGTTGCAGTAAAAATGTTTAAATTACCTGCTTTCCATTTTGATGCCGCACTCTCGGCTGATTTGATTGGAATTCCCATCAGGTCTTCCCCAAAACTACAGTTACGTGTGGCGAGTTGATCAGACATTGATTTGGTTCCTAAATTGGTTCACTCTCAGCACGAACTGTCGCGTGAAAAACTATAAACATTCCATTTTCAGTTTCGTTTTCGTTTTCGATATCGTCCACTGGCCCGGCTAATTTGCATTAAATTTCATCTAATTCCCTTGGTCTATTAGATAATTGCATTAAACGCTGTGGTGTGGCTTTTTTATAACTACTTAATGAGGAACCATTTTACAATGGGGTTACTGGACGCCATGCTCTGTTTCTGGGGCATATGGTTTCACTTTCGTTTGCTGTTAAACTAATTAAAACTGCGTGGTTATCATGCTGATTGCATATTTTAAATTTTTATTTACTTTTTCGATGGCGAGTGCCATTAAAAATTTATTCAAATGCATAAAACTTTGATTTTACTAAATATTTAAAAATAAAATCAATCGAAATAATTATCAGTGGTTTTTTATTACTTTATTTTGCTATGTTGCTTAGCCTATAATAAATTGTAGTAAACAAAGCAGTTTATGCTTCATTTCTTGAGTCTAAGTCAAAACAAGGTTATAATGATATGATTAATATAAATTCATAATTATTTTCTGACTGTATCAACTTTAACGTTGCCTTCATTAAAAAAAAGAATAACTGGAAAATATGGCAAAGAAAAAAATCTTCATTACTATATTATTTTATTCTTACGTATTTTAACATTTGTGTTAAATTTGCAATAATTTAATTTATAATTTATTATTTATTATACATTTTATTTTACAATTTTACCCAATTTAGTTTTTCCAACTTAAATTCCTCACTTGTTCCATAGTGCTCTCATGCCGCCAAACAGCTGATTGGGAAAGCTTTCACTTTGTTTACAAACAGCCGGCGAAAAGCTGCCTCACTCTCTCCCTCTCTCTCGCGTTCGGTGTCTCTAATTCTCACTTACTTGTCTCATTCCTCTCTCGAGTGATTCTCTCACTTAGCCTGCCGTTCCACTCAAAATCTCAGCATCGGACTGACTCTAAGCGACTTAAATCTGGTTTCTGGTCCAGTTTAAGTCTTGCGAGGCTTAACTTTGTTGAGCTTCGTCCTTCTGGGATTTTCTATTTCTATTATTTTTGTATTATTTTTTTTTTTGTTTGCCGACCACGTTGCGTTGGTCACCATTTCGTGGTCCAGTGGACTTTAAATTCGCCGCCGCTTAAAGATGCGCGCCCTTTTTTTTGGCTTTTGGTTGTCTTTTTGGTTGGTTTGTTTGTTTGTTGTCATTGCTTAGCCGCACCGTGTGCCATGTTAGTTTTATTTTTACGCCGCTGCTCCTGTCTCGCTTGACTGCACATCCTGTTCATCCTGTTTTCCCATTTTTGGCTCTGTGGCCATGCTTCTTTTTATTTTTTTGCGCTGCGAATTATTCAGCTAGGCGCATTCTTTTTAAGGATACACGAAGAGAAATGTGAAACAAAAGATGAATTTTCATTTCCTCTCCAGAAATGCAAGTTTAAGTTCTAACAAAACTTGACTTTAAGGATTTTTTCTTCATGAAATCAATAAAAAATGGAACACTTTTTATTCCAAATAAATAGAAAAATACCAGAAATAAAAAAGATTCTTTAAGTTTATATAAATAGACTTTCCTATAATATAAAGAATACTTCCAGTACCTGTCATATTTAATTATATTTTTTCCAAGTGCATCTATCCAAGCATTTTGCAGCTGTGTTCACCAAAATAAAATGAGCGAAAAAAAAGAATATATAAATAAATGGCGAAAATTGTGCGCCGCAGTGTCGCCAGAGGAGAAAAAATAAAGCGAATGCAATCAGTAGACCCAGATCTATGACGGGAACTTGGCCCCTGCCCGCTCCTTCTTCCTTCTCTCCTCTCAAGTGGCAGCCCCCTTATGTAACTCCAGTTCAGTTTCCAGTTTCCTAGACCCAGAGCCTTGCCCAAACCAGACCACTAACCATCTCCATCTCGATCCCCGCCAGGTGCTGCTGGCCCATCCACACATGTGGCCCAATGATTTATGCACGCTACTTAATGCCTTCTTAATTACATTTTATGTTACAACCGAAAAATAATAATATCTTGCTGAAAAACAGCAGACAAGCCAGAGAAAGAGAGAGAGAAAGTTGGGTGCTCAGGGATGGACAGGATGTGGGGCAGAGAGGCTGGCACACAAATCACATTCCTTTTGAGGGGGGCAAAATGGGGCGGAAGGACACGTCCCAGCTGCCAACACAATGCGGAAAACGCTTTCACTTTCACTTTCGGTGCAGCTGCTGTCCCGCTTTTCTCTCTCTCTCTCTCTCTCTGTCTCTGATACCCGTCATATGCGACTGAAACAAAATCTATTTGGCAATGGCCTTGGGCTTGGGGCTGAAAGGGCGCAAGGGGTCCTTGCCGGGGGACCGACGTTCTTGTGTATTCAGTCAACACAAATTTGCGTGGCTTTTTTTCCGGGGGGGTTTCTCCGACATTTTTTCCCTTGCAGTTCATTGAAATGTGTGCGACAAGCGAAATACAATTACACCATGGATTCATGTTCATTGTCTGGATGCGTGACGTCAGCTGGCGGGGGGAAACCGTAGGGACAGGACTCGTATCCTGGGATGCATTCCAATGCGACCCAATAGCCTCTGTTGACAGCGATAGTTGGATTGCATGGCGGGCCCAAGGTGAAAGTTCAGTTACGTGATGTTTGCGCGGCTGTCGAGGAAACAGATTTCATTCGGACTTTTTTTTCGGGGCGGGGATTTAAATTAAAAATGTTTTAGGGAGGAATTTAGGCTCCAAAAGAGGGAGGATATATATTAGATTTAGTTTGAATTTCAACCTATAAGCTGGCTTTATATAATAGCTTGTATCTTTAATAATAAAGGGATAACTTTGTGTTAACTAAACATTTTTGCATGTGGGAATATAATTCCCTTAAATATATTTTTAAAACACTTTTTAAGCCTGCTAAATTACCTGTTAAGTAAGGAGGCAACTCATAGTCTTTAATAATTGAGATTATCCAGATTTCATACAAATATCCAGGTGTTGTGAGTCTTTAAGCAATTGAAAACTATAATAGGTTCTAAGGATTGCCTCTAATACCTTAGAAATTTGCAACTTTAACTGGTTTCTTAAATAAATAAAATTTCTTTGGAATAGTGGCATCTCAAGCTCAGTCAAGCTGCAAAGGACAAAGCCATGGTCCCTGGACCGTAGACCCGAGGTCGGTTTAAGTCCTGGGCCAGGCCTGTCAAGTGGTTGCCATTGAGCCGGAACAAGTGGCGAAATCCCCTTTCGAATGAACAACTGGGCTTATTCTCTTCCTTTTTATATTTTTTTGTGCGCCGACAGCTCGTGTTGTACAAATTAAACACGTAGCCAGCCGTCGGTGAACACCGAAAACTGAAAGCTGCAAATCCTTTCTGTCGAATGCCAAACTGGGACCCCGCTGTGGTCGCCGTGGCCATTGTAACGTAACCGAGCCACGGCTCTGCTTGGCCAGAATCGTGTTTGTTAACTCGGCCAGGGCCCTCCCCTGATTTTGCCAGAAAGTCAAATTAGCGCTTCCGTGCCTTTGCCGCGTGAAAAATGCAAATTTTCTGTATTCTGTACTGTGTTCGGGCTGTTCATAATTTCGCACTGGCCCTGACCGAAACGGAAGGTCAAGCCTAGAACAATAATTACACAATTTATAATTCACAAAACAATTGTTTCTGACAACTGAAATATTTTTGTTCGAGCCCTGTTCGCTGTTTCGGGCAAAAAGTTTCCCACTAAATGGGTCCGGGCCCAGACCAGCGGCGGTCCAAGTTTTTAATTGAAATGCCTAAAGTGGGGCCTCATAGTTTTCCCGGCCAGTGGAAAGTGAATTGTCGCCAAAGGCGGGGAAATGTTCTTGAATAGGGTATAGTAACTGGGAACGGGGAGACGCACCCGGTTCAACCCTTCATGGACCTCAAATTGTTTGGAAAAAGAGCAGCTCTCTAGAATTTTCCATGTTGCCTGGGGAAATGCAGAGCCAAGTTGCCGGGGCAACTAAATAAACAATCAAGTGCACGGAAAACTAATTGGCATGTCCTTAAGGTAGTTGTATTCATATTTAGTAGAAAATTAAATAACTGGATTTTAAAGGAGTTTAAAAGCCTTTAAATTATTTGAATTAGGAAGTTAGAAAGCTAATGCATTTTTAGGCAACTGATTAGCCTAAGATTTTTGAAGTTAACTGAATAAATTATATCATTTGTGGCTATAGCAGTACAAAATGTTCAAAGCATTTTTAATACCATATTCTTCTTTGTGGAAAATGTCCATGTATTAATCTAGTAGTCTACTTTATTTATAAGCTCTTTACAAAACATGGCAAAAAAATTTTAAAACCATAATTTTCCCTGTGTAGTAGGCTGGGAAATCCCTTATATTCCAATCTAGTAGTCTGGGCAACCGTTGTCAAGCTTGTGTAAGAGACGATGTGTTAAACATTCCTCATTCAGTCAAAGCCCCTCGAACGAGCAGCAACTAAAAAGAGCTAAAAAACAAAATTTCATTTTCCAAAGTTTTGAAACAAAAAAAAATCGTATAAGAAAAACCTCGCGATTTATAATTCAGTGATTCAGTGTTCTACCCGCCTCTAAAAAAACATGTCGATCTTCGACAATCCCGACCAGCTAAAGCAGCTGCAGGAACTGCTGAATCCCAATCAGAGGAGACGCGGCGTCGATTGCAGCAGCAGTGAGGATGAGGAAGAGTCCATGGTAGCCCATAAGCTGAGTGAGTTAAGACAAAAAAGGGGATTAAATATTTAAATCACTGAAGGGAGCTATAGATTTTATTTTTGACCATGCTTGGCTTAGTTTCCTTAGAATGCATTTAGGGCGTAGCTAATTTAATGTTCGATCTCAGCTCCCGGTGGCATTGGGGCATCTCAGACCCCTGCTGCTTCTGCCAAGCGAAAAAAGAAGCCCAATCCCTTGGCTACACCCTTGGTGGAGGAGGCGAAGAAGCAGCCGGAGAGCCTGGAAGAGTGGCAGCAGCAGCAAGAGCGTGAGGACAACGACATACTCGACACGAGAAAGACGCCCGAGTACACGATGACCTATCGACAGGCAGTGGGCACAGAGGATGTCTTCCTGCAGGTGGAGCTACCTCATTCATAATTGTAGTCCCTTATCTGATTGGTAATACCCTTACAGATGGGCAATCGGACGGGGTCCTCCGCGAGTTGCGAGGATTTGATTCTAGAGATTTCCCTGCCGGACGAGACCATGGACGCTGAGAAAATGTCGCTAAGTCTGCAGGAAAACGACGTGGATCTGGGCACCTGCTTATACCGCTTGAGGCTGCCACTGCCCCATCCTGTGGACGTGGATAGATGCCAGGCCAAGTACGACAGCGAACTGAGGAAACTTCGGCTCACGTTGCGACTAAAACGAGAGCTGGACTACGTTAATTTCTAAGAGCAAGTAAACAACTTACACGGCCGAGAGCCAATTCGTCAGCAGCATCACACATCCGTGATCTGTAGTTCTTCCTCTCTTCCAAATCTATTGCTTTTGGTAATTTCACATTACTTGCGCAGAGAGTCAACCCAATAATCTATTGTATTCATTCATAACCAGCAGTTCAAAAACTCAGTTCGAATCTAGTTCTGTTCACCTGTCCATGCCGAGATTAATTGTCATTTCAAAAAACCAGCTGGTCCTGAGAGCAGTCACATCAGTCACCAATGTGGATAGTCCAGAGTCCTATCCTATCCGTCGGAACCAGTTCCAAGCCACTCATCACATCAGTTCGAAGACGGATCAGAGCCCAGTCAATTTACAAGCTCAGAGTCCAATCTGAATCCATCAAAACCTCAAACAATTCACTTTCAGGAGTCCAGAATCCAATCTTCATCCACCAAAACTACAAGACCACTTAGGAGTGAATTCTACAGGATACAAGTGAATAAGAAACTCACTTCCGATTGTACCTTGCCGTCCATCGCGTCTGTGGCCCTTGATGACATCTAATGATCCTTTGTTCTCCAACACATCGAAGCAGTTCCAAGCATGCCAGAAGCAAACCATCAGTTCAAGAAAACACAGTCGAAAGGCAACAAGATAAACCAAAAAGCAACTGCAGGTCAGCCAAGTCCAGGTGTAACAAACGTCTCTTCCCTGCCTTCATTTTCAAGACTCCCGGGTATAGTTAGCAGCCACCAAAACCAGTAACAATATTACCAATAACAATTTACAAAAAACTACAGTACATAAGCAGCAGCAGCAGAAAGGAGTACCATCCCCATACGTTAGCATCAGCATCAGAGACACACCAACTACAATTTAAAAAACTTAATTAATATATTAGCAGCAACTATTACACAAACAATATAAAAGTATCATTAGGACAAGCAACAGCAGCCACCATAATATAGTATAACCAAATAACTACACTTTGATTACTACAGTGTCTACTTCAGTATCATTAGCAACAGCAGACTAACTACAATTTAAAACACAAGAACCGTAAAAGCATCAGTAGCAGCAAAAGAAAAATAACTACCTTTAAAAACTAAAATTAAAAACAATATTAAGTAACGTTAAAACAAGCAACAGCAGCGACAACAATATAGTATAACCCAATTAGTACCTTTAAAAACTCTAATTAAAAAACTAAAATTAAAAACAATATTAAAGTAACATTAAGACAAGCAACAGCAGCACCAATACAGTATCTAATTTAGCAGCAGCAACAGCAAGCCAACCACAATTTAAAACAAAAATTTAATCAATACATCAGTAGCATCTAACACCTTTAAAAGCCTCGAATCAAAAAGCATTAGTAAAGGCAAAAGCAGCGCCAACCATTTTCAGTATCTAATTTGGTAGAAGTTTTAGCAGAAGCAAATGAAAACACTACGACTGAAACCATGACTTTTACACTACAAATTAACCTCAGAAACATTGTATTTTAGTTTTTTTTTGGAATAAATGATCAAAATTCCCAGTGAAATTTGCAATGTGTTTTATTTATAGATATTACAAACCAAATCCTCCTTACAGTGTTTTTTAACCCAGAATTTGAAGTCCGAAATTCGTACCAAAATATAATTTTTCACAGATTCCTGTTAATAAAATATACTTGCCTCGGAATATTCAAATACCCATTAAATTCGAATCACTCTCCGTTCAAAATTGATTCAATTCACTGACCAAACCCAAATCCTGAGCAAATATTTTGACGCTAGAGCATTACTTGAATTTGTCCGCAATTCCAATTCAATTGTCGGCACTTTGGCTTGTTTTGCTAGCAAATTGTGCATACGCCGCATGGTCCTTGCTGCCGGGTCAATCGCAAATTACGCTCAAACGAAGCATGAAGTATTCCTTGGGCGCTCGGGCTGCCTTTATTACGGCGCTGTCAAAAATCACTTTGGCTAAATATTTGTCAAGCACAGACAAACCAAAGTCAAATACAACACACACACCGAGGGGAAAAGTTGAAAATCGAGATTCTTTTCTGTAGAACTGTTCGAGCCTTAATAGGCCACGATTGTGGGATGGATTGGAGGGTAGGAGGGCAGGAGGGTGTGGCGTCTTTGTTATTGTAGGTTCCGGGGCACACAATTACGTCCCGCCGGGTCTGCGGCTGCGTTTTGCCTCATTTACTCTGACTGACGCTGGCACATTTCAATTTGGGCGCTCCGGGCAAGCTGAGCCCACTTTTCGGCACCCGGGCACCCGGTCACCGGCAGAGACATGATAAAGTGTCATCCTGCTCACCAAAGAATAAAAAATACATCCATATATATGGAGGTTAAAGTTCAGGCAAGCACACAGAAAAGTCGCAGGGGCGAAAGATGAAAACTCACAAGTTTTGGGCAGTTTTCGGAAAGTGCGTGCCTCGCCTGGCGACTAGCTTTCGTCCCTCGTATTTTCCTAATGAAAGTTTTGCGCCCAGGACCATGATGATAAATCATCAGACAAGGACTCGGCTGTCAACGGAAAAACTTTCGATTCAATTTAAACGCCTGAACCGAACCTCGTGGCCAGCCGGCTGTTAGGGGAAAGTGAACTATTTTCTGCAAATTAGGTGGGTGGATTTTCAAAGAACAAATTATTATAATACCTGGGCTTACTCTCGGTTAAATAATAACAAAGAGGCGGCTTTAAGTTCGGTATTTATTCCATCCGAAAGTAATCAATTCCTCAGCCCAGAGAGAGCTAGGAAAACGTTTGATGAAAAGTAGATAGAGACGGCTAGGTAAACAATCCGGAATTGTATCAGCATTTCCCGAATACTACTCCTTTTCGGCTCCCTGGCGTTCGATGACATTCAACAGGGAAAACAAACAGGAAAACCCGGGAGAAAGAAAAAACAAATTACCATGTGTTGATGTTAGACTTTTCAAACAAACAAAGGGAAAACTTCCCAGGCTCTAAAAAGAAAAAAAATAGAAAGGAAAACCTACAAAAAAGAGCTGACAAAAAACCCACATTTCTCTCAGCTCATTTACACAAACGCACGTTCCGGCAGCATCCAACATCCAACATCCAGTATCCGTGATGATCATCCCGGCCAGAACCACACCCTTTTTATCATCTTTTAGAAAAGTTGCCATCAACACAAATACATGGAAATGGGAACACATGAAATTCAAATGCAAATTGAGCGCATTTTCCCATGTGCAATGCGGCCAAGTTTTGTGGGTTTTGTGCGAAATTTATCCACCTCGGGGGCCGGAAAATTGCCAACTTTTTAATATGTGTAAAATGCCGTGTGCGAAATACTTTAAGCCCCCCAACATATTTATAAGCGAACGGCGAACGGCGAACGCTCGTCCTTCGCAATAAATAATTGTTGCACTTGGCCACACTTGAAAAATGCAATAAGCCAAAGGCCACACTCTTTTTCCCCGGCGATTTATGAGTGGTGATTCGATGGCTTCAAGGTTGAAGCAACAACAAGCGTTGCAAGCTGACGATTTTGATGAAAATTTAAAGCGAAAAACACTCTCTACAGATGCTTGAAAGTTTATCCCCCAACAAGCCAAGCTTTCCACACACTTTCGATGTCATCCGACTTGCTTTCCCTACCTCACCCTGTTAATTGCCATCTGATTAAAGTTAACTCGGCTTACAGCTTACAGCTTTTCCGGCAACAAGTCACCCGGCTGAGTCCGAGTCCTCGCAGGGATCGGACTGTCTCTGCTCGGCTCTCGACCCATGTTGGTCACTGAAAGATTTTCTCTTGCTTTTATTTCGAATGCTTTTTTCCTTTTTTTTTTCTCGGGGCTTCCGTTCCACATAAATCTGCAGGTTTTATTTTTAATTACCAGTAAAACCATTTCCATGTCGACACAGTTAAAAGTTAAGCCCCGAATAAATTTCAATGAAAACGAAATGATAAACACGGGGGATATTTTTCGGAAGAAAGGCTTTTAAGTTGCTGTCCATGTAAATGCTAATTGGTGGCCGTTTAAGAAAAGTGATGGGATTCATTTTTAAGTTTTTCTCAGAGAATTTAATTATTTAAAGGTAGAAACTATCCCTGGCTTCCCTTCTGCCAAACCTTGAAACTTTAAGGAGACCTTGGCCCCAAAAAAAACAATCCCCTCATTGTAATTTCCTTGGCTGCGTCACCCATGACTGCAAACTTATTTCTGAATCATCATTATTTTCTCACTCAGTTTGCCTCAACTGCCACAATTTACCAATTTTCGCACAAAACACTTTTCACAGCTCATTAGGGCTAGCAAATTAAACGGGCTGCCAGGAAAACACAGAAAGTTGGAAGTCAGACGCTGCTGCTAGCGTTTAAAAGGAAATAGCAGGCGAGCCACACCAATATCACACATACGCCATGTGGTGCGCTCTGTGTTCTGGCATCTTGTGCAATCGTAGTTAGGCAAGAAGATGCCATTGTTGCTACATGGCGAAATAACAAAATCATTGTGGAATTTAATTAAGTTGCCTCGGTTGGTGCCGCAGTTGGTGAGAACAGAGCAGAGCGGAGAGCCCATTAACACATTTTTCAAGTTTAATTCAACGTAATAACAAATTTTGCTAGGCAGAAACTGGGGGTGCGGCCGTTGAGGGAGTGCTGCGGCACTCAAGCAGCCATATAAATTACAGACAGACATGAGCAGCATACGAGGACTCCGAGGATGCGAAAGTGTTGCCATTAAGTCGCACACGTGTTCCCCCCTGAGCCGGGCAGGAGAGCTGAGAAAGACAGGAGAAAGTCAGACAAGTCAGTGCCAAGTGCCAGCGGCAGCTGATGGCCCTTCAAGCCCATTTCTTCAAGTGGCTTCTATCTCTCGGAGACCGCCACCACCCCTAATTAAGACAAATGTAAAAACTAAAAACAAAAAAGCCCCCAAAAAGCCAGAAAAGGCAAGCTAACACATGTGCACAGAGATAAATTATGACAATATGGGTTAATATATTAATTTTAACCACTGCTGCATATCTTAAGTTGAACCTTCCGCATTCTAACTTAAAAAATGCAAATGAGAAGCCTTATATTGATTTTAATAAAGAAATAAATATCATTTTATTTATATTAAATAAATAAAATATTTAAATGTGTTCTAAAGGATATTTTTTATTGTTGGAGCTTTGGAAATACCAAAAATATCTACAAATTTGCAATTACACTTATAAGATTCCCACAAAAGTCTTTTAAGAGAACAAGATTTCTATATCTTTACTGAAAGTAACATGTAAACTTTCTTGCTGAAATAAAACCCTGTCTCGTGATAATATTTAACAATTATTTCTCACCGTGTACATGTCAGAACCATTCCCGAAAGTTGATAAAAAGACATTTTCACTTTAGTTCTTTTTGCGACCTGCATGTCGACACACGGCATTTATGTTTGCCCCGACATTGTCACGTGTCTCATCTGCCGCCTCGTCCTGCGGCAGCAACAACAAACAAATGTGAAACAGCAGGACGCGAGTGGGACAAAAACAAAAACAAAAGGCAAATGACAAACGGAAGGGAAGGGAAAAGGCAACAACGGAATGGAATGGAAAGGAAAAGCCAACAGCAAATGTCAATGTCTCAGCAAAGTGAATGGCTTTCACCTCCACTGAGGAGCTGGGCGTGACCTTTTCGCATTAATCTCCAGCATGATGGCATTTTAATGCAGGAAACTCAACTATAACTATATGGTTATTTATTGTGATGGCTCTGACAGCTGCTCCGCCCGGCACGGGATGTGGGTTTATATAAGTTATGTGTGTGTAAGAGCAGGAACCGGAAGAGGACTGTAAATGGTCTCGGAACATTCAATTAGATCATCAATTAGTTGTCGGCGGAGCAACATGTTGCCAAGTGATTTGGACAGCGGATTAGGCAACAGCTTGGGCTCCGCGTGGCATAAGAAATGAGTGGGGATTAAAGAGGGTTATTCCCTGGTAATTCGACATCAAACTAATTTAGATTGATCGGTAAGGAAATTCCCTTAAATACCATGTTTAAGCATTTATTTTCTTTTCTCAGCTATAAACAATAAAAATATTATTTTTGTGGCAAACTTATTCATTGTTAAAATAAAAATTTCACTTTATTTAATATTATAGTTTTCAGGCTTATGCATGAGCATAATTATGGTGGGATAAAAATGAATTTCTGTGCCTGAAAAGACTTTTAGACACTTGCTTTAAATATATTAAATAACTGAAGGTTATAATAAATTTCTAGACTTGTTTTATAATTATTTTAAGCTTATTTTATCTTATTTTAAACATGTTAGTTTATTACTATCTTTAATTTTATATAAGAGTTCATTAGGCTTACTTCAAAATAAATTGTGTTAAAATTCCGTGAAAAATATTAACCGTACAACATTTTTGCCCTGTTTTCCCAACATAAATTCTCTTTTAGATGTTAGATGTCAAAGCCAGAAAAACCCCTTTGTGCATGCGAACTAAATAAATTAAAATAAACTATTCAAATGAAGTTATCTTTTATGTAATACAATTTAAGAATTATTATGAAATCTATTACCTCTCCCTCTAGTCTCCCATTTAGAAACCTATTGCCAACGTCAGATTTCACTGCCAGATAGAACCCACTCTTCGTGTGATTTTCCCATCAGTTTTCCCTCCCGAAAATTCAATTTATTCCGAGCTCAAACTCTGCCAAAAGTGCCGAGAGAGACAGGCAAACAAACAAATAAACAAGGCCTGGCTGAAAAATGTTGCCTACTTAGCGGCGCAACGAGTTTTCAATAGCAAAGCCACAAAGTGAAAGACGTCGTCGCAAGAAGTCAAAGCCCGGCCACAAGGCAAATGCCAAATGGCATTATCAATAGTGGATTCAGCGAATCCCGGAAGAAATACGAAGTCGAGAGTGTGCTGCGGCTCTGGGTGCAGCCATAGACATGCAATCGCATGGGCATACAGGGATACATATTCATACATACGTTCGAGTCAACTCAGCGATATATATAGAGACATGCCATTTATTCCATTGAACAAAAAGTCATTTGTAAGTGTTTTTGTGCGTAAAGGAATTTATTATAAAGGAAGAGCCGTTCCGCACCAGATTTATTGCTTTATTACGATGCGGATCGTCGGGGTATTGGAGTGGGGAATGGGTATGGCAGTGGGAATGGGTATGGGAATGGGAATCGGAATCCCGTTTGGCGACAAAGGCCAGAGCAAAAGTAAAGAAATGGCTGGCAAATATTTAGCACATGAAGGCGAAAAACAGACTGCAAGACTGATGGGACAGCGGGGAGCGCCCAGGGGAGGGAAAAATGGCGAGAGAATGAATGCTGCATTTCCGTCTTTTTCGGCTTTTGTCTCTCTCTCTTTTTCTGCGCTGTGCCTTCCCAGTGGGAGGTGGTGGTGGTGGCACATGGGTGGACCTTGAGGGCGTGCCACATCGTCGACATCGTCATCAGCATCATTCTCATTGCAGTCGTTAAGTTATAGACTTTGATTTCATTCGCTCGAGTCGACTGTGGGGCAACTTCCCATCTCTGGCGCCCAAGGAGACGAAGACTCGTTTCAGAGATTTATTTGCCTTGTGCCGCCCTGGCAACGACTGCCGACATCCATATCCTTGCTCCGCCTCGCCCTCTTAAATGGCTTTAATTGATTTCTGATTTTATGACCCTGCCGGACACATTTCACACTCGATTACATGCCAAGTGGGAGGCGATGGCTTAAAATATTCTTTAGTTCTTTAGTTATAATGCATTTTACAAACTTAAATTTGTCACAAATTTTTGCTATGTTGTAGCCCTGATATTTCGAACATTTTTGTTAGAGACTGCTTTGGGTTCGGAACATTGATGTTTCTTCAAACTTTCCAAGAATTAATTGTTATTAAGTTGAATATTTTAAGAATAAATTCAACTTTGTATGTAAATATTATAATTATAAATGTCCAGGGAATGTGTTGACGGCCCATAAAACGTTTGTTTTAAGTGCCTAAATTATAATCCCAAACCAATGTTTCTAACCAAAGCCAAGACTCTCACCAGATTTGTTAAATTTCAGGGCTACAACATAGCAAAAATTTGTGACAAATTTAAGTTTGTAAAATGCATTATAACTAAAGAACGAGAGGTCTCCCATTGGATATTATTGTTTAATATTGAAGTAGAAAGGCCAAAGCTCTTTTTAAGCTGAATACCCGCTCTGGGCAACATAAGATTTGGGAGTTATTAAGCCTTGAAAAGTGCCGATTCAAGCAGTGCATGATACTTTGACCGCGATTTTCTCAAAATTGGTGGGTGATGGAAACTTTTCAGTTTCGGACTAGTAATGTACCGGTTCAGATCTATCAGAATCAATGGCTTTTATTCGCCGGCAAAAAAAAAGGTCGATTTTTGTCGACCTGTGTTATTATAATTTTTTTTTTTTATTTATGTAGATATTCAAGATACATATCTTTTTTTCACTTGACAAAATATTGTGCCTTGCCTTGTCTGTCAGTTTTGAACTAAAATCTCTCTGAGACGTATTCATCTCTGTAGCTGGTCAACAAAAAAATTACCTAAATTCAGTCCTTGAACTGAAATCTCTCTGAGACGTATTCATCTCTCTAACTGGTCAACAATAAAATTACCTAAATTATTTTACCAAAATGTCTGACGATGAATTCGAAGATTTCGAGCCGATGGATGTTAGCCAGAGCAATGAAGTCGTGGAAGCATCCGTGGTGCCCTTGGATCCCTCCGAGGATGCCCAGTTTTCGGAGCAGCAGTTCATCAATATCCAGGAGCGGCTGGCGCGCATCAACAAACGCATTAACATGGCCAACTCGGCCTTAGCCCAGTTGAAGCGAAGCATCAAGAACAGGGTCGCGCTGGGTCCAGTGTCTTCTGCCGATGGTGACAAGTTGGCCGGAGGCGATAACCCATTGAGAGGGGATGAGACTGATGCCGGCGATGAGACCCACAGCGAATGATTCAATTATGTTGTTATTAAGCTGAGATTGCCCGACAGCTTAGGACATTTGTTTGATTAATTTGTTTCTGATTAAAAATGGCAATGGAGCAATATGAAATGACTTTCTTCTTTTTAATTTTAAAATTTTTTTACTGGAATTCACCAAAATATTTTCCCACTTCCCTGGGTCTACTAAAAGTAATTAGTAAAATAAATCCAGTATATTATTCCAGCTTAGCCCAAATAACCACCACAAAAACTTGTGTGAAAACTCCTAAAGGGGATACAAAATATGCAACCTTTTCCCCATACTTTCAAGCCACTTTCCACCGCCATTCACCACTTACTTGGGGCTTTCCCACACACAATTGCCAAAAGGAACTTCCGCAATGACTTCTTTTTCGGGGCACAATAAACTTTTCATTGACCGCCCTTCATAAAATGGCACCCCGAGCGATTCCCAGGCAGCTGCACTTTGTGAAGGGTCCTTTGTTTTTGGCCAAGAAACTTTCTCCGAGAAAGGCAAATGAAAGACAAAGTCGGAAAATTTGCATTCGAGCACATACACACTCGCACAAAGACAGATTGCCTTGGGGCCAAACAAATATGTTAAAAGCAATAAATAAGGAAGGACATTCTTCAAGTTCGTCGGCTGCCGCTCGACTTATTGCCAAAAATATGTGACAAAACCAGCTGAAGAGCTGAAGCTGAGAAGCTGAAGCTGAGTAGCTGAAACTAAAACCGATGCTGAGGACTTAGCTGTAGACGAAGCCAAACATAATTCGCCATAAAACGGCGACGCAGCAGCGTTAAATTATATGAAATATTTTTATTGTTAACTTGCAAAAATGTCAGAAGCATTTTGTTAGCTGGCAAATCTCGGCGGCAGCAATTGTGCAGCGCGTTTATCACTCCAACTGGTGCAACTGTGGCATGTTGCAGCTGCTCCACGAAGCCTGCGGCAGTTTGTCATAGTCGGGGAATGTACTCCATAGTCTGGAGTCCTCAGTCCTTAGTCCTCCGTCCTTAGTCGCTCGAAGTCGCATTTTGTGACAAACTCGCAGCTTCATGCTTAAGTAAACTTTGCCTCAATGTTGTGACTACGCATTGTGTGTGCGATAACCGAGTTGACTGAGTGAACTCAACCGGCTGAACGAATGAGTGCCTGGGTTGCAAAACTGGCTGCAGAACTCTGTTCGAGTGCCAAGATAAATTCGAAATTTGTTCAAGGAGTTGGAGGGCGAATTTAGTAGATGGAGATATCATTATAAATTAAGATTTCTCACTTGCTTTCTTTAATAAGAAAGTAACTCTTTTTAATGGGAACAAGATGAGGTCTACTTTTTCTGATTTTATGACAATATTCCCATTATTTTGCTTTAAAAACAAAAATAAATATGATTTACATATTATGTATAGTATTTACAACAAAATAAGTCCCAGTTAGCTGTAGGCTGACTTATTTATTTTATTATTTCTTCTATTCTTATCTTTCTTTATTAAAAATAAATTCATTTGTGTAAATTTTAAGCTAATATTGTGTCATTTTATACCAAAGAAACTTATTTCTAGCTAAATATCCATTAACTTAGATTAACATATAAAAACGTTGAGTAAAATATATAAATTTTTTACTCCTACTACAAAAATAAATAAATGTTGATTAATTAGAATTTAATTTAATCACAAATCAAAGGAACAAATTTAATTGCTTCTAAAACCATAGTTTATAAATAATTATTTAATATATAAAAGCTAAGTAAAATAACGAATAATTCCTATAATTATTAGGGTGTTCATAAAAGTTTAACAATCTTTATCTTAAGTACAGCTTAACAATAATACTTAAATATCAAATCTTTCATAAAATCACATTACTCCCTGCATAATTCAGCATGGGAAATAAAATCAATTCAACTAAGAAACTAAGACCAGAAACATGCAAAATTTCAGCTTTTAATTTCCGATTCGAAGCTTTGAAGTCTGCCCAGGCAGAGTTCCCTCACCTCCCATTTTCGCCTCACATCGTCGATTCATTAAAATTTCAATATGAGCATCGAAACAGAATTCAATTACAAAATGCCACAGAATCCGAGAGGCGAACCCATGAACCTGGGGGCTTTCATAAATTCACGCACTCTCGTCACCCTTTTGGCAACCTGAACACACACTTTAGAATATGCGAACGCACCGGGAAATTAAGCCGGGGAAAATCCCAAGTTCAATGTAAGCCTGTAAACTGTAACCTGTCACTGGCAGCGCCGACAAACTAATAATGTTCCTCTGCGATAATCGCAGCTGGGGAAAACTGTGCGGGCAAACGACGGGCATTCATGGCAAATCAATCGCATTGAAAATGAAACT
This sequence comes from Drosophila triauraria, assembly GCA_014170255.2. NCBI lineage: Eukaryota > Metazoa > Arthropoda > Insecta > Diptera > Drosophilidae > Drosophila > Drosophila triauraria. The sequence goes on along the minus strand of CM024336.1, from coordinate 10,212,749 downwards.
GAAAACGAAATTGAAACTGAAGCTGAAGCCGAGGCTGCTCCTGCGGCTGATGGCTTTCGACTGAGAAGCGTCCTGTCATTTTGGGCGGGAGGTCCTCGTCCTCACTCAACAGATATTTCGATGCTGACGATAATGGTGATTGCGATGATGATGACGGTGACTAAGTCGCGGGGGGAAATGACTGGCCATCTTTTAGCAAGTCGAGTTGAGTATTCTTTTCCGTTGGTAATCTGTGGAAATTAGCATTTCAATCAAATCTACTTTTATGTGTCTGACTTGTTTTATGCCTCAACGACAGCTACAAAAGCCCCATCATCGTCCTCGTCGTCGACGAAATGAAATTGTATCCATTCTGTTTATGCATTTGACGAGCCCCGAAAACGAAAATTGTCGAAATTGATTGATTAAATATTTATTCATACGGAAGTGCTTAGCGTGTTTTTCCCTTTTCGCTCATCTCGAGGATTCCTACATATTTATGAACTGCGGCCTTCTTGGGCCAACATTTTCCTCGTTTGTTGTCTACTTTTGGCATTTTTTGCCCTCTGGTTTGTGTCATTAATTCAGTTAACATGGAATCCCTTTTGGGGCCAGGCTCAGATGTTAGCTGGCAGGGATAGTTGTATTCCCTTGGCAAATAAAGATGAACTAGAGCGGCTTTAGTAATCCAGTTGAAAGGAGAATATTTTTTCATAATTATTACAGGGATTAACTTGATTACTTTTTATACCAATTAAATCATAAGCCAACATCAACCCATTAAAGGAGGGTTTCGCTTAAATTGGTCTAGCAAATATTTATTCATTCCCCCAGACTGGCCCACTTGGCATTCCCGCATTCTCATCGCTGACTGGCGGATGAAATTTCCCCAGACGCAGCCCACTCCGGGGGGGCCTGGGGACGTGGCTCATTAATTCGGTTAGGTCGCCGGCACTTAAAGTCAATCAACTGGCCCGCAGGAAATCTTAATTAAACAAACTTGTTTGGCAAATCTTTTATAAATGGCCTCCGGCAACACAAACAGCACAACAGCTGGGGCCACCGAACAGCTCTCCAGCGGCTCATGTTGGTATTGAGCAAATGCCAATGGCCATGCCCCGCCGGATACACTTAGCCAGAGCCTGAGGTGGCCGGAAGCGGTTATCCACACACACACACACACATCCACACTCAATTCAAGTCTGGATTCAGCAGAGCCCCCGTTTTGCGGTCAACAATTTGGGGGCTTTTGCACATTTTCGACTTTGATTTTTGGCCACTGTTTTTAGTTCGCAGTTGCCTGAGAAAAACCAGACACAATAGCTGTTTGTAGGCGGCGGCCAAGGGCCCTCTACAAATTGCAAGTGGGTCTGGCTCCCAGCTGCACTCGGAATTGCCTTGTGCTCGCCGGGGAGCATTTCACATTCTGGGATAGGTCTAGGTCTGTTCATGCCTGTGAAGCTGGGGCCATTAAAGCGCTAATAAATTCTCATAGTCATATCAATCGATGGCCGTGCGGAGACGTAGGCCCCATAAAGCGCTGTTTAATGGCGAATGTTTGCTCTGGCGCTCCATTGGGCACAGGAGCACGAGCAGTGTATAAATAACCAGCTAACTAGGAACTAAATACACAGTCGACCTTAGGATACTTGGTAATCAAAAACACTCGTAATGCCTTCAAATTGAAGAAAAATAATTTAATTAATATAATAAATGGATGAAAATAAGGTAATTAAGTCTGGAATGGCATTTATTGTTGTGTAAATAATTAAATTTTAAATAATATTGATTAAACGAACACACAATCGATAACATCGAAGATAATACCGATGTTTTTTTTGGTTTCTAGTGAAATAATTTTGTAAAATTAAAGAAAACTAGGTTTATCCTGTGATATCTGAATTAAGTATGCCTAAATATGTTATAGTTCTTCATATAAATCAATTTTAATTATAAGAGTGCCATAAAAACTGCAAAGAGAACAAATTTTCTATGAATTTGGGACCAAAATTATTTTATTGCATACTTTTAGCCAGTTGTTTTAAATGATTTTCAAACTTTTATTAAATTTACAATAAATAAATAGCTTATTTAATTACTTTTAATACAAACCAAACACATAACATACTTTTAATATCTACAAAATACCTTACACAAAACGTAAACTAAGGCGGGTCATCATATACGATTGCAGAGAACTGCAGGAAATGGTGCTAGTCAAAATTTATGGACCCAATGCATCGGAGAGTCATTGGAATAATGAACCGAGTTTAGGTGCTGGCTTTATTAGAGAGCAAACAAAATTAAATTAAACTAATTCCGGGCTCAAGCTGCAGCCAACAATTTCCATTCCTTTATGCCAGCGTAAACTCGCCCAACTTTGCCCATGAGTTCGCCCTTTGCCTTGTGAGTGACCACAGCACTCACTCAATGAACACCTTTTGAACCCAATCCAGGCAGGGCTCTCCTTCACGATGATGCCTTCATTCAATGGTCTCCGTCCACCGTCGCTCTACTTTCTACCCCTTGGGGTAATAAAGCACGAAAAAGAAACAACAAGAATAATAATAATGAAAGAGAAAAGTTTGTTTTCCCCTTGATATTACTTAAAATATGCAAAACTTCACTGCTTTATGTCCTTGCAGCTGTCCAGTTGGCCGGCCACGAGGTCCTTGTTCTTCCAGCTAACGAAGTGCCGGGGATTCCCCTTTTCGAGAGGTAATAGCAACAAAAAAAAAAAAAAAATAATAATGCTAACAAATATTATGTTACACACAAACAAACACAAAAGTTTGAGGAACAGCGTTATGGAAAAGTTGCGTCTGGTCCTGGTCCTGGGCCACTTTTGCATTACATTATCTAAAGTTTTGCGTTGGCAATTTCTCATGTTTCCCCCTCCTATATATTCTGCTCTCGCATGTCCGTATTTGTATTTACCCATTGTCGTGCACGTAAACATGCAGCTGACTTGTTACTGTCCTATCGCCATCATCATTCTCAACGTCAGGCGAAACTTGTGTCGCGCGACAAGAAAAGACAAAAAGAAATGTATGTTTTCTTAAGTGCTCCGACTGTGAGATACGGGGTGATCATGGAACTGCTATCAACTTGCTTAAAAATCGTATTTCTAAGGATATTTTGAATAGTTCTATGGGTTTTTAACAACCCCTCCCTATATCATCAGTTGTTTCCATGTTATTATCTTTCCTCTCAGCGATAACTATGTAAGGGGTTCTTATAATTATTTAGAGCAAAACCATTTCCGAGGTATATATCTTGAGTTACGAAATTATTCTCTCTGTGTATTACCTATTACTTATATATGCACGACTGCAACATGCCCTTGTATTCCACGAGTACCAACAGCATAAAAACCGAGACTCTGATAAAAACTTTGCCTCATTTTCATGTCAGGCCAAATGAGTTTTGGAAAGTTGCCTCCAAGCCCCCGCCGCTCTCCCTGCAAAGTTCACTGTCAGTCGGCTAATGGTGACAGTAATTTTTAATAAAAGCTGCCAAGTGTCGACACAATTTGCAATTTGCGCACGCTCCCGGACTTTGACGGAATAGTTGTCAGGCATCACTTTTCGTATTCGCTTTGGCTAGTGCCTGCAGAGGATCTTCTTGCGCTTCTGGGAGCTCTCCAGCATGTAGTGGGTGACGCGCTCCTGGCGGTCAGCGGAGTCCGCAACACGCTGGCAATGAGCCACGGTGGCCTCCAGGTCCAACTTGAGCTTGATGAACTTGTAGCGCACATCCACATACGACTCGTCCAGCTCCTGGGCACTCCGAGCTCCGTATAGCTGCGTGAGGATCTCCAGCTCCGAATCGGCGTGATTCAAGGACGAGCTATCGGTGGATCCTGTGCCGGTCACTACGTAATCATCGTTGAAGGGTACCATGGAAATGACATAGCGTCCGGGGGCATTGTACTTCTGGTTCATGCCCTCCACAATGGCCAGGCACTCCTCCAGATCGTCTTCCATCGAATAGCAGATGTTCAGGGCGTCGTCGATCTTCTCGGTCTCCATCTGAGCCATTGCTTTGGATTTCATTGTGAACTCCAAATGTAGAGACCTATTTGAATTATTAAACTGACAAGTGTCTCAAGGGTAATACTTACAGTTTAACAATCAGTTTACACTTTAATAACACAAAATAAATCATTTCACTTTAATTTAAAGAATTTTTAATCACTTATTCATATAATATTAATCTTATTCAAATGTAAAATCTTTTATTTTATTTTTAGCAGGCTTTAGGCTTTAGCAGGCTCAAATGTAAAATCTTTAATTTTATTTTTAGCAGACTTTTTTAGCTTGGTTATTTTCTTGGTTTTACCTTGGATCTTTCCTGACTTGGTTCTTTTCCCAACCTTTGGGGCCTTGGCGCTTTTTTTGGTCTTAATGTCCTTCATCATATCCTTGACCTTCTTCAAGAGAGCATACATTTTGGGTACTTCCTTGCACGCCTTTAGGCATATAGCCACTTGATTTTCCAGCTTTTTTAGCCTGTTCAGCTCTTGATTGTACAGGTTTTCCAGTTGCTGTAGGCTTTTTAATTTTTCCTTGGCCTTGACCATATCCTGGTTGAGATCGGTGTACTGCTTCTCCAAACGATTCCATGCATCCGTGGTATTATCTGGTAGTGCCTTCGAGACTTGACCTTCCAAATGAGATAATCGGCTGTCCACTTCAAGCCAGAACTTGTCGGATTCAGTTGTCAATTTCTCAAAGTCCTCACCTAGCTTATTGCTCTCTTTGAGATTTGACAATTCATTAGCTTCGCTCTCCAGAGCTTTTAATTCATTCTGTACTTTTTGTAGCATTTCTTGCAGATTTTTCAGTTTCGGAAAATCTTTATCATTATTGTTAATTTTATCCAATTCGGTTAGAGTTCCGTTGAGCTGCCTTTTATGATCTTCCAATTCCAATTGATTTTTTTTCATGTGATCTGCGTAGATTTCCTTCATTTTGTCAATTCTATCTTCCAAGTTCTTGGCAAAGGTGTTGAGTTTGTCAATGTTTTCACAGACGGTCTGTGATTTGTTTGTAGTTTTTTGTAGCTCTTGGACTTCCTGTTCCAGTATCTTAGCTCGTTCCTTAAGCTTTTTATCAGACGAACAAGTTGTGTTATTAGATCCAGTTCTGGCCTGTGCTAAGCTATCACTTTTAGCGGCTTTTTCTTCTTTCATTTTCTCCGATTTGTGTATAAGAACCTTGATGTTATCCATCATTTTGTCATCTTCCAGGCAGGCATTGATGTTTAAATTAATATCGTTTTGAGAACCCAGCTTGGCCAGCTTATTGATAAGGGATACTACTTTTTCTTTCAGTTTCTTTATTCGGGGCACTAATTTAACACTACAAAGTTCGCAGCAATTATTGGTTTTATCTTGATTTTTATATCCTTTTCCGAACTTTTTCTCACACTTTTCCAGCTCAATTTCTAAAGATTCTCCTTGGGAATCAAGGCTGGTTTTTGCGTCCTTGACTCTGTTCTTCAGGGAATTAAGCACATTTTCTATATCTTTCAGCTGGTTATCGAACTGATTGGCTTTTTCCAGCGTTTCAGTTGTAGCTGATTTTATTTGATTCTCCAAGGCTTCAATTTTTGTAACAATTTCTGAACAACAACTTGATGCGGAACCGGATTCGGTCATGTCCTCTTTATTTTCCAACTTATCCAAGCTTTCTTTAAGGTCTTTTATTTTATCGGTCAGATTCTTGTGTTTTTCCTCAAGCTCCTTTTTATCTTTGGTGAACTCATCACCTGTATCTGACTTGAATTGATGTTTAATATTCTCCACCTCTTTCTGAAGATCCTTTTTGTTTTTTCTTAGAGATTCTTCCATCGCGGAACAGCAACCTTTGAAACCCTTAGCCACGAGCCTTTTTATTCTAGGAATAATTTTGTTAAGATCCTTTCCCAGTTCACCTCTGGATTTTAACGGTTTTTTGGCTTTAATTCCATTCTGTTGGTCTATTTTGTGAACGTTATCAATCACTAATTGCATAAGATCTTTATCGTAAAAGCAGCAATCTTTTAAACCTTTTGATCCAAGAGAATTATCCAGGTAGGCATAGTGTTTTTTCAGACTTCCGATAACAGCATTTTGCAGATCAAACCACGTGCTGATATTTTTATACTCCGCACAGTTTTCCGATGGCTCTCTCTTTTTATTGGGAACAACCGTGAACCCATCCAGAGGGTAGGTCTCCACCGCGGTTATTTCAGATAAGAGAAGCAGTGGCAGTAGTGACGCAGTTGCAGTAGTGACCTGTTCATGATATCAAACTTCATGAATGAAACGATGCCATATCTCCGACTCTCCCACACCTGAGCTCACCTTCAGTTTCATTTTTTACGTCTGCTGCGGTCCACGAACCTCCGTCACTGGAGAGCCAAGTTCAACTAACTGGGGCGAGAAGAGAGAAATGCTGGTCTTCTCTGGAGCCGAGCAATTGATTTGCATGCTGCGCCTATTAGGCCTCCAGGGAGGGCCAAGAAGTTCCCAGAAAAGGCTTGATAGAGCTACAAGGCCACTTTTTTGTTTTAATACATGGTGTAAGCTCTTTTTAAATAAAATATAAATAAAATACATCACAGGTTCCAATATATATTTAATATTTTAAATGAAAATACAATTTATAAATCAATTAATGTTATTAGACAGAAGTTCGGTTTATATTCAATGAATCCAAAGTTTTGTCATTAAATCTGAAAGTTCAAAAACACAAGAAACATTTTTAAAAAATTTAGATCTTAGCCTTGGTTTTTCTTTTTTTTCGATTCCTGTTCTACAAACTCGACGCCACCTATTAATACACCGTTATTCGGTTTCTTGGTTACCTTTTTACCAGGTCGTTTTGTGGTTGGTTTTTTGTTAGATCCTTGTTGTACTTTTGTATTAATAAGCCTCTCCAAATCCTCAATGTTATCCAAAAGATCATTGATTTTGTCTAGCTCCTTGCACGAGTTTCGGCACGGATTAACTGCATTTTCCAGCTTCTTTAGCTTTTCCAAATTGGCCTGGTGAAACTTTTCGGGACCCTCCAGGCGCAGGATCTCGCTTTCTGACTTATTCAAATCCTGACGAAGAGACTCGATGAGTTTCTCCATACGTTCCAAGCGTTTAAGTTTTTCTTGTGATGATTTACTCAGTGCTCTTTCTTCCAACACACGTAGTCGCTTATCAGCTTTCATCCAGTTCTCGTTAAATTTCCTCATCTGTTCCTTTAAAATACCACTCACCTTATCGTTGTCCGAGTTCGTGGCTTTATCCTTTTGACTTGGCAGCTCACTTAGTTTGCTCTGCAGATTTTTAAAGTCCTCCTTGGCCTTGTCCAGCCCTGTTTGGAGATTCATTAGTTGCTCTTGGAAATCGTCTCCAGCTTCTTTTTGGTTTTGACTGTTATTTTTAAAAGATCCCAATTTATCATTCGCTTCCTTTAGCATCCGTTTATTTTCCTCCAAATCCAAGGCACTGTTCTTAATGTGATCATCGTACGTTTGGTTCATTTGCTCTATTGATTTCAGTAACTTGTCGCCGATAGCGTAAAGCTGTGGAATTTTTTCGCAGCAGGCCTGGGACTTTTTTAAGTTATCTCGCAGCTTCTCTACTTCTGGCTGGAGACTTTTTATGCGATCCTTTAGGGTTTCATCAGTCAAACAATCTTGGGAATTATTTCCGGAGCCTCCACTTCCTCCTTCCGCATTTCCAGAGCCTCCGTTTTCGCTTCCCGCTTTTTCAGAGCCTCCATTTCCTGCTTCCCCATTTCCAGAAGTCTCATTTCCGGCTGCTGTAGTTCCAGAGCTTCCATTTCCATTTCCCGCACTTCCAGCGCTATCAGTTTGGGTTCCCGCATTTACAGAACCTCCATTTTCGACTCCCGCATTTCCAGAGCTTCCATTAGTAGAATTACCCCCTCTCCTTCCATCTGTCGCATTTCCAGAGATCCCAATTACAGAGTCACCAGCATCTCCTGTGGTTCCATTTCCGGTTCCCGCATTTTCAGAGCCTTCATTTCCCGATCCAGCATTTCCAGAGCTTCCGTTTTTTTGTTTATTAATATCCGCCAATAATTTTTCAAGCTGAGATTCAATCTTGGCTAGCTTTTTGCCATTTGCCACGCAGAGGGTTATATTCAAGTTCTTCGAGGAAATCATACTAACAATCTTATCGTCAAGTTCATTAATGCGTTCCTCTAGTTTCTCGATTTTGTTTTTCAGTTCTCCTTTGGAACAATTCGAGTCTGTAGTTTGCTTTTCCAACTGCGTATTACTATTCTTCTCGTACTTTCCAAGACTTTCCTTATTATTTTCACCTCTCTTATCAAGAATTTCCCTTGCGTCTTTCACCTTTTTATCCTGGTTCTTAAGCTTGTCTCTGAAATTCCTCAGCTTTTCCATAAACTCCTGGGTATTATCGTTGGCTTTATCTTTGGCTTCATTTAATTGATTTTGCAAGTTTTTAATTTTTTTATCGAACTTTGAACAGCACTTGATATGAGAATTATGTCCAATTTTATCCTTGTCCTGTTGGATCTTTACTAATTGCTTCTTTATGTCTTCTAGTTTATCCCGCAGGCTTTCTTGTGTTTCCTGCAGATCATCTTTGATTTTGGTGTCCTCCTTGCCGATTTCTTCTGATATTTCCTTTTTGATATCCTCCCTTTTATCCTCAAGGTGTTCTATGATTTCAATCAGGGATTTTTCCAGGTCTTCACAGCAACCATGATCCTTTAAGCCCTTGGGTACTAACTTTTTGATCCAGGGCAGAATCTTGTTCAAATCCTTTACAATTTTGCCGCTCCCTTTTGGAAATTCCCCTGATTGGCGTCCATTAAGTCGGTTAATTCTCTCGACATCGTCGAATAGTAACTGCATGGCATCCTTTTCGTAGAAAGCGCACGTTTCGTTTAGCAGTGTATCCAGATGTAAAGTATTTTGAGTCAGGAGATTACTAAGCATAAACTGCTTGCTAAACCACACATTAATAGCGTCAGAGTTCTCACAGTTTGGTTGTAAGTCCTCGGTTGGAGATTCAATTTGATTGGGCGGGCTCCTGGACAGCTCACCGGTGTAGTAGGGCCCCACCGCGGTAATTGCAGATAAGAGAAGCAGTGGCATCAGTGACGCAGCTGCAGTAGTGACCTGTGCATGATATCGCACTTGTTGAATCAAACGATGCCATATCTATGACTCTCCCACATCTGAGCTCACCTTCGGTTGCATTTTCAACACGTTTGCTGCGGTCCAAGAACCTCTGTTGCCAGTCTGCCAAGTTCAACTAACTGGGAAAGGAAGAGAGAAATTATTGGGCATCTATGGAGCCGAGAGGTGGCTATTAATCGATTTGCATGCCGCGCCTATTAAGAGCCCAGGGAAGCTCTGGAAGTTCTGAAAAGGAAAATAACTTAAATATTACTCTTAATTTTGAAATTGCGAAATTAAATTAACTCTTGCTTATATTTTTATTGGTTTATGAATAACATTACACACTTGCAACAGAGAAAATATTTTTTAGGCAGATATTTAATAATAAAATATATTTGAAGCATACAACTATCACAAAAGGAGTTTATGCATTTCAAAGACTGAATCCATTCTTCAATTCTTTCTTTTTTATTTGTAAGGAAAATAGATTTCCTAAGGAAGAAATTTAAAATAATTTATTTAGGCCGTATAGAACATTTTCATAATATCCTCCTCCTAGTAAATAACATTCATAGAGGCGCCGAAAAGCCCCGATTATTTATGATATCCGGCGCCGCCGTCGCCCAACTCATTCCAACTCTTAAGCACCCCCGAATGGTAGCAGCATAAATTTTGTGGGAAGCCCAATGCAATTCGCAATGCCCTGAGCAGCATTTACTCGTTATCATCGCACAGGTTGTGGCTACAGTGCCACTTGAAATGGGATACCCAACAGGGAGCCGCAATGGCGACTCCCAGGCATTCCGGCTTACAGCTTCCAGCTCCTGGTTTTCGGTCCCCGCGGGCGGGCGGAAAACCTGAAATGGAAAACAATTTCAGCTACGCAAACACGACGGGAAAGCCAACAAAAAGAGAAAAAATAAGCGAAAGGGAAGCACAAAAATTAAATTGCTAAGCGAAAAAACCAGGAAAAAAAATGTGGGAGCCGAAACTGAAATCACAGCAAAAGTTGAACCGCAAAAATAAAGTGAAATACATTTCTGTGCAGGGCTCCCCCGGATGTTTGGGGGATTTTCGAATAATTTCAGCTCAAGGTGTGTTTGCCCAGCCATCGAGGCAAGCGAGGAGATTAGTTTAATTAGTCAACGTGGCGTATGCGTGATGCGGCGGTGGCAAAGCCACCGCAGAACGTGCCACATACGCCGGAAGACAGCGCCAAAAATGCAATCGAACTTTTCGCGGTCGGACGGGAAAAGTCACCTGGAGAATGGCAGGAAAAGCTAGAGAAAACCAAAGCAAACCAGGGGACAAGATGCAAATGATAGGTGTTATGGCCTTGGGGAAAAGCGCAGAGCCACAAACTTTCGCAAGTAGTTGGCATAGTTGGCGTAGTCGAGCTGCTGCGGGAAATTGGCAAGTGGCGCTTCCTCCAGCCTGTCGAGCGTCAGTTAATAGTCGGAATAATGAGAAAAAGTTCAAGGCAATCTTTAAGATATTGAACGCATTCCATAATTTATTACCTTCTGCTTTATTCAAAAATTAATGGAAAATATTCAGTCAAGTGTAAAATTCTCTCAGCCATTTTATATGCTCCTTTGTTCAATTTTCATATTGAAGCTATTTAATCTATCAAATGCTTTATGTTGCGAAATTGCATTAAAGTGAAGTAAAGAGAAAACGCTGAAGACGTTGACGTTGAAATAAACGAAATTTTAATTTATTTACTGATTGACTTTTTATTTTACTTTACTTTCAGGTGAGTTTATTTAAGGCGAATTGATACACTTAAGGGAGAGTTCAGTGAGTATTTAAAATACCCGGAAAAGTAAGATTAAATTAAGAACTTTAATTTATCTCTATAATTCTATAACATTTTAATTTTACCTTTAAATTAAATAAAAAATAATAATAATATGCATAAAAAATACGTTAAGCTTTCAGATTCCCTCCCATAATATTACACACTTTTTTTGTTAGTTTTTCATTTCTCGTTAGGATTTATTTCTATTGATTTTATTTCAATTAAGTTCTCTATGTGCTGTCATCTTTTCTATTGACCCATCTCAACATTCTTTTTTTTTCTCTGGTGACCTTTAACATTTAGTTCTCGTCATCAATTATGCTGGAAATGCTGAAAAAGGTTGCCTTGATTGAATTACAACATAAAATGCGACAAAATATATATGTCGCATAATGAAAGCCCAGCCGAAACTTGATAAGCAAACACAGACAGAGAAATAGAGAGGCCCCTTCCCTGTGTCCCGCAATAAATCACCTTTACAACCGCACATCAATTTCCAGGGGGTTTTCAGGGAAAAGAGGAGCGGCCTTGGTTAACTGCTTTATTCCGGCCAATCAATCAAGCTGCTGCTTCCAATTATTTTTTATTTCCTCTCAAAAATTCCGTTTTTACGGTAAATATGTGTACAGTATAATCTGGCTTGAACTTTAGCTTGGCTTTTATGACAAGGCTGAGCCTCGTCCTGGCTTAAAATCTCTCTCAATTAAAGGCTTTGATGTGTTGAAAATGCTTTTTATTTTTGTGTTGTTGGTAATAAAGGCAACACAGTTTATTTGTAATTTAATATTCTTTGAAGGTAGCATTATATTCAAAGAATATTCCTTAAATAACTTAATGGAAAATTAAAAATTGTATTTATACTTCACTGAATAGCTCTGTTCTTGGATTAAACATTTTATGTGTCGTATATCTTATGAAATATTGTGTTTTTTGGCAATAAAGAAAACTTAAGCCCTTTGTTATATTTCTGGCCAAAAACTAAACTTCTTTCCCGCAAAAATAAAAAAAGTCTAGATTTCCTGATACATGCATTCATTTATATTCACATGAGTTCGACGTTGAAGCGGAAGAAAAAATTGCTGAAAATTGGCAAAGCTTTTTCCTTTGGCGATAAGAGCTCTCTCTTTCTCTTTCTTTTACTCTCCCCCTCTCTGTCTGTGTCCAATGTGAGTGTTCGTGTGGGCATTAGTGTGCCAGTGTGAGTGCCTGCACTCATGCATAGGAATAAGCCGATAAAACCCTGACAATTGTGTCATGGAGCTGCGTTTTAGTTTCGGGATCGGACTTAATGCCTCTTGACTTCAATTTGCATAGTCGGCTTAGCAGTGGAAATGATTGAATGGCAAATTGATAGAATTCGGCATTTACCATTTGACAGCTGGAAGGCTGGAAAGCGAAAAGTGGGTGGAAAATTAAACTAGATGAAAAGCGATTTAATGATGATTTTGTGAGAGACTTGCTTGTGTTTGCTTTCGATTTAATTATCAAAGTAGTTAAATATGATTTGTGGTTGGTATGTGGAAACCAATTTCAAGGCTTAAATTCTAAAATAACATTGCATTTGATTGATTTGTGGAATATTGTAATTATTATATGTTTAACCAAAGATCCTAGAGTTATTTCATTCAAAATATTATTCATTGACATTTAGGAAAAATATTCAATGTAAGTCTACAAATGTATATTAAATAAATTTAGTGAAAGAGAAATTATAATAAGATTTCCTCATTCCTTTCCCTTTCCTTGTTGGTATATGGAAACCAATTTCTAGGCTTAAATTCTAAAATAACATTGCGTTTGATTGATTTGTGGAAAATTGTAATTACTATATGTTTATCCAAAGATCCTAGAGTTCCATCATTGAAAATATTATTGATTGAAGTGAATTTTCATTGGGACTTAGGACAAATATTTAATGTAAGTCTACAAATGAATATTAAATAAATTTAGTGAAAGGGAAATTATAATAAGATTTCCTCATTCCTTTCCTTTCCTTCCGACTGCCTGACCTTTAACCCGCTGACAATGCAAAAGGCTCTAAGAGCCTTATCATATTGACTCTGACCTAGACCGCAAGTCGCTCGGAACCCGCAGCATTGACAATTAATCCAATTAGGACAAAACGTATTTGCTTCTCATTAAAAATGAAGTTCCCTTCTGCTAAAGGACGATGGACTTTGACCAATTACCAAGCATTTTTTCAGACACTTTGGCACATTTAAAAATTAAACAGAAGGGATGAGGATAAAGAGGATAAAGAGATTGCGAGAGCGGCTTAGGAATTAGGAATTAGGAATTAGGAATCCCTTTGCCAGCAACTCAAACGAGTATTAAGCCATCTGCCTTCATTTAGCTTAAGTGCTTAGCCCGCAAGAGGACCCTGCCGCCGGAGGACACGTTTGCCCACAGGACAATCAATTATGAATGCAACACCGAGCAGCAGCAGCCACGGCAAAAGATTCAGCCATAAAAAAGTGTCCTTCCTGTGGAGCGGGTGAGAAGCTGCTGCTGCCTTTATGGGGGGATAATGACGATAATTATATGTTTCCTGTGACATTGATTTGTCGCCCCTTCGGTTGGGGGCGGAGAATGCCCATAATGTTTATTTCATTAGCCACCTAATCGGCTTACTCTGATAATTATTATAATTGATGTCAATCATCTAATTATGGCAGCAGCCCAGCAGGCCCTGACTCACCACTTACGAACGAAAGCTTACGACAGATTTCGTTTCCAGCCTGTCTGAGGGAGATACGCCTCAGAACTATATTTGAAAAAATAAAACTATAAATAAATATATATATTTTGTACAAAACCAAATGAAGATGAACACAAACAGCACCTATCGCTCGATATTCCTGGACTGCCTCCGGGAGAATGCGGCCAATATGAGAAGGGAGCACCAAGACCTGGCCGAGCGCATTTCCATTGCTTTGGCAAAGTCTCGAGCCAATCTGCTAAATGTGGAGAGAATTAACAGGGAGCTGCAGAAAATGAGGATAACCGTCCACGATGCCCTGCACAATGTTCGTGGCAACGAGGGGCCTGATGAGGTTGAAGGGGCATGCTCAAATCTCTTAAGCAGTTTAATTGAAGAGGTGGCTAATTCCGGTTTGAATGCAACGTTGGATCCCAAATTGATTGCCCAGATGGGTTCGGCTTCATTGTCTCAAGTTACGGAAGATATTTCAATTGTGTCCGAAAAAGCATTAATGGAAGTTAATTCTTCAGAACATAATATTGATGCTCCTAAATCTCTGCCAATAGAAGCCCAAGAACCTAATGCAAACTTTGCCTCAGAGAATGACTCAAAAGATGTCGTTGAATAATTGAAAAAACTTATTCGAAAGGGAGGTGGGCTCCAAAGTTCCAGATGGTTTCCAAATTATCAGAGCATCTGTTTTTGTTAATGGATTTTCACTTACATATCAACTGCTTTTAAAGTGGTTTAAAAAAGTTAAGTTGAGTTTTACTGGCTATATAAAAAGCATGTGAAAGATTTCCTCAAGAATGCAAGTTTCTTTACATATATCTGTTGCATGGTTAACCATATTTTGTGTGTTAAATCTTTCAATAAGAATATCTGTGGCAAAATCTTGATTATTAAAGACCACATTTCTCCGGGCTGCCAGAATTTAACTTCTAAACATTTTATATTTTTGGCCAAATAAAATGCTTCAAAAAGGAAAATTGCATCATGACAGGAAAGCCAATGTGGCCTTCAGGCAGTCATTTGCTAACATGCTTGTTAGCTTTAGATTGTTAAACCATTTGGCATAACAACCTTTAAACCACCAACTAGTAGGAGCTGCAGATGACATCTAAGTTTTTTTTTTACTCTTGAATAATTGAGAAATTGTGTAATTTCAATAAATAAAACACCTTTCTTCAGAATTATGTATTTTTCACACAGGAAAGTGTAATGATGTCTCAACCAAAATACCGAGCAAGGCATTTCCATAAAAACACCAGAATTATGGCCAAAACTTTGCACTCAGCACGCACACTTGCACAAATAGCTTGGCCGCAGGAAAGCCAAAGGCGAAAATTGCGTATACGCAGTGTGACAGCACACAGGAGGAAGAGGGGACGAGAAACAAACCAAACTAGTAATCCAAGTCACAGCTTCCCCGTATCCAAGTTACTAAACAATTTGTCGGCGATTTGCCGCCGCACGCACACAGCCACGCGCACTTCACACACACACACACGCACACGCTCCTCGTGAGCCGCATTACACATACGCCCCGTGTGACCCACAGAGGAGCTAACGAGGTTAAATGACCAGCAGCCGAGCAGCAACCTGTTGATTTCACGCTCTTTCTCTCGCTCTCAATCACTCGCTTTGCGCTCTTTGTTTTGCTCTGCTCTTTCGCCGGCAACAAGCGACTGGCCCCCCATTCCACTCGAACTTCCGCTCACTTCGAGTGCTTTTGGCTCGGCAACGGTTCTCCAGCCGCAGTTGAGTTCAGTTGCCGCTTGTCAGTCGCCACGTGCGGTTCGGTTTCGAAAAGGAAGACGTAGCGCTTGCGTTACGTTACAGGCAGTCGCCGTCGCGCCGAAAATCCAGTTTACGTCGCATTCCGTACGTGGGAGTCAGCAGCGTAAGTGGCGTTCGCGTGCCTCGAGTCAGTGTTCCGATGGGGAGACGGATAGAGATACATTCCGATAGAGATACGTTTCGCCAAAGATTTATTTTGAGCAAAGTTTGTTTATGGCCATTGGAATTTCTGCGCTAGACTGGCCTGCCAAGTTACACAGTAAAAAGTTTAATTATTCAAATAACGGAGAGTTTTTATTGCAACAAAAAATTCACAAATGATGCACAAGTTTTTTTGGTTAAAATCAGTGAAATTCCTGTTAAAGAGAATGCAAAATGGTTGTTTAATGAAGAAGTTTTTTAGGGCAACCTCAGCTACAGAGAAGAATAATTAAATTAAATGCAAATTAAATGCAATTCGACTCGTAAAAATATTGATAGAAGTAAATAATAAACAAGTTAAGATTATAAATTCATTAAAAAATGCATTTTGTTGTAGAAATCTGATCAATCTTTTCCTATTAACTGATTTTCAAATGTCTAAAAATTAATATTTCTAAATAATGTCACATATTTTCATTAAAAATCAAGACTAAACTTTTTTTTAATTTCCATTCTCTGCGACTTCGGAAACACTTCGGAATATTTCCTCATCTATCTCCCCAACGGCACTTATTTTTATTGTGACCTCCGCCCTTTCGGTTTCCATTCAAATTAACTAGTTCTGCAATTCTCATTTTGACTTCTGACATCGAAAGTAATCAAATTTTGCCGTTCATTTACAACTTGTTATAATTCCGTTGCCGTTCGCAACCGGAAACGTGCTCGCCGCCATTTTGTCTACGCCACAAAATAGGAAAAGCCAACCGAGGAGAAATAAAAACAAAAACCGAAAAAAAAAGAAATCTAAACGAAACAAAAGAAAAATAAACTTTGCCAGCGAAATATTTCTTGGCCAGTTTGGTTGCAGCGTTTCTTGTTTACACAAAATAATAAAATACCAAAAAAAAAAAAACATGACCGAAAAATAAGCAAGGTAACGCCAAAAAAAAAACAAATGCATGTGAAGACATATTTTTGTCCGCAGTGTTATGAAGTGGTTAGAATCTTGGCTTGCACTTGTCTAAACAAAATACCACATATACCTACTCGTATATGTGTGTATAATATATGCTGTGCATTTATGAATATAATGTGTGGAGGATAGGATCCTTGGCTGGCTGCCGAAAAATGACAAAATGATGCATTAAACTAATTGGAAAAACTTTGCGGTGTTTGTGCGAGTGCTCAGCGGAGCTGAAGAAGAGCCACGTGGAGTGATCAAAGGAGTGCATGGAGTGGAAGGAATTTACACAGTAGACGTGATTAAATTTCAGTCAATAATAAAACGTAAATTTTAATTTAATAATAATACAATTATTTCCATGAAAGTTGCCTTAAATTACCGTATAAAAATTAGTTAAAAACGAACTTGGCAATCGCGCGCTTCGATCTAAACGGAAATGTTCACCCAACTAATGTGAAGTTCACGTGAAAATATATAAACAAAAAATACTGACAGCAACGGAAACAATTGCTAATGAGCAAGTGAACAAAATAAATGCAAATTCAACTGATAAAAATAACCAACTGAATGTCTATAAATATTAAATGTCCAGACAAGCACAAAATCCCACAAGATACAAGTTGTAATTGAAAATAATTAATTGTTTTCTGCAGATAAATACGTAAGCAATTACAGCCTCAAAGTGGCAAGCAAGCCACTTGGTTTCCCATCAATTATCTATATAATTATTGTCCATGTTAATTTGTCGCTAGCCTTGGCCAAAGTTTTTGCATATTTACACTACAGTGTCAAAAGCGGCCAAAGTAGAGTAAACAACGAGGCGAGAAACAAATATTTGAATAGAAATTAGAAGCAATCAACAACCAGCCAAAGATATCCGCAAAAACTCCGTGAGAAAATGGGCAGGGTTGATTATACAAATATATAAAAAAGGTCAAGCGACCTAAACAAGCAATGTAAGCAATGCAGGTTGAGTGCAAATTAAGAGCAGACCGAAGAGATAAGGCAGTAGATGTTGATAATGTTTTTTTCGAGAGGGTAATTCTCAGAGGTGAGCTCTCTGAGTGATTGGTGCGGGGGAAAATTGCGTGTGCACATAATTGAAAAATAGATTTCTCTACACTCGACTGGGAATTTGTGAATGCTTTCAGCAGCCAGCTGCTGTTGTCCAAGAAAACTAGGCCGTTTAAATTGCTCCACGTTCTCTGCGCTCTACACATAAATATATATTCATCCCATATATTTTTAGACTGGTTCTATATGTGCTACACGGCGTATGAGTAATGTTCCAAAACTGATTAACTGACTGATGGGGCAAAGCCTTCTTCTAAATTAATTTTTTTCGTATATAAAGCAAAGTTAAAATCTTCCTTTTGTGATCATCTTATGAAAGAGAAAAATCCCATGGCAACCACAGAGAACAAACAAACAAGACTAAAAATTCCCCCAGTCGCAGAAAGTCATGAAGCAGCAAAATAAAATAAAGTACAAACAAATATACACACATACGCTTTTTAATGCATGCACATATAAGCTCTTCTCGCAGCTTATCAAAACAAAAACCTAAAAGAAAAAAATATATAACACAGATTTGCTGTCGCACGCAAAGCTAAATCTTTCTGTGGGCTTTCGCTTTATTTTCTGAATGAAAAGTTTCGTTGCGTTTGTTTATATCTGATTGGTTTTTTTTTGCAAAAGTCAGTATCGATAAAGACATATTTAAATGAAATTAAAATAATCACTTAAAAAGCTACCAATTGAAATATAAACACATTAGTTGGCACCACTGCTTATGTGATGTCATTAAACGAACGTGTGTTTTTTAGTTAACTTAAAACAATGCAGTTAAATAATTTGTGTAGCGTGATAAATTATAATGCTTATTTCTAAAGCCAATTTGTTAAGTTTTTAAGTTGCCAGAGGCAAGGCGATAATAAATTCCAGGTTTCATTTAGTCGCGAGAAAAGAAAAGAGTTCTTTCCCCTTTAACTAATTATATTTAATTCAATAAATTCCAGCAATCAAAATTCTTCATTGGCAACAATTACGATAATAAAAGAAAGAAACAACGTGTGGCTATTGAATTTCATATGTAAATTAATAAGTGTCGGGCCACCACATATACAGCATGTTAAAACATAATAATAAAAAAAGTAAGAAAAAAAATATATAAATGGAGGAAAATTAATTGATTTAATTTAATGAGATGGGCAGAGAAGCCAACAGCACTCGACACAAAGTTGCAGAACAAGCGGAAAACCGAGCGGAAAATGTGAAAAATCTGGAAAAAAAAGAAGAGTAAAATTATAAAAATAATTAAGCCGCCAGCAGCTAAAACAACAGCGAACGAGGGCCGAGGGCTTGACAAAAACTTAACAACTTTATGCTGCCGGTCCTGTCTGTTCTGTAAGCTTAATTAACACTAGGATTGCGGTTGGTTGGGGGCATTTCCGTGGGCGGAAAGGCGGACTGGCGGGCTGGCGGGCTGGCGGGCTGGCTGGCTGCCGGCTCTGGCTCGGCTAAATGTCAACAATAAGCTCGAGTGCGGCACTGTTGCACTTTCCCCCATTTCCCGGCCATTTTCCGGCGCCTCACCGCTTTGGCCCGGCCTTTCGTTTGAATTGTGTGAATTTTGAGCAGCTTTCGGTGCGGAGATTCTGTGGCAACAAATCTCCCAGCGATAGTCGCGGAAATCGCTTAAATTGTGCAACAAAAAATATGATATATATATACACGGATGTTGCGTTGAATTTATGCAAAATAAGCAAAACTTTGCCACGCTCTGTCCTTTGAATCCTGGTTGCTTTTTGACTCCGTTGGGGAGCTTCATTGCGCATTCAAGTGGCCCCGTTTTGCCAAATGAAAATAAAACCAAAAACTTGGACACACCACCGTCTGTCCATGCCCAATTGAGTTTGGTTCGGTTTCGTTTCGTTTCGGTTTTGGGTCTGCTTTTTGCCCCTATTTTCTTTTCGTTTTTTCCTCTCGAATGATTTGACAAAAGTACTGCATTGGTTTTTTGTTTTATTTAGAGGCTCGATTCGCGCTTGACTGGCATAGTTTTCATTACCTTCCTTGGGAAACACACACAAATTTCGTAGCCTAATTTGAGGCGTTAGAATTGCGTATGCATCGCGTGTTGTGAGCGTAAAATAAAAACACGCCAAGCGCGTCCCATTAAAAGGCAAATAAACAAGTCTGAGACACACTGCTGACATATTGACAAAAAATGGCAGGAGTGCAAAAGGTCCTTTGGCAGCGGTTTTTTCTTCTTTTTTTTTTTTTGAGTTGCTTCTTCACACGAAACCACATAAAAGTAAGGAGACGTAACCCAGGGCTACGTGGTGAATACTTTTTACTCTATTTCGGAAAGTAAAGAGGAAACTTTTGCTTAATAAATAAATATTTTAGCATATATGAAAAGCTACTTTAGCCAAGCCAAGGGGAAAATGTAAAGGATCTTAAAACGGTTCCATTTTGTATTTTAATATATAAATATACAATATATAAAATGTATATATATTTTTTTTAAATTATATTGTGTTCTAAAATACACTAAGACATTTTTATAATCTTTATATAATTATTAAGAATCCCTACTTTGAGTTCATGAGAAATATTCCCATAATTTACGCATTATTATTCAGTCTCCCAAATAAACCCCTCTATATATTTATTTGATCCTTCCGAATGAGCAAACGAAAAGGGAAAGTTGGCCGGTAATCAAGCCTCGCATTCCTCTTGAAATGAGCTAATTAAAGGACCATTTCGAATGGCCAACAAATTTTCGGTGTGCCAGCCAATCCTCTCCAGCTCCGGACCGGTCCTTGCTGAGTGATTAATTTTCATATTTATAATAAAACGCTGAAAAGGTTGGACAAGCCGACAAGCAAACAAACACAAAAACACACGAAAAAAAAAAGAAAAACCAAAAAAGAAAACAGAGCCGAAAGGAGGAATATGAATGAGAGAGAGCAGGAAAAATAACAAAATGGCCTACACAAATGCCAGCAAATGGCTTTACAAGAGGGCTGGCATATGGGGAAAATCTGTTGAAAACATGCTCACTTTTATATGGTTTATATGCTCCATGGATCCCCTATGAGCTGCATAATGAGTGGCATTGGGAGTGGTGGCGAGAAAAAAAAAGGCGAGCATGATGAGGCTGGGCCCAACAAGTATAATTAACATTGAAAGCCGGGCCGGACTAGGGGGCGGAGCGGGCGAGTGCGTCAAATGAGAAATGTGCAAACAAGTGCGGGGGCTGGATTATATGTTTTAGGGTATGCGGACGAGGATATAGCACTGCTCACTCCAACACGCCTGCTCAATGGCCTTTTACGCACACACACCTTTTGGTATTTAAATTAAAATGGCACACAGTCAGTGTCCTTCGAGCTGTGAGCCTGATTAAAGTAGTTATTTTCATGGTGGCACTTTATTGGCTATCTACAGTGTTTTTTTCCTCCTGCTTAATTGTGCGAAAAATCCTAAATCACATTAAGGCAAATGACCTATGATTATAATACGTTTTTGCCACTGCAGCTGCTGCAACGGCTGCAACTAGGCTTTTCCATTTGCGGCTTTTGCGGGCTGCGGTTTTTCGGTGATAGATTAGTTATTTACAATCTGGCCGAATATTCATTTATATCGACTTGCCCGAGCATAGTTAATGACATTTGCATATTTGCGGTGCTTTGTGCGATATTTTCAATTACCTTGTATTTATATTAACTTGATTAGGTTGTTAATTAAACTTGAACTAGAATATTAACTGATAAGCGTGATATTATTAAATGTAAACAACATACATTTTTGTTTGACTTCCTAAGCTTATTGAAAGGTCGTAAAAAATGTTTATTAATTAGTAGTGTAGCTTTTTATTTGCTATGAAAATATGATTTGGGGATTAGGGAAATTGAATTATTATTAATTTCTATAATCATTATTATCTAGTTAAAGTTCTTGAAATATTTTTAAAAACTTCGCCTAGTTCAGTCACAATATAATTAAGTTCTGACTTACAGCTTAAAAGTTCCCTTAATGGATTACATTTAATTTCCCAGCTAAGGAAGTTCCATTTAAACTAAAACCAACTCAGTGAAGGGCTTAAACTACAACGAATTGTTTTTCCCTAATGTAATGCTAATCCACTCAGTAAACCCTTTAATATTTGGCAATTCCCCCTCACTTTTGCCACTCAAAAAAGCCAACCCAAATAGTTAGTGTTGCATAACAGTCGAGCAGAGCTCCTTCACAAGATTAAATAAAATATATATATAGTATAATACGCTAACTCAGGGGCTGGACAATCTGTGGGAGCTTAAAATGCCAAAGTAAATACCAAAAACTAAAAACAATATCTCAGGCAGCGGGCGCGAGCCAAAAAACTTTTTATTAAGCGCTTAGTGGCACATCCGACAATTGAGGGACGGGACAGACAGACAGAGACGCACCATGGGGCACGGAAAGAGACAGAGAGATGCCGAAAGAGAGAGAGGGGGAGACAGGGTCCACTCTCAATGGGTTGGATTTGGTTGCATGTACGCAAGTGGCACTCCAATTAAAATGATTGTCTTAATGCCGCGCAGAGCGTCAGTGGCTATTACAACGCGTCGAGTTGATTCATTCAGTCTAGTTTTTTTTTTCTCTTTTTGGAGAGTGCTCCATCCGGCTACCCAATTTACCCCTTCATTCATTCATTCATTCAGTCTTTCATTCACTCGTCCAAAACAAAACTAAAATCATCACTTAATGCGCTGAAAATAACGCACTTGCACGTACTCAGACTAATTTATTTGATTACCCTTACAATTACGTCGAATTCTACTTTTGTTTTTTGTTCCGAAAAGAAACGAGTTCTCTCCAGAAATTCCAGAGGTGATGAGTGGCTTGCTCCTTTGTCTAATTTATTTTTTAGAGAGTCTCCGCCGAGTTTCACTGTTAGCTGCTTGCGCCCCCATTAAGTCTAATCGGATTGTCAAGTTTATGGCCAAGTGCAGGGCAATTGTACGAGAGTATTATCTAATCAGTGTATTAGACGAATCCCACATAAATGTTCGGCAACTCTGTGCCAAAGTGTGCGCGGGTCATAATTTTAGAACGCCAGCGATAAGTGGAAACTTATTTATGGTCCTTGCTTTGGGTGTTTAGTTGAGCCTGAAAACTGTGAGGGAATTTTTGAAAGGGCTTTCAGGCAAAGGAAATTATTTAAACTAACTGCTTTTAAAGGTATGTTTGTATTTTTTTATGGTATAAATAAATTTTATTTCGAGAACTTTAATCTATATTTATTATTACTTTTAAGTACAGTTCAGTAGTATTTTTATAGATTTATTTTAAGTACTGGCTGACTGGCTGACAAAAGTATAAATTGTAGTAAAATCTTGTAAAAAGAAATAACTATAAAAAGACTACAAAACCTTTAAAAATATTACATTAAATGTATGTCGTCCAAACTACAAGAGTTAATTACACTTTATTTTGTGATAAATGCATTACACAGAGCGAATACCTCTAACATAAATCCAAATGAAATTTCATTCTTCATTTTTTTGCACTAATCCTGGGACAATAGAAATTTGCTCCACTTCCCCAGCTTTTCTTTATTAGATCCTTTTCTTCTTTGCAATTACACTCATTATGCCACACTTGTCCGTCAAAGTTGCAACTAATTAGCTCGTCCCCTGCTCGTCAGAAGTTGGCAACTTAATTAACTCGTTGCTCAACTATCCTACCCCTTTTCGACTCAGCCATTTGAATAATGTAGCTAATTTTGGCACATAAAACGAATTAACAAATGAAATTGCACAACTGAAAAGTTGGAGCAAATAAGTTGCAGAACAAAGTGTGGGCAGGCATTACTAATACCCATCAATCTGGCCATATAAATCACATGTCTTGGCCAATCATCGATAGCGCCGAATGCCAACTAGAGCCCATCGATACGGCGGAGAGTGTGATTATCGAGAACGGTCTGCAGCACCTGCTTTTGGAGTGTTTGCGGTTGGATTATCTAATCAAATGTTGGCCCATAAATTAATTCAATGGAGCCCTAGCTTGCGTTTTACTATTGCTATTTCCCAGAAATGCACCCAGACACGGACGTTAACTTCAAAGGGGCTTTCCCCTCTGGGCGCCGCTCCTGCTTTTGACTAATGCCGATTAACTAGATGGACAAAGCACAAATGTATCTTGCAGCTACTTATTTGCATTTGAAACATCCATTTGAAATTTTCATTAGGCACGCAAATTATGCTCGAAATGCCGGGCCTGGGCAGTGTTGGTCTAGGGCGGGGAAATGGAAATAACTTGGGTGCGAGCAAACAAAAGTATCTCGAACATGTTTGCCAATGGGCGAAAGACAAAAGCACAGCCAGGCTTATTTGATGACCTATCCCACAGTTTTATTTTTTTTCTCCTTCTCTTCGTCTTTCTCCATCTTCGTTTTTGGTTTCTTTAGTCTGAGTTGTAAATATTTGCTCAAAGCGAAACTGGATGCGACCCAAAGAGCGGGCCCAAAATCAATATTTAAATTGCAGGCAACTATTTTTGGAGGCTCTCGTAGAGTCTGTAGATTGAATTGGCTCTTCATTGTGCACATAAAAAAAATAAAACATTTGCTGGTTCAATTTTAACTTTAAATCTTTGATATTTTTATGCCAAATAAAATATAACTTTTCAAATTTCACAGCACCGTATTTCAAAGACATTACATTTATCGATATCTATCGACATGCTTAAATAGCAATTTTTTATTTTAATATTTTTCGATATTTATCGATATTTATGGAATACTTAAGCTCATCATCAGGGAAACCTCTGAGATCTGTATAAATTCTTAAAATTTAATTGTGGACTCTAATAATTGACAAAATTTCTTACCTAAACCTAAAATATATATATGTATATACATATATTTTTTTTATTTTTAAAAATCTTCTTGATATCGAATTGATCGATAATTGTTCGGACCATTTTTTATTCTATTTTAAAAATTGTAATACCAAATGTTGAAAAATTACTACCACAATATACATTTTTATAAGCTCATGCTTTATGCCATAATGTATACTTTTTCTCCGTGCATCCCTGATACCCCAAACCTTTATGGATTTGTATGTTTGTGCTTGCCAAGAACAAAAGGAACTTTGCAGCAAAACCTTGTAACAGTTTGTTGTGCGAAAGAGACCCACACAGACCCAGGGAGAAAGAGAGGGAACATCTCTAACGACTGTTGCTAATTTGTTGTTCGGGCTTTCGTGGTTTGTTTTGATTTGGTTTGCTTTTATTTGTATTCCCTTGTAGTATGTTTTTTCCTTTCTTTTTGCATTTTTCTGTTTCCATATTAATTAATAGTCTTTTTTTTTTTGTGGTCTTCCATTGTCATTTTTTGGCAATGAGCTTCGGGCTCTTTGCCATGATTAGCTCGGGAAATGAATATCAAGGATTTAGCAAGGATTTTATTCCTTTTGGTAAGAAGTCGCCAGACTTTTTTGTATATTTTCCTTCTGGCTTAAGGTATCTTTCAATTAATCTTGCAATTTAATTTGATTGAAAATTTTCAAGTTTATAATCCTTTTCGGCAAACTTATAATCTGCCAAGTTTTACGAAAAGTTTGTCACCCACTCCATGGATGGCATAAGACGCGTGCTGGAAAAAAATATGGGCACCAGGAAAAAGTAATTCGGCAAAAACTTTCTTTTTTGGCCGGAAGGAACCTGGAAAAAAATATTTATTCAAAAGTAATAAAGTTTCGAGTGCAGCATTAGGCCAATTAGTTGGGGTCCCCAACTGGCTGGCTGCCTTCTTCAGGGTTACGCCCAATTTGATTAAAATGTGTCCGTGCTCTCTGGCCAAATTCCATTGTTAGTCACTCGCTTATTATTATTATTATAATTATCAGCTTGTCAAGTTGAGTGGACTTTTCGACCAGCTGGGGAAACTTTTTGGCTCCGTTCTATTGAAAATCTCTTTGTTTTTGTCAATTTGTTGACAGCTCCAGAGATAAACTTGGTTCGGGGGTGATGGTGCAAAGCCATAAATTGGCGAACTGACTTGTTGGCAAGCTTAATTATGGCTTTATCGGTCAGGCCATATGACTTGGAAGAAAACTGAATAAATTATAAATCAAAAAACTTGTGAGCAAGTAAATAAAGTCCAGCTAATTTGACGTTATCGCATTGAAGTGGAGCTGTTACATTTCCTTTGAAATAGTATATATAAGCAAGATCACATAAGGGAAATTCTCTTTTATTTTATTTTAATGATTAAACTCATTTATTATGGTACGCAGTTATTTTTGCTCCAATTGGATATTTGATATCCCTTAATTTCTTTCTCTCACATTTCCCTCTCTCCCCCGCTCGATTCGATTCCTTTAATCTCCGTCTGAATTCCCAACAGGACATTTAACCTGAGGTGGAGCTGAACGTCTTGGATGTTGTTTTCCTCTCGCTTACATCCTTATCTCAGCAAGGACACTGGCAAATTTTCCAGCTTTCTGCTTCAATTACATGAATACAGTAAATATTTGATTTTATTGTCGGTGTTTCTTCAGCTGGTGGCTTAAGGATTTAAGTTTGGGTTGTTCTTTTGCATTTTCCCGCTCCTTCAATTTATTTCCACTAAGAAAGTTTCGCAAACCAAAAAGTGGAAGTACCTTTTTACTTCTTTTCGGGCGGGCGGCTCATGGCAGCTTTGTTGTTTGCATTAAAACTAGTTTAACTACTCGGCTGGAACATGGCGGGATTAATTTTTTCATTTCGCCGTGCCCAACTTGACCCAAAGTTGGCCACTTTTTTATTACCCCTCGGCTTGGTTATTAAATGCAATCTCCTTTATGTGTAGGCGACATTAATAAGGCGAATGTGAGTGTGTGTGCGGCTTGAAATAGGGATGGCAGACATATTGATATATATCGTTGTTGAAGTAGGATATTTTCTGAATTTATATCGATATTTTTAATGTATTGCATTTGAAAGATATATTAGGATTTTAAATTTAAAATTATACCAGTGAAATGGAGATTTATTTTGTAAATTCAAACTCAAAAAAAAAGTTTAATTCATTTTTAATGGATTTATCGAAGCAATACTTAAATGTGTAGTTTTCATTATTTTTAATATAATTAAAATGTATAAATATTATCGATAGTCCATGATATCGATATTCTGATGTTGTTACCGATATTATTCGATTTTTAAATATGCTATAAATATTGCCATATGATTTTTCGGAATAAATACATGGTATTAATACTTGAGATATTTATGCTTCTATATATACCTTGTATATGTTCACAATATTTGTACAAAATTTAAAGTTTTCCTTCGCGTTTGTCTGCAATCATCGAAACTAAATCGATTACTTTCGATATTTTTCCAGCTCTAATACTTCCATCCCTAACACTTATTTTTATTTACCTCCACACACACTCTCGTATGCGCGTGTGCTGCAAGAAGGACATTGTTAAAGTTGACAGCACGCCTAGATCCCCGCCTGCCTTACATTAAATTAAATTTATATGCTTATTTATGAACTAGCAACAATGAAATATTTTTGCGACAAATAAAACTTGAGCCCAACGAGGTGGAAGAAGTGGCGACGAGGAAGAGGAGCGCGCCAGCTGTGTTGTTTGGCACGAGCAGAAAAAGAAAGGTAGCGCCTGGGCAACTGAGGGAGAAGGATACATTGGTAGTTTTGATGGGTTTTGTGAATGGCGTTGAGAAAAAAAAAATATATAAAAATAAAGTATGGAGCGCGAAAGTTGGGATGCGGGTGGATGGGACACCATTTATGGACAGCTGTATGCCTCATAAGTGTGCCTTTGATGGCTATTTAAGTATTTTGTATTATTGCTTTTTTCCCGAAATGAGTCTTTGACGGACTCCTGTCATCGTAATGAAACTCGGATATGAGGGAAATACGATCATATTTATGTGCTCAAGTAATAAACGGAAGCCGGCAGCCGTTAAAGGTGCCATGGGTTAAGTAAAGTGTGTAAAATACACACTAAACCTGGGCTTATGGTATCAATTATCGTTTGAAAGCGTTGTTAAAATTTTAAAGTCTTAACATTATATTTGATTGGGGTATTTCGATGAGTTAAAGAGGGTGCTTAATAAAATATGATATTTATTGTTTTTAAGGAAAATTACCAGTAAAAAATCATAATACAAAGATTTCTAGCTTAAAATTTTATAGAAGGCCACAACTGGCAATTTCACCTTGCCGACAGGTTTCGATTAAAGCTACAAAGTAATGTGTTTTTATTTTGAAAGCCTTACTAAACCTATATGCAATATTCCTAAATTAAAAACTGTATAAAGTTCCCTTTTAGTAATTTGAATTCGAAAAGCCAAAGGCCCCATATTTCTCCGCATCGATTTAAAGGCAAATAAATGGTTATCCCTTATTGATTTCCACCAGTTTTGCAATGTAGCATAACCTTGAAATTTAATTAGTTTTCACACTTTTGCCGCCTTTAACCCCTTTCGCCGCAGCCACACGCACATCACATAACTCAATACCACAAATGCCGGAGTGAAGCCTAATTGAGCCATTTAATTGTCATATAAATCTCAAATTTTATCGCCCTGAGACAGCCAAAGGAGCAACCGCAGGGCCAGAAGGCCACAGAAGAAAGGGAAATAGGTGGCATTGGGGGTAGCCATAACAACTCTCATTCGACTCTCCAGTCAACTCGAATCTGTCCATAAGAAGTGACTTCTTGTATATCGTAAACATTTACGATATTCAATAAACTTTTATTCCCGACTGGGAGGACATTTTAAAGTTTTTATTTTGGTCCGCCGCCTTCGGACAAACTGGCGCTGGCAAAACAGTTAATTGAAGTGCGTACTTGAGAGCAGAAATGGCTCAGAGGGTAGGAAAAGGGGTGGAAAAAGACAGGGAAAAGCATGGAAAATGGCAGCGAAACGGGGGAAAGAAGAGGAAAAGCTTTATGGACTCTTGGTCAGTAGTTGGCTTCCCCAATTTTTTTTCGTTGTTCGTTGCTTGCTTGGTTCCTCTAAGCCGCTCCCTTATGTTCCCCTTTTGTCCCGCTTTTTTTTTTTTTTGAGCCCACTAAGCTGCAACTCATGAGCGGACAATTTGCAGCCGTCGAGTGAGACTCGGAACTCGGAACCGTTTCCCACATTTAAAAATATTTTTTTTTGTTCTAGCTCGTTTCTGCTCGCTCGCCTTACTTACAAATCCCCAAAGCTGTAAATGGAATTCGTTGCAGTTTTTCTACCCTCGTTAGGGGTATAATTCCATTTTGAAGGGGCCTGCGATGCAGTTAACGGAACGTACTCATGTTTGTAATGCTCAAAAAAGTCCAATACGTAGTCAGAAATTTGATAAATAGCAGTTTAGGGAACGTATTTATATTTAATGAGCTTTAAAAAGTCCTATAACTATTAAGAAAATCAAGCGAATTAAAAATTCTCTTGTGATTTCTAAGGCAATTGTATTCTTTCCAATTCCTGTTCAAAAAATATGTTTATCCTATTATTCCTACAAGGGTATTACATACTCCGTTCTAGATATTGCCCTGCTCTCTTTTTTTGTTTTTCTTACTTCTTGCAATCATTTCTTTCTTGTGCAAAAGTCGACTTTAAGTTTAGCAATTCGCTTCTTCTATGATTCCATTTACTGGGGGCCCAACGACAATTTCCATAGATTGTGGTTGTAATTGCTGTACGTTTCTGCATTAGCCTCATTTGGTCCTACGGCCCTGCTCTGCTCCCATATGAAACGTGTTCCAGCGCCCAAAAGTCGGCTGCAATTTCCAGCCTTTCTCCGCCTTGACATGTTTGGTCTCCTTTTAGCAACTTTCTATCTACTTCTCTCTCCATCTCTCCCTCTCTCTCTGTCTGTGTCGGCAATGTCCTGGCAAACATTTTAAACTCTTGGCAGGCAAACAGAAGCCCGAGGAAAAGAAGGCGGATGGCATGTGCATATAGCAGAGGGAAAAGGAGGCTCGGCCGATCCAATTCCAATGCTCATTGCCAGGCTGTTGACATTTTAATAAAAATTATTCGTCGCATTGCAGGGGCAGCGGTGTGGGGGGAAAGTGTTGCATTCATGGGCGGAAGGTCTCGCGATGAGATATAGGAGCTGGAATGAGCGGGGATAAATGATTTGAAAGCGCATTCTTATTGCCAACAAAATGTGTGCGAAAATTAATGCGAAAGCGCAACCATTCAAAGAATCTAAAATGAAAACCGATAAACATTAGAAATGCAGGCATTTCAAGCGAATGTGCAATGAAAAGCAATGCCCAGGCTTCACCCTGCACTTTGTTTCTTTTATTTAACAAGAATTAAACTAGCCAATTTTGTATAAATGTTTTAATATTAAAATTTGAACAGTAATGCAATTTTCTGAATAAATTAAAATATATTGTTTAATAAAGCAAAATTGGTAAAAGCTAAAATTTATGTTTAAACATCTTGAAGGCTTGAAATAAATAGTTTGTTTTAGTTTATTATTAAAGTAAGATCTTAAAAACCCCGAAATGCTCACAAACTCGTACCATACCCTTTCTAAATAAAAGTTCATTTTAGTCAAAATAAATTCTCTAAGTCAATTAAAATATTTTTCATATAAACAGAATTGCTAAAGACTAAAATGTATCTTTATAACTTTTGAAGCCTTAAAATAAAAAGCTATTTCTAGTTTATTGTTCTACAAAAACTGTAATATGTTATTCCTAACCAAACAATTTCCTTTACTTTATTCTTTATTCAAAGCCTTACAGCCACAAAAAACTTACAATTATAGTTTTCATTTAAGAACTTTAAAAAATTTCCATCTCTCCTCCTCCCCAATTTGTTACACTTTCCTCGACCTCTACTAATTTACGACATAATTAAAGTACAACACTTACCGGTCGCCAAATATTTATCCCTGTTAATATCGACAACTGGCGACAGCAAAAAATACAAATACAGGAAGCAAAAGTCACACACTTGAAATATTATTAAAAAAAACCCCACTGGGCTCGTAAATTTTGCGCAGAAGCAGCGCAAACACATTGAACTCCAATAAAAAAAGAATTTTTTTCTACTTAATGGGAGCAACGACAAGGCAAAAAAGCTTTGACCGAAAGGAAAATATTCCAAATGCAAATGAAAAAGGAAAATACAAGAGAGAAAGAGGCGTAGAAGACAAGAAAAAATAAGATGTACGCAAATAAATTGCATTATCGTTGATTTGCCTCGAAAAATTTATTGCATGTAAACAAATTGCTGAGGCAACAAATCTATTGTTTGGATATTTGTGTCTGCCGACGAAAATTGCGAAATCGACTACAACGATATCAAAAGGCAATCAAATCCTCAAATAACCCCAAAAGAAGGAATTTCGTATAATATAATTCACTTTTACTATGAGGGTCGCCGTTGCCAGGCATAAAAAAGTCATGAAAAGTTGCAGGAAGGAAGGACCCGCTGCTGGCATGTCTGCATAAAATATTGAGAATGTTGGTGCCGAAAGGTTTGAAATTAGTTTTCCGTTCTGTTTGCCACGGAAAATTTAAAATAAAATCCAAGAAATTTAATTCAAAAATAAAGATTTTAAATTAGATTAGGCATTTATTGTATATTTTTCTTATAGATATTTTTTTAAGTTTTCTAGGAATTCAATAAGGCAAAAGTATTTGCATAATTTCTGGTGAATCTTTAGAACTATTTTCTTTTAAAAATCTTGTTTTTAAGGGATTTCTACTTGCCGGCTTCTTATTTCAAGCAATTTAAATTAAAAATAGTGTTTTAGGAAGGTTTTATTACTGCAACTATAACAAGAAATGATTAAATAAATTCCCTACAAATTCTGACTGGTGCTGACTGCATTTACAAGGGCTTCCATAACCCGGCAATTTTTGACGGCCATAACTATAAACGTATAATTTCGCTTTTACAACTGATTGTTAAAGTTGTCGCGTCATATCGCCTCAGAAATAAAGATTGTGAACCCGATAGTAATGCTGCGACAGCTCCCTATCGGGAACCCAACTTAAAGTAATCTACGCAATACCAAAGCGTGTTCCGTGTAGATTGCGTAGCCCCGGTTCTTGTACGCCAAGCACCTCCAATTATCGCAAACAGCACTGGAAACCCGTGAACAAACGAGCCGGAGAGCTCTCCAGTCCTTAAATATTTCCGCACAGTTTGCTTTTGCAGTACTTGCACTTTTCGATGCCCCGCGGGCCTCCGCCGGAGCCTCTAACTAATTTTTGCTCTTACCCCTTTTCCGGATGGGAGTTGGGGTGAGCTCGACCAAACATAAATTCTGTTGGGTCAGTTCAGGCACGCACCGAAATTAAAAAAAAAGGAAAAAATTAAGTGAAAAGAATGGTGGAAGTTGAAAAATTGTTTGGGTCTTGGGGCGAGAACAAATGGCGTGGGTTCTGTGGCAGACTTAAAGGGCTCTCAAGGAACCTTCTCGATGCCTTAACCTTGCCGCACGACTAATGGGTTAAGGTGAAGCCTGCTTGGCAACGGATTCGTACATTCGGATTCAAGCGGCATCCGCGAACAGTTCTCGTTAGGCGGGCTACCAATTGACACTGAATTTAATTCCGCTTGAAGTGTTTTGCCATTGCCTGACATTTGAATTGGTAATTCCTGCCACCACGACTTGGGAGGCATTCGAGCCTCTTTGGCCCCGTTTTACCCATTCACCCCCTTATTTTTCGCTCACACCACACAACGGAAATTGCCTTTTTTGCGCGACTTCCCTCCGCCCGGAGTTTTTGCCACCCAGAGTATCCAGCGATACTTCAGTAAGTGACAGCTTGCCATTGCCTCATCACGGAGCCGCTCCTGCTTCTGCACTGGGCCAAAAAAATAAGAGAGAAAGCTCCTCATTAAAATAAGAAATGTGACTTTGATTGCAGAAGTTTTTATAAAAGAAAATATTAGAGAAGTAAAAAGAAGCAAAGCACATTTGTAAACTTATAAAGTTTCTTGTGAGATTAAATGGATTTTTCTTTAAGAAAAATGTAGTTGCTTTTACATAAATTCACTTACAGATGTTTATATTTATTTCCAATAATTTTTGGAAATGTATTTCTGTTCCTTCAGCGTGCTCCTGTTCCTGGCGAAGTCCTAGTTACAGCGACACTTGGCATGCCACGCATAAAGCTGTCAATGTCAATGTAACGTGTTAATTTCAAAGTGGTTTAGTTTGTTGACGCAGCTTGTTAGGCAGCCAGCTACTCAGGACAAGGGGGGGACAGGATCAGAACCAGAACCAAGACCAGGACCCAGCACAGGACAAGGGCAAACCATTCGGGAAAAGAGCTACTACTCCTTCTGCCATCTGGGGCATAAAATGTTAAGGCACATGTGGTTTTTATGCCACTCGTGAGCTCTGTCGGGAGTTACTCCAACATCCTTTATCCTTTTCGCCTTCTGCTTTTTGCTCACAGCCTCTGCTGATGATTTCTATCGTGGCATTTGATTGATTGAAACTTTACCAAAGCTAAGGGGTTGAGAGGGTTGAGAGGAGCGGCAGGAAAGCTGCTTAGGGACACCCCTGTTGGCTGGTTGTGGCATTTAGTTTATTGAGGCATTTTGCAAGCTGTCGGGCTAAGTATTGGCAAAAATATTTGCATTTTAAAGTGATTAATTATGGGGGCAGCTCGGGCCCAGAGGCAGCTCTGCCCCAGATGCTATTGGCGTCACGTACAGTCCGGATGGAAGTCGATTTCGATAGCTAATAATTGAAAATGTGTTCAATATCTGTGAAGGAAAGGTAAAAAATGTTTAAAAAGGCCACTTATAAGGAAAAATAAAATATATATAAAAATGCAGGATATTTCCAAAAAATTGGCAAATAAAATCATATTATTCACTACTTCTTTAGTTAAGAAAACTATATGATATACTCAGAAGGTTTAATTAAGAAAAACGAAATATTTCAACCAAAATGCCAATATCTCAATTAGCAAATAGTACTAAAATAAATTGGGGTTACACTGAAACCAAGCACAGGCACACCCATCTCTATTAGCTCAATAAGTACACCGCCAAGTCGGCGCCAGAATGAAGCAATTCCAATAAGGTGCAGCCCTCCAATTTGCTGATTCTCCGCAAAGCCAGGACATAAAAGGACTACTGCCGCCGCCGCCTGCCAAATTCAGCAGGCGAATGCAAATCCCATTCACACGAGGCCTCCACATTAGCAGCTTGTAAAGTTGTGAATGCTCCAAAGAGCCGGGCGGGTGTGTTTGTAGTCCTGTTTATGCGCCAACGCCTCCTGTTTGTCCTCCTCCGGACCTCCTGCCACACGCCCAAGCTCATTACAAGGCTCAGCACCGCCAAATGCCAACTGTCATGTGGTTATGGGGTGAGCTCAAGCTCCTGGAATATACAGGACCAGAACGAGGACCTTTACCAATACCAGAAAAGCAGAGGCTGAGAGCTCGAGCTGAACGAGCTCCTGGGTAATGGAAATCTCCTTCTGCTTCTGTTCGAGCATTAAAATTTTTGGCAGCAAATAAAATTTGCTTGTGTTTTCGAGAGATTTTCGTTGCCGTTGACAAAAGGCGAGCGTGGCAGGCTGAAATGGTAGCATATTGTGTGCGTCCTGGCAGCCAAATGAATGTGCAATGGTAAACAGACGAAGAAATTCGTCCTTAATTCGAGAACAAAGGCTTTTCGTAGGCGTCAGAAAATTGTTTATCTTTAATTTGGAATTATGGGAAATAAGTCTGTAGTAAAAATATATGTCTTAGAACTCACTTAAACTGTGAAAAGGTGTCTTAAAAAAATGGAACAATTTAAAAACTCTATAAATGTAGAACCGATGAATTTGTCAATTCAGTGTTAATTTTCTAGAATTTCTTTATAGTTTTAAGGCTTTTTCTCTCAATGCTTAATTCTTATTTTATTCAATGAATTCCTGCACGCCTTTTTCGCTCAGTGGAGCAAAACAGGAAACGGAAATGGGTTGATGGCAGGAAGTAGGGGCCTTTGTCCCCATGTACAACGCTCTCAAAAATCCAAATGCACGAGACATTCATTGTCGCCCCTAACGGAGCTCATAAACTTGTTAACTGAAATTGCTGTTTTGGTGTTTTGGAATTTCAACTCGTCCTGCGTCTTCTGTCTTCGGTAATTCGGTGCTTTGGTGCTTTGTTGTTCTGTGTTTTGTGTTTTGGATTGTTCATCATTTTGTCAGCCAGCATCTGGCATTGACATCCTTAAACGTGCTCCAAAACACCGAAGCTCCTGCTGCTGTTGTTGTTTTTCCACAAAACAAAAGCCAATTATGTGACCAGGAACAGCTGCTGACCTGAAAGCCCGAAAGCTAAACTGCAGAAAGTCGTCTGCAAGTTCTAATGGCATACTTTGGCAGGGGCCAGAGATAGCTGTCGGCTTTATCTAAAAACTTCACACTATGGCGAGCAAATTTCCGGGATTTTCTTGGCGGTTTTATGGCCACAACTAGTACTGACCATCAACATCAAATTGTTTAGCACTAAAGCCATGCGGAAATCCAACACGGACGGACGCCTGATCTTGGGGAAATGGATATGGCCGCGTACCGAAATTTGATTTCTGACAAGAGTGACAATAATCTTAGCCCCATTTCGACCCCATTTTGTAGTTGACCGCAATATATACACACACTAACCTATATATATATATATATATACATTTATTTCGCATGCCAGCCACATGGCGTATGCGCAATAAAAATAACTGTCTAACCGCATAACTGACTGGCCCGAGGAAAGCTGAGTGAGAGTGTTCCACTTGCACTTGAAGCAATTTGTCTTGCCAGCTACGTGACTTATTCCACTCGCCTCAGCACTCCATCAAAACCACGGCTAACCGAATGGCGGTCCAAAAAATGTTTTCGCTAGATGCTGGAGGTTACTACATGCATATAACATATATATATAAATATTCGTAACATATATTCACCATGCCCGCCCGCCTATTTCCATTACCTTTCGCATGCGTTACGAGGTCAGAGCGTTGCCGCCGCTGCAAACGAAAATCCTTCGCGACGACCGGATGTTGAACTGATTGCGCAACAGCACTGCAGCTTGTATATGTACGTGTACGTGTGCCAGCCATTTCCGTTCCATTCCATTTCGTTTCGCTGCCATTCGCGAGCGCTTTCCTCACGGCGCTCATTAGGTTATGCAAGCTGAGCACGCAGTTAAGGTGACAGCGAACAGCAAACAGTAAAGGGAACAGAGAGAAAAAATAGTAATAAGTGTTAAGATATAAGGATATATTCCACTAAGGCAACAGTTTATATTTGTGATCGGATCACGCGAGTAAATTTTGTTTTATTTTTTTGTTAAATGAGTTTCGAAAACACATCCTATTGGATTTGCTAAGTTTATTCAACAAATGTAAGAAATGTGGAAGAATCCGGCTCGAAGGACCAAGAAAAGTGCAGACCAATTATTAAATCATTCAGAACTTGCCTTCTTTTTGCTATACTTTTCCCTCAGTGAAACGACGCGATTCACCAGATTATCAACTACTATCTCAGTGTCAAGTGGCAAAAGCTTAAATTGCCCAGCCGACGGAATTTTAGAATCAACCGAGAGATACACTTGAAGCGGGCTTAGACCACAAACAGCCACGTGAACCAAATCCCGCACAGAGCACAGAGCAAAGGAAACGAAACAACAACAAAAATAAGGCAAAAAGACAGTTGGAAAAAGGCTTAGGTAAACACACTCAAGAGATAACAGACGCCCGCATTGTGGCAAGCAAACACACGCCGCAAAATGGAGGGCAGGGCAAGGTGGGCGGGGCAGCGGCAGCTTAAACACACTCAAGATACTGCGGTGCATTTGTCTTAATTTGTGACAAATGCAAGACAAGACAAACAAGCCGACAACACTATGAAGAATGGCAGGGAAAGGGTAATCGAAGGCTTAAATACCCTTTGTTTTGGAGATTTTTTCAAGCTTTGAAATGATATTTCCTGAATGCCCTTTAAATAGTTGCATTCGCTTTCAAAACGAATGTTTTTTGGGTCTTGAAATAAAATAAAAACTCTTAAGAAAAAATAAATGGGAGAATATTTAAAACAAACCAAGTTCTGTTTCTATTTAAATTATCAAAAGGTGTACCCTAGCTTATTTAAAATATTTAATGACTTAGCAAACCTCAATTTTATTTGTTACTTCATAAAACCCTTAACCTTACAGCCTCAAAGTCGTAAATAACCCTTGTGATGTTTCCTTTTTATTACCAACCCGGCCAGGTCATATGGTTAGGGTATCTCAAAACAGAAAGCACTTGGCTGGAAAGTGCAACCCAAGCTTGGCCTAAGAACAAAAAAGCCACAACATAAAGGGACTGCAAAAAGTACGAGATGTGTGCAAACGGGAAAACGCCCACGAAGAACAGGAAGAAAAACAAAGAGACCTCCATTAGCGCAGAATAATGGGCACATGCCTTGATTCGCAACCAGCTAAGAACCTATTGTCAGTTGCCCCTCAACGCCTCCTGAAACATTACAGGAAAATCAAAACAAATCAAGATAAAATCGTCCAAATTTTTAGTTTTGATACAAATTGTTGGCAATCTTGGGGACCTTAGCTGAGAGCTCGGAGGCAATGGCCAGCCAGAAGAGGGTTATCGTTATAACGTCGAAGAGTACCTTTAACCAAGTTCTCGAGGATGCGGGGGCCAAGCACGTCCTCGTCGAGTTCTTTGCCACCTGGTGTGGTCCTTGTGCGATGATCGGACCTCGGCTGGAGCAACTCGCCGCTGACTACTCGACTCGCTTGGTTATCCTTAAGATCGACGTGGACGAGAACGAGGAGCTGGCTCTTCAGTACGATATCAGCAGTATGCCCACATTTGTGATCATCAAGAATCGCGTGACGCTCCTGCAGTTCGTGGGCAGCAACCCCGAGAAGATCGTCAGCGTGGTGGAGAAGTATGTGGGCAAGGTTGATGAATCCAAGCCGCCACCACCGCCCACCACAAATAACCCACCGCAGTCTTCTAGCAGGCAAGCCAGCTTTAGCTAGTCCACCCAAGTCCACGTATCTAATTTAATTTTCAATATACGTTTGAATTAAAGACAAAAGTCTTGGCTTTGCGGTATATGCCCTAACCTCTGCCGCTTGAAGTGGCGCCATTAACGAGATTCCCAATTAAGCTGATTCCCAGCTTGGCTGTCCAAAGAGTGTGCACTTCAAGTCCCCCGCCTCACCGCCCCCGAAGACAAAGAACCTTTTGTGCTCTCAGCAGTCCTCCCCGCTGCCCTGTTGCAATCTCTGGGATCTGCTCCATGCGGATCTGGCATTGTCCTAAGCCATTGTTAGTGCCGTAAGCCGCCCGGCCATATGTGTGACTCTCGCCTGTCGGTGGCATTATTTCAATTAGATTAATTAAGCCCGGCCCGCACGACTCGATGTCGTTGTGGGTGCCTTTTGCGATAAGGGGGCGCCATGTCTACACTGATGCCAGGGAACTAGTTTTAAGCGAAGAAGAAAAAGGTACATAGAAATAAAGGAATTCAAAGAAAAGGTGGTATTGAATGGGATTACATTAGGATTGCATTAGATTCAGACTGTAATGATTTAGTAGCAATGAATCAAGATAACAACCCTGAAATACCTAAGTTTAGGTAAAATAATAAAGTAAAATAATACCGTTTTTACTGGCTTAAAAATAATATGAAATATAATATTCTCTGGAAAATAAATATTCTATTGTGGGATTAGAATCAATTCTATTTCGATTTATAATCATATTTAGTGGTGCTAGGGAACTAGTTCAATATTCTATTGTGGGATTAGAATCAACTCTATTTTGATTTATAATCATATTCAGTGATGCCAGGGAACTAGTTTCAAACAACGAAAAAAGGTACATAGAAGGGAATTTAAATTAAAAATGGTATTGAACAAGGTTTCGCAGTATTAATTCAGATTGTGTTATCTTTTTTATTTTTAATAAAAATAAGAACTACCCTAAAATACCTAAGTTTGAGTAAAATAGAAGATTGCTTAAACCTCTAAATTGCATTTACTGATGGGTAATTAATAACACCGTTTTTACTGGTTTAATTATTACATAGATTTTATTTCCAAATAATTTTTGATCAATATTTATCTGTTTTAAACTTAAATAGTCTTCTGGAAAATAAATATTCCCTTGTGAGACTAGAATCAATTCTATTTTAATTTGTAAACATATTCAATTCCTTCAGAGTACCAATTCCATACACTTTTCTTTAATTTAATTCTTAAATTCTCACAATAAATTCCAAAATCCTTGCCGAAATCTTGCCAAATTGTCAGCTCTGCAGTGCAGCGCCATCTGGCGGCCCCCGCTCCAAGTGCGAATCAGCAACAGGACCGGAAAGAGCGAGACGTAGCGAGTGGGTGGCTGGAGAGGCAGCTTATGTCCCTCGGGGAATGACAGCTGTAAACTGACACTTTGTTTTACTCAACCTTCAAGCCGAGTGCAATCCTCTATTTTTCGTTCCTTTTAACATTCTTAAGGACCTTATTGAAAACTTATTTGTCTTTAGCCGATTTTTTTCTTATTTTCCCTTTTTTGTGTACTTTCCTCGTTCCTGGCTGCCTGCATCGTGTGCTTTTGCCTGCCTTTGTTTTCGTAATACCGTAAAATCGAAATCGGCGTTTAATATGAGCAAAGGGGAAGCGGTAAAAGGGAGCGCAAGGGAGACGGCTAGAGCGATAACAGAAAGAGACAGCTAGCGATGCCTAGCTTGACTTTCCTCAGCCGGAGACATTTGCATTTTTATTAAAATGAGAAATTGCAGCAGTTGCAGTTGACTGAAAAGCGCGCCCTCGTCCTCTTCCAGGCGCCACAGGGATGGACAGCAAACTATCCCAAAGGGGGGGTTAAGTGGGGGGTGATGTCCCTTTAAAGGGGGGGGACACGAACTGTTAAACATCTGACAATAGAAAATTTTATTTGACAGCATAACAAGTAAAAACCAATAAGGATGAATTCCTAACCATTTTCTTGTGGCCATTTCAAGCAAATATTGCGGGTATACGGCACTTTCTAAACTGATATTGGTTTATGAATAGTTATTGCAACTTTTAAGGCTGCTAGGGTTGAGTTCTAGCTACCCTTTCCTTACTAAATAGTTCTTTGATATGCTAATAGATCAAAAGATAATAATTATATTATTTTATGAAAACTAAATAAATATTTCACTGAATTTCACACATAAAAAATTAACTTATAGCAAATTGGCAACATCCGATACTTACATAAATCAAAACTACAAAATATATTGAGATTCCTAACCTAATAACTTTTTACATAACAAATTCGATAGTCAAAATAATTCAAATCCACTACAAATAATCCCTTTTTGTCCGCAATTTGCCATAAACAAACTCTACGCTTAAATAGCGAAAGTTTTGGAGGCACAACCTCTCGGATAAACAATGGAAGGCAATTCCGAAACCATATGGTGAATCTGGGGGCGGAAAGGAAAGCAAAGGGTGTGAGCGATAAATTTGGAACTCGACCAATGCCGAGTCTTCGGTTTGCTGCGATGTGGAAATTTATATGCCAAGCTCTGGGGGCCTGGTCCTAGCTGCAAGCTGCAGGCAGCTCCCCCGCTAGCCGGCACCCCGGCAGGAGCCCCATCGCCTTTGTTATGCAAGTTAATCCTTTTTATAGCTATTGTTCAGCGCATCAACACGCCGCCCTCTTGGAGCGAGAAAGAGAACACGCAGTCGCCCACACCCTGCGTTCCAAGGGGGATGGCTTGCTTTACAGGGGCGTGGTAGGGATTTGCAGACGGGAAAAAAGGGGTCTAAGGGGTACGCGGGGGTAAGCAGCAGCTGTGGCACATGTCAGTGCATTTTTCAACGGCTCCAAGAGGCGACACTGCCAAGCCAACATATTAGCTGCCACACATGCCGCACAGTGGGTTAAAGAAGAATGAGCGAGTGGCGAGTGGCGAGTGCAGAGGAGTGAGGGAGTGAAGGAGCGTAGGAGGAACTGGGATTGCCATGGAGATTACACTGATGGAAAAAATATCAACGATATTTTATACAATTTCAAACATAAAGTGATCAAAGTTTCTTTACTATGTGAAAGTCAGAACAAAAGCCAACCTTAAAGTCATGGGCAACACGAAAAATATACAGCGTAATCCCAAACGTGCGATTTCAAGCTTTTAAAGGCATTCCTTTCCCAGGCTCCCTGGCCAAGTTCAGAAGGCGTAATCCGGCTTTATTGCAAGTAGGATATACTAGGTAACTCGCAGATTTATTTCTCCGTGTGGGACTTGGACTCCGGCTGCGGAGCCTGATGCATGTGCAGCTACTGCTGATATCCGGGGCTAAAATCTGGCGCATGTTGCGGCCGCAGCAAGTGTTTGTGTGGCATGCCGCAAATTCATTATTATTTTCAACTTGCCGCCGCCCCCCCCTGCCTCAGCTGCATATAAACACTTTCCCGTATGAAGTGGCACCGGCTGCTGCTGCTGGGAAAACTAGAAAGCAGAAGTAGAAGGAAAAGCCCGCCCAGTTCCCAGATGAAAAGACCTTAAAGTAGTTTTCAACAAGTTGCTAGTGCCATGGCGGCGGCAGCTTGAAAGCCAGTTGCTGGGAGTCGTTGTTAACCATAGTTTTATGAGACCTACGATCTCTGGTGAACTTCGAGGCAATTGAGGAGATTAAGGCAAGAGCAGAGGGCTTTTAAGTTCCAAAAAAATAGGCATCACATTTATGTTTATTTAATTTCAAAAGATAAATATAAATAACAAACCACTAAATGGCCTTAAAATTTTAACGAAATACTGTTATATTATTTTTCCATTTATGATTTATAACTATTTCTGATTCCTGTTTCCTGCTTCCTGTTTTCTGGATTGAAATAAATACAGATTACATACTATATATCAATTTTAAATGTCCCGAAGCAGTCACAATTAATTAATGATTAATTAACAAGTGGGCCCTGGGTAGGACCACTCCACCAGATGGCTGGGAATCACTGGGTTCGCGATGGCATCCTCCTCGGCGCTGCTGCATTGACTGCAATCGCTGATGCTGTTGCCACGCCGCAAGACCTCGGCGACGGCATTCGGTGGCACTCGCTCCTCGTGGTCGTCCTCCTCGAAATGGACGATCCGCCGACGATTGCGACGGCGGCGGCGCTGGAGGCGGCTGGCCAATGGCAGACCATCCTGCAGATCCCGGATATAGCTGTTGAGCATGTGCAGACGCCTCACCCGGGCCGATGATCCCTGGTCGATCAACTGTGACACCGATGTCGAAGGCGAGGCCGAGAACGGGGACGATGGCGATGGCGTGCGACTTATCGGGAGCATGCGACGCGTCTGGCGCGTGGTGAGATCGGTGGAGGCCGGCACGGTTCTCAGGGCCGAACGCCAGGTCTCCAGGGAGACCATCTCGTCTGTGATAGCCTGATCCACCTCCATTTCCGAATCGGAATAGTACTCCTGACTGCCGTCCAGCGAGGAGATCGAGGAAGAAAAGAGCGGCGAGTAGTCCACCATTTGGAGGTTCGGATTGGGACTCACGGGCCCCACAATGGGAGCGCTGCTGGCTGTGGTTGTGCTGGCCACCGACTCCTCTTCGTCCTCGATATAGGAATCTGTTTCGTTGTCCGACATCTCAGAGAGCGAGTTGGGAATAGGCCAAGGTCAAGCGAAAATGTTGGGAAAATGTTGTAGACTTGATTTCTTACCTTTTCGAGGGAGTTAGGATATGATTTGACAGTGAAAATCTATGAAAATGTTGTGAGCTTGCTTTCTTCACTTTCCTGGAGAGTTGACAGTAAGTGTCAGTGAAGCAGAGATGGTCCCTTTATTGAAACTCAAAATGAACTAGTTTTCGTGATTACTATCGTTGAGCTGTCATCACTAAGCAGTTTTAAATTTAATTACTTCTCTCAAACAGTTATCAGTCATTTCAAAATTGTCTCAAGTCATTAGTTATTCCTCTGAAGCCTCAATAGCCTGCTCGAAATGGAATTCAAGCGCTACTTTCGACATAAAAACTCCTCGGAGGGCCTGAGGATATTATATTCGAGCTTGAAGCCAAGTCCCTGGGACCCTTGGCTGCCAATTCGGGAAAGTATGGATAGCTTTCTGGCCGTTATGCCCACCGACTTGGGCTTTATCCTGGCTCGGCTTGTGTGCGGGCACCTGCCGCTCCTGTCCGCCCGACGTCCTCGTGGCCTTGCCCTCGGTGATCTTTACCACCGAGGGTAGTGACTATAGCCACGTATATTCCGCAATAATTGCCCTAATTATTGTGGTTTATTTCAAGAGAAAATGCAGTTGTACTGCCTTGAAAAACCATATATTTGAGATGGGTTAGCGGCCATTGGTGTTTTCTCTGGTCCGAGCCACCTGCGTGGCCATACTGGGCGTGGATTTTCCCAGCTTTCCCGTGAAGCGCAGCAAGAACATGGGCATTGGCCTGTTTGTGATCAACATGGGATTCGTTTCGAGGCGGGCCAGGACTTGGTCGGATCTAAGGCGACTACCCAGATCGGTGGTTCCCCTGCTGATCCTGGGCCTCGTGCGGACTTCCTACATGTGGCTGACCGAGAATAATGGCGATAAGTATGACTATGGCCGGCACTTGAATGCCTACTCCTTTCTGGGACTCACCAAGCTGATGGGCAGTCTCTATGGACAGTTGGCCAGATCTGATGGCCAGCTCGTGGGCCTTTCTCTGGCCCTGCTCATCCTCCACGAACTGCTGCTCCAATTGGGTCTGAACAACTATGTGCTGACTGATGAGGAGCCAGACACGGGATTTTACAGTGCCAATCGTGAGGGTTTCACTGGCCTGCAGGGCAGTGTCCCACTCTATCTATTGGGGGAGTCCTTTGCCAAGTGGTACACCAGCAAGGATCACTCAAGCTACCATCAAATGACCCTCAAGTTGAAAAGACTCCTGGCGATGTCTGTCTGCAGCTGGCTTCTGGTCCTAATTACCGGCTATCTGTGGGACATTTGCCACATCACCTTCAGTTCCAGCTACGTTCTTTGGATATTTGCCATCTTCGTGAGCTTAGTCCTGATGTATGCCTTCGTCTTTGAGTTTGCGCTGGCTAACATGGATTCTGGGAGAAGATTTCGGTCTTTGGAGCTTGGCAAAGTTGGTACCACAAACAGGGATCCACTTCCTTCGTATGTGAAGAGCTTGAGCAGGAATGGTCTGACCTATTTCATAATCTCGAATATATTAACGAAATTGGTGAATGTATTTCTGGATCCTAAAAAAAGAAGTAGCCTTGAATGTGTTGTTATATTGTGTTTCTACATGTTTATTGGTGTTGGACGTGTGTTTATTTTGTTAAGAAAACAAATAAGGATAGCCTGAGACTAATAAATCTAAAGTTTTGTTTTAGAAATTAGTAAAAAAGAGTTTTCTTGCCTTTCTTAAATATTTTTTCATGATGGAATTATATAATCTTTTATAAGGTATTTTTAAGATAATAATAAAGCCAAAAGGAAGCTCTAAAATACCCCAAATACCCTCTTTACACCTCTAATTAACTGCCAGAGTTACCAGTCTTCCTTTAACCACAACGGAAATTCAAATGAATTAAGAAAGAAAGCGGATACTAGTTCCCCTTTCTAGGACTCTCTCTCTGTGACTGACTGCCCTCTCTGGCTTTTCAAGTTA
This sequence comes from Drosophila triauraria, assembly GCA_014170255.2. Taxonomy (NCBI): domain Eukaryota; kingdom Metazoa; phylum Arthropoda; class Insecta; order Diptera; family Drosophilidae; genus Drosophila; species Drosophila triauraria. The sequence continues at coordinate 10,168,542 of CM024336.1, read as the reverse complement.
AGTGGATTGTGTAAAATTGATGAAACTCCTCCGGTTTCCTCCAGTTTCCTCCTCTGCTCGCTGCGAGTATCTTTCATCCGCTTTCGCCTTGCCCCGCAATGTTTGTTTGTCCATCGCCGCACGCCTGTCGGTTGCCACTTGCAATTTCTTGTTCTCGCACTTGACAAATGCACAAATGAAAAATCAAATAGCCCGGCGGATGGCTACCATACTGCATCTCCAGGATTAGCAGACACAGCCACTCCTCCTTCCTTTTTCCCCAAGTAATCCAGTGGCTTCTATATCAATAACCCGGCGATTTGTCTGTTGAGCGAAGCTCTTAGCCGGCAAATGTTGTAATCCCTCATTCGGGGACAACAAATTACTTGCCGCTTTTAAACTCATTAATATTTAATGCATTTAGGCAGCCCGAGGCAGATGTGACCGGCGGCGACGGCGGCGCTAAAGGACATCAAATTCCAAGCTTCAACCGCAAGTTAGGGAACTCAAATATTTGTGTGAGCCCGTCCGTCCTGTTGGTCAGTTGAAAAGTTACTTAATGGATAGTGTGTCGTTAGGGCTTTAAGTCGAGAAATTTATTTGCTGAAAAGAAAAAGACAAGCGTTTTTTGTCAAGACAGAGAATTAAACTCAAGAGGAGTGAGATTTGCCAAGGCAGAAAAAGGGAAGCTTTTAAAGCAATTGAAGAAAAGGTTTCAGCATTGAAGAACTTAGATAATTGAAATCGAAGCTTATATTATTGTCTTTTTTAAATAAAATTGAATAAATTCAAAGCTTGAGTACCCTTGTGAGGACATTTGCTAAGGAAACCGAAATGCTTTTGATTTGCTTTATCTTTATTAAATATCCATTTCATTAAAAAGAGCTTTGTTTTAATAATTGTAATTAAAAATAAGAGTTTCCTACATTGATAAATGAATATGTGCTAGAAACACTATTTAATTATTTTAAAATCTTATCAAAGCAAAGTTTTTGGCTGTGCTTTGAATAAAGAAATTTATTGTGTCAAAAAGTAGTATTTTTTTTTAGCTTCCATTCAGCTTCCCTCAATATTTCTCCTATTTTTTATTATTTGCTTTAAAACCCTTGAAATATATTTGTATTTATTTCAAGAAATCGAAACTCACTTTATCTGGACTAGAGTAACGTTAACTCCCTTGGCAGCGCAGATTTGTCAAGGGTCTCAGGCCAAAGCCGTAAAAGCAATGGAAGCCAGGATTCGACGACAGGCTTTCGACATCTGCTGTGAATCGAAACCAGATAATCGAAATACAATCGCATCTTATATTCTGACCTCTTTTGGCAGCTTCAAAGTTTGCTTTTTTTGTGGCCATTTGACAATTTAGTAAATATATTTTATGCACATTACCACAAAGGTTGTACCCTCGCATTTATCACATTTGTTGGGTGTGTCCTGTGCTGTGTTTTTGTTGAATATTTTTTTGGTCCTGTCTTGTTTTGACTCCACTCCCCTTTGGGGAGCGACGACGCTGTGCTTTTATCTTCTGTTCCAGTTGGCTTTCCTCCACTCACCTACGTTGGCTGTCTCTTTATAGTCGGCTACGCAATTCAATTTATTTGCTATTTCTTATTTATTTTACTTTTTACTTTTGTACTTTTTTCGGTCCTCTTGGGCTCTCTTTGGCACTGACAATTGAAACCGCAGCCAGCGAGCCAGCCAGCCAGCCAGGCAAACCAACCAGCCAACCAACCGACAGACAAACAAACAAACAAACTGGCAAACAAACGTTTTATAAACGCGGCCATTCTCGTTGTACAACGGGGCGTATGAGTTACGAGTTATGTGCAATGCGCACTCGGTGGCTGAGTGTGTGTGTGTGGCTGCCACAAAAACTTCTGCTTCTTCTTGGGTCTTCCTTGCTTCTTTCCTCAATTCGGATTTTCTGGCTTCTGTTTGTTTGCTCATTTAAATTGTATAATTTGCATTAAGTGACAGGCAGCAGTTATTTTCTTAGGATAAATTACTCGGGATACACCCCGGCCACCAAGTGGAGAAACATATTAAAATATATTCACCGAGGCTTCCTTTTTGTTGTGTTAACTCGTAAAACTTAATTAAAAATAGCTTGGCAAAGTTTCCAGCAAAATACAATCGTAATACCCCGAAGCGGTACTTGTATAACCAATGTGTATTTCAATAAATCCACGCATCAATTAGAATGCAAATAAAAACGTTTTGAAACAGATGAGAACCAATATTTGAAAAGTGTGTGAAGTGCAAATAAAATGTGTGCCATAAATCATTGCTAAAATGTCAGAACAAATACGGAAAAATGCCAAAGGAAAAAGTACGCGGAATGCAAAAAAAAAATAAATAATAGAGAATTGCCGAACTGGAAATTGAATGGAAGAACAAAATAAATCATTTTTATATAAATCAAACCAACTTTATTATTTCTTTTCAATGCAGCTCTTGAAAAAGTTGAGCTTAATGCAAGGTTAGAAGCGGAAAAGCGAGTAATTCGAATCAAATAAAATGTCTGCTAATGATGTTTCGGTGACTGAAACAGCACAGAGCGATCAGGTATGTCTTCATATATATTTACTTTATTTACTAGTTATATCTTGATCCACACTCCACACATTATTTACGAACAAAACAGGGGCTCACACAACTATGAATATTGTAATGATAACCCTTTGATCCCGCCCCATTTAAGTATCAACATTTATTTACATATTCAATGTTTGATTGCTGGCATGAGATACTCTCCTATATTTACTCGTATTTGCTATGGTTTTCACAAACCGATTTTTGGTTTGCATTTTGATCCGTATATTTACCGAAAACAATTGTTTGTGCTGCATATTTTATGGTTGCGTTGCCCTTTCACGAGGGGTTGAGGCAATGATGAGAGTGGCTAGTGTTGCCACTTTCCCTCGTCCTTTTTATTTGAATATTCATTTCTATGCGTGTGTGTGCCATTTTTATTCTTTTTTGCTTTCCTTTTGCATAAATTATGAACGTATTTAAGGCATTTCTGGGCGTTATTCACGTAGCACTTAAAACATATTTATGCATTTGGTTATTTTGTCGGAATTTTATTGCCTACATTTAGGTGTTTGCCACACGTACACGCCTCACCCATACGTGTTTGTCTAGTGTGTGTTAAAAATATAATTTATTATGGCCACGCATTCTAATTTCTGTGTTCTTTTGCGAAATAAAAATGTTCTTTTCTGGGGCAACTCCAAAAAGTGAATTGAGTCAGCATTAAGTGGTTATTCCCTTTATAGTTTTAGTATATTTTTCGTTTTTTATTTTCATTATAGCCTTAAATGCAAAACCCTTTAGCTATTGACCCCCCTAGACTTCAAGTCGATTACGTATCAGTTATGACAACATTTTGGCGCTGCTCAATTAAGATGACTCGTTACAGTCGTTCGTCCTTCCTGAGTATCCTTCGAAGGGCTGCCAAAAATCAAGCAAACGTTGCCTACTTTTTGGCGCACTGATCAAGCACTAATCAAATAAGGCCTCAAAGCAGACAGCCCAGCCATCCCAGCTCATGGCAAATTGTTTGGTATTTACATATCATTTGTGTGTGCCGACCCAACCCTTTCTCTCCGCCGGGCGAACTGAGAGACTGCTCATTACGCCAGACGGCATTGGCGGCGGCGAAGGATAATGGAGGGCAAGCTTGTGGGGCGTAGCGTAGGTCGGGAGACGGGAAAGCCCGGAAAGCCCGAAGACTCGGAGACGCGGAGATGGAGAAAGAAGCCGTGACACAGTTAAAGGGCGAGAGTGCACAAATTTTGCTGGTGCCCTGCCAAGTGGGCTAACGATTTTGTGTCCGCTTTGTCTGTGTCTATGAAGAACTACACTGAGAGAAAAGCAGGCTATGGAGAAGCTTGCCGTTGCCTGAACACGAATTAGTGGTTCCTATGAATATTTGTCCATGAAAAGTTACTCTGTAATAAAAGTCTTCTTTAACGAACACAAGCTAAACGAACTCGGGCTGAATCTGTGCTGTACACTTTTATCTGACAACTTTTTATGATAGACTACACTGAGAGAAAAGGCATTCAAACTATTTTGATCACGAATATGTGATTGAATTGAGATCGCACATGTTCCTAGCAACAATTGTATTTGTTGGGTGTTGCTCAACATGTTTCTAGCAACACTTGTCTCTTTTGAGTGTTGCTCAACATGTTTCTAGAAATATTTCTCTTCATTTGTCAACATTTTCTTTTTCCATGTTCATGTGCTATTCAATTTCACCCACAATGCTTTGGGTACCGGGTATCTCACAGTCGGCCACACTCGACTGGAAAATGTACTTATATTAAAACTGGAAGATTCTCGGAATAAAGTGAGCTATAGCTAATCACGATAAAATGCTCAATATTCGTCACGAGATGTTTTTAAACAAAATAGTGATTAAAATATCGATAATACCGATTACATTTTAAAATAAATGCTGAGATCTCCCAATATAAATTCAAGTTTTTCGAGTTTTATATAGTTAATACTATTACTTGAAGTATTTTCGTATCTTTTCAATCAAATTTCTCCCGGTGTCCATGTGTTTGAGAGCCAGTCGACATTTGGTCGTTATTTGATCATCATTAGCGATACGAATCGGAAAGGGTCCGTCCTTACGTACTCCGTACAACTACTGAACTACGTAAGTATCGGCGAGGGGTGGCCACCATGTGGGCGCCTCCTCATTGTCCCCTGGCCTGTGGAATCCTCAGTGCAATCGGTACTTCCCGGCACCCATCACCTAGCACCATTTGTAGGGTTCAGGGGTCACGCCTCGATTTGCTTGGCTGCACCGAAAAGTTGCAACAAAAGTTTCGTTTCAGTCGCTGCTGCTGGCCGGGTCTGCCCTTTGTGCTGTGCTTGACTTGGCTGGCTCTTTGATTAAACCCCGAAAAATCCGGCGGGAGTTGGCCAGGCAATCCAGGGATCGAGGGGGGTTCCGGGGCGGCTGCTGGTGGGTACACACAGTGGCAGAGTGTAATTAAATAATTGCGGTGAGCGCGGCACTCGCCAAACCAAATCGAGCTAATGTATTTGGCGCAAAAATCTCACTCTGGGTATATTTTCCCCTTTGGTCCTCCTCCAATAGATGAAGCTCTATTTAGTTTTCTTTTTTGGCTAGCACTGGCATAGTTTTTGGCTCGCTTCAAGTTTGATTTTGTTATTTACTTTGCCCGCGACTTTGGCGCAAATTTCATTTCATAACTTAGTTTTGCTGCGAGGGGATTTCAGAATTGTTGTTGCCGGTTTAAGCAAGACTTGATCTAATTTGTTGAGGTGGAAATGTTGAGTGGAACTAAGTACTTGGCGAAACTTTCTGTGTGCACCAGTTTAAACGTAGTTAACGAAATTCGCCATTGTTGAAGTGTTTATTTTATTGCGAATAAGTTTTAAGCCTAATTCAATTGATGTTATTATTTATGCCTTAATTAAGCAGCTTTAAACGATTACAATTTCAGTTTTAAGTTGAATTAAGACTAGTTTATACCATTATATGCACTTTGCCATGCATGTTTTTAGTTAAATCTGTTTAAAGTTATATTAAGCTTGCTATTTAGCTTTTAAATAATTTTATTGCTACTTAAATTAGTTTAAATTATTCATTTTAAGGTCACACGCTTTGTTATTTGGCTTTTAAGTAACTAAAAATGTATTTTGTTGTTTGAATTATATATTTAAGGGCACAAAAAAAATCTTTAATAAATATAGAGTCCTAATGAAAATTTATATTTGTTGTAAACGATTCTTTGCGTAATTTTAAAAGATTTCTAGTAAATTTTTACATCTTTATATTCTTTGTAATATTATTATTCTTTAATGCTTTCATCTTTATATTGATACTTTATATTTCTTCAATATTTTTAATAATAAATAAAAAATATTTTTAATTTCTTGTTTACTTCGAACAAAAATAGTGTAAATGAGTTTAAGAACTGTTCTCTTTTCCCCTGTGTGTCTCCACCTTTCTGCCTTTTGTATTATTTAGAGGCTTGGAAAATTATAACTTAATACACATATTACTATTTAATAAACATAAATAGTCCTTTAAAATTCCATCAAGAATCGTAAAATCCCCTCTTTCAACCTGAAAACTGGTTGGAGTATAACTGATCGCCTTTTGTGTTACATTCCGTCTTGTAGTTAAAGCTTGCCCCTTTGTTGTTGCCTCAATTTGTGTTTGCCGTTCGATGTCCTTTTGCTTTGAGACCTCCTCACGTACACACACTAGAGTACAACAAGAGCACACACAATAAATACCACACATATCCCTGTGGCGTTTCTGCACACACAACAAAAATATTAGTATATAATGAGAAGCAATTTATTTGTAGCTAATACTAAAAAAAAATATGATGCGTTTAAAAAATGAGCTTATATTATTTTGACATTTTCAAGAATTTAACTTGAATTTTTTAAAATAATTTGAAGAATTAAAATTAAATGTAAAAATATAAAATTTTATTTTTTATGTTATGTTTTTATTTAAATGTTTTAATTAATCAATTAATTAATTTATGAACTCTAGACCACGAAGCTTAGCTCCAAACTAATGGGAGCCATTTTTGTATGCAAATTATCTTTGGAAATATCATATTTCTTTAAAAATGTATATTTAATTTTTATGAATGATTATTAAATATTTTCATAATTACTAAAATACAATTGACCAGCTCTTATATAATATTTATGTTGTGTGCTTGGCGAGAAAGCGATTTAACAGGAAGCTGTCCACAAACCAATTTTATGTGTGTTCCCTCTCTCTTTCCCTCGACAATAAAAAAAACAACTAGTATCATCTGCCAACCACTGCCAATGCAGCTGCACATCATCAATATTATCGCTACCACAAGCAACAGCAACAGCAACAGCAGCAGCAACAACAGCAGCAGCAACAGCAACTGCAACAACAGAGCTGCCTGCGACAGCAGCAAAGGCAATTGCAGTGGGAGCAGCAGCAGCAACATCAGCAGCAACATCAGCAACACCAACAGCAACAGCTGCAGCATCAACTCACCAATAGCTCCAGCGAGTTCGACGAGTTCCACTGGCCCAGCAAGCAGACGGGCGGTGAGAGCCTGGGCGGTAAAATCTATATAACACCCGCAGACATACCGCCACCACCTCAGCCGCCTCACCATGGCATCGGCGGAGGCAACACTCATCACAGCAATGGAGGCAAGAGCCGGCAGCTCCAGCAGCAGCAGCAGCCACATCCCCACCTGCATCCACACATCCACTCGCATCCGCATCCGCACCACCAGCACGGACACCGGACGCCGCCGCATCGCTGCAAATGCGAGCATCCCAGCATCGAGCTGATGGGCTACGAGGACGCCATTGCCACTGCCACCGCCAGCAATACGGCCGCCAATGTGGGCGGCGGTTCTGGAGGAGGTGGAGGCGGCGGCATTGTGGGCATTGGTCGCCACCAGCATCCGCCGTATTACTACAAGGCGGCGGTGGGACGCCGGCCGAGCGCCAAGCACCACGAGTCCATGCTGGGCGGCGGCGGGAGCAGTCTGGAGGACGACGATGTCGTCAGTGCTGGTAGCTTCGGGGAGGGAATGTCGCGGTTTAAGGTAAGCCAAGGGATTCTCTAAAGATGGAAGGGCTTTGAGGAGCAGGAAAAATTAAGGAATTATATGAGAACTTTGTGTTTTCTTTGATTTATTTTTATATATTCAACCACTCCGCCTTATGTAATCAATTGTTTAGGCAAAAAAATATACAAAAATCGAAGCCTGAATATGCCAAAACTGGCGTTGAACTCTTATTAAAAAGTAACTTTTTATGACAAGTTATGTATTCAAGGTTAGTTTGTAAAGCTTTAAAAGAGAGCCTTTAAAATACATTATATATTATTTTAGTAATTTATAATAAAAGCCAATATAAAACCCCAATTTACCGCTAAGAAAACCTTCTATAAAAATCTCATTTATCAAAAATAAAAGCTAAATTGTCACCTCTATAAATCCCTTAGATAAACACACAATACCTTGTTTCGATTGGCAACAACGCCCGCCGATTGGCGAACATTTTGCTATGTGTGTTCGGCAGCCTTGGGTGTTCTCTCTGTAATTAAATTGATTTGTTCACGAGTGCGAAAATGAGCCGCTGATTGACCACAATGGCCTCAGCCCGATAAACACAAGATGAATGGCGAGATGAGCAGCTAATATATCAATCGAAAATGTGGCATGTTCTGTGGTTTAATGGAAGCTGTGTGCCTTCCTCTTCATCGTTTGGTGGTTTCAGACCAACAGGTGGCTGATAAATGGAGATTGTTCTGATTGTAGGCATTACCACAACGGACTATTATATGGTTAATGGCAATAATGAATTATGTGTGGTGTTTACCAAAAAAGAGAGAGAAAATCGGAACTGAATTGTAATTTTCTTGGTGTTTATTTTAATTTTAAATACAGAACTTTCCAAAAAATACCAACGTATGATTATTAACCCATTTTAAACCACATATTTGCCTTACACTTTGAAAATATATATCAAAGTAGCTTCTAGCACCTCTTAAGGGTATTATTTCCATAATGGAAATAATGAATTATGTGTGGAGTTTACCAGAAAGAGAGAAATTTGCAACTAAGTTATTTATGTGGTATTTATTTTAATTTTAAATATAGAATTTACCGCAATATACAAATTCATCATTATTTACCCTTTTAAAATATGAAAATATCATATTTTCCCTTAAACTTCAAAAATAAATATGAAAATACCCCAAAAGTAAAAAAATTTACCTTCTAGCACCAACTAAGGGTATTATTTTCGTAGAGAGATATTTGAAGCTGAGTTGTTATTTAATGGGATTTTATTGGAACTAATATTTAGACTTATAACAAAATTCAGAAATCACAAAAAAAATATCACATTATAATATTATTTAACTTTTATAAACAACATTTCCTACTTAAACTTTAAAAATCAAATACCAAAACACCCCAAAAGAGAAAACATGTGTTATTTAGCACCCTCTAAGACTATTATTTATATAAACAAATCACATGTTAACAGCCTTAAGCTCCCTATACTACACTCCCTAAGTCATTGACTCACCCAGCCCAGAAATTCCCCTAAACATCAACTAATTAAGTCCAACCCGGAGCTCAACTTACGTCTTATATGTAGCTCATTAGTTAAACACGATAAAATGTGTGTACAATTAGCAGAGTAAAAAACAGGAGCCAAAGGAGAGGCCCCTCAGGAGCAAACACACACCCAGGACAAAGCAAATTAATTAATTTTAGGACAGTTTAATGAAAAACCAAGCGACAAATGAACATGCTGCCTGCTGGGAAAAAACCTCAACCCCTCCAGGCAAGAGACAAGCAAAGGCCAGACGAAAAGTCATCAATTTTTTTGTGTTTGTGTGTGTGTTGTCCTCAAAATAGTTGTTAAAGCCCCTCACGTCGCAGCGATTATGTCCTAACAGCAAAGGAGTCTAAAGTAGGAAGAGACTAAACAAGTATACGACATGTGGACCTGCAGGCACGAGTGGAAAATCCCCTTCTGCCTGGGGCGGTAAAAACTCCAACTAATTGCCGGAAGTCCAGCAAACGAATCCTGTTCCTGTGTTGAGCTATCAGACACAGTGCTCTCAACAACCTTTCAGTTTCATATTTATTAAATGAATCGAAGATTGCTGGCCGGTCAGAGGTGAGAGTGCAGATACAGCTGACTAATTGCGCCACATTGTGCAGCGAATTCAATGGGAAATCCCAAAACAATCAAGCCAAAAAAGAAAAATAGAATTGGGGGAGAATATGAATAGCCTGAATGGACATTGATATGATTGGAGTTGGTCAAGCGTTGGTCCTCAATGGATCAACATGGCCAAGAATGGGCGGGTACTCTTCCCCAATACAATTCGTTATTAAAGTGAAAATGGAAATGCTCTTAGGGGATTATTTTGGCCAAGAGTGGGGAAAACGGCTTAGAGAGGCATCAGGAGTACATTTTTCTATTTTCTAGCTAGTAAAATTTTGGTTTAATCACGATTGTGACTGTGAACTGATTGGTTTTTATTTATAGCAATTAAGTTAAAGTATTTTCTATACATTTATGCTAAGTTTTCTTTCTGTTTATATTATATTTAAATAAATTTAAATTGTATTCTTATTTATTTAAATTAATTAAAATGTAATCTCATAATGTATAATGTATTTTTTTTTCACAATGTGCAAAAGGTTCTATAATTACTATCCTAACTTTTCAAACCTGTTATAATTACAAATTTACAAGCTTCCAATGTCCCACAAAATATAATTAAAGAAATTACAAGTCATAGTCCTCTCTAATTTGAATAAAATCCCCCTTGGTTTAATGTTTTCACCAACTCGAAATCCCTTGGCCCCGGGAAATCCATGAGGATTCATAAATTTCCTGCAAGTTGTAACTAACATGTCTTCGAAGCTGTGCCAGTGGTGTGCCTCTCTCCATAGGGCTATATTTTATCCCAGAGATTTGCGGCACGGGCTACGTGGTCAGTGGGGAATCCCCCAACACGTGCTCTTTTTTTTTGGCTAAAAGTAACAAATGCGATTTCGGCTCTCTTCCTTCGACAGCTTGATTCTAGTTCCGGCCGGGGGATTTCTGCGAAAAGCTTCAATAAAATGCGAGTATTAAATATGTGCACTGTGTGTATATATATTTATATGTAAATATGCGAATGCCAAAAGGTGCAGCAGTCGAGAACTGGTTTTTCCAGAATTCTTGGTCTCCGCTCAGTTATAAGTATGATTTTTATATGGTTGAGCTTAACCAGCCGTATTTATTGTGCTTTTGTAGAGAGCACAAAGTGGTGGGAAAATCAGAATTATGGCTTAGAAGGAGGGAATAGGAAATAAGTTTTTGTATTATAATAAAAATACATTTTTGTATATTTTTTCTTTCTCTAAACCTAATTTGTGGCACTAAAACGTAAAGAATTGAATTTATATATTAAAAAACTATTATATATACATATTGTTTAATTTTTGTATCTTTAGAAAAAACAAATAAATTTGTCTTATTTAATTTATGATTTTTATTTTAAGAAATACATGTTTTTACAGCTGATTTAATTAAGTTTTCTTCCATATTTAATAACTCTTTAGCGGAAGTATCAGCCCCACTCTTCCCTCGCATAATAATAAACATATAAATAAATATCTAAACAATTAAATTCCTCGAAAAAAAGAGCAACCCACAAAAAGCAGACCCTCAAATTGATCTCCCTCCATAACCTTGAGCTCTAACAAATAAATCCCATTAAGTGATCACAAAAAACTGTCACGCTTCGCCAAAAAACCATTGGAGCAAAAAACAAAAACACAAAACAAGCTGAAAACAGAAATAAATAAATAAAGTGCAAAGGCATTTTCGTTTAATGATAGATTTCAACAGCTCAATTAACACATCGAAGTTGAGAGTTAAACAAAAAAGTGAAAAACCAGACAAAAAGGCCCCAAATTTCTTTGTCTTTCCGAGGCGTGGACAACTGCAATTATTTTTGTGTCACGTAATGTTAAATTATGTAAAAGAAACAGCTCACAAAGTTGGTAAATATAAAACCCAGACAGGTCCAAAATAAGCACTCGATACGTAAACAGCAATTTCTGATTTTATTTTTGCTTGCGTCATGCGACAATTGAGACCCCGCCGGACCCCTTTTTACCCCTTTCTACCTGAAAATGTATATATATATAGGTGTATACACCTCTGGTCAGTAGCATAAACCAGTTGTCGGCGACCCAGTCTTATTAAAAAACTACTTTCATTTTCGCTCTCCGCCTTTTGGGCTCACGCTTCTCGGTATCCCCCGAATCTTTTTGAGTGGAACGCGTTGAGTGAATGGGAGATGAGAGAGAAAAAGCTAAAAGAAGTAGTCATTGCGCATGCGCAACGCCACTTTCCATATATACAGACAGGCAAACGTGTCTGGCTTATCCGATTAGGCAGAAAGATCGTATCCAAATTGGCCGAAAGTGCGCAATATATAATTTGGCCTGGCCAACTTGCACTTTTTTGGTCAGCCCAGAAAGGTGCCCGAATCGTTAAATGCGAATGGAAATGGAAATTGAAATTGAGGAAATGAAAGCCCAGTTTTCCCTGCATGGAAAAAGGCGAGGTTAACGAACTCGCTGGGTTGAGAAAGTGCTTTCGAATAAAGTTAGATTAATTATATTATTTTGATTTAAGAGGATTATCTCTATAGAGATGTACACATGTTTTGCTAAATATAAAAATGGCATTGCATTCGCATTAAATATGCTTACATATAATAATATATATAATCTTATATATAATATTAAAAAAAATACATATAATTTTCAGACTTCAAAGGATTATTTCTACATAGTTTTCTCAACAATTATACATTTTCATGAAGGCGTTACATTATTTGTTTAGTCGGATTTGTTTATTGACTAAATTATTAGGTCATAATTGACTTAATATTATAATTAATAAATGTTGAATACTTTATCGTTTTTTAACCTATTTTAATTATATAAAATTCTAAATTAACATTATTGCAAGTATGTTAGCTTTTTAAAAGGGAACCTAAAACTTTCGAATATCAGGGAAGACTTTAAAAATAATTTCTATGAGTCGAACAACTTTATCGATGTTATTAGGATTTTCTATGTATTTTAGGAGGTACTTTAATATTAATATTTCTTTATAACTAAATATATATATTTAAATACTAATCATCAATAAATAAGTTTTCTTTCATTGTACTTTAGGGTTAATTATTTTATCTTATTCTTAAAATTATTTGAAAAATATATATTTTTTAGAAAATGTATATATTTTCTTACTCTAATAATGTAATTTTTTCTTATTTTCCCAACCAAAGAATCTGATGCATTCCAAGGAGAAGAAGCGCCGTGTGCGGATTATCCTGAGCGTTGTGACCGCCATCGTTGCATTGGCTCTGCTGGGTACTGCCTTGTACTTCATTATCCGGACGGACGAAAAGGACAATGCCAGCGATTCGGATAACAATAACAACAATGCCATCGATCTGGAGGATGTGCTGAGTGGTCAGCTATATGCCAAGCGCTTCAATGGCAGCTGGAGCAATGGCGATAGTCTGATATACAAGCAGAATACGGTGAGTCGAGCAATAAAATTATTTAATTAAATTTAATTTGAATATAATATTGAGAAAATAAATGCCTAAATACATTGCATAAACTGCACAAACAAAACAAAAGTGCTTTCCTTGTTCTTTTCCCTTGACAATACATCAAGGTCGATTTTTTTCCTAATGCTCCGATACAAAACTCGCAGCCCAACCATGTTTAAAAACTCAAGGATTAATACCTATAAAAATAAAATTAATTTATCGGGTTAACAACCATTAATTTACTAAATCTCCCTCCCGCTGCAGTCCATCATGGAGTTCGATGCCAAGACGGGAGCTCGGAGCACCCTGCTCGACGGGGCTGCCCATTACGTTCTGTACGAGAAGTCCGCCGACGGGCAGTTCCTGCTGCTGGCGAAGAACTACAAGAAGAACTTCCGGTACAGCTTCCTGGCGGAGTACGACCTGTACAATCTGAACACCAAGACCTTCACACCGCTGACCATCGAGGGCCAGCAGCTCTACCTGAGCATGGTGCAGTGGGCGCCGGTGGGCAACGCCCTGGTGATCAACTTCAATCGCAATCTGTACTACAAGGAGAGCGCCACCGCCACGGAGATCGTGATCACCAGCGATCACGATCTGTCCGGCGTACTCAACGGCATTCCCGACTGGGTGTACGAGGAGGAGGTGTTCAGCTCGAATGTGGCCACGTGGTTCAATCCCTCGGGCACCCAGCTGGCCTTCATCAAGTTCGACGACTCGACCACGCATCAGATTAAGTTCCCCTACTACGGCGAGGCTGGGGACTTGCGCTACCAGTATCCTCTTCATCAGGCCATTGCCTATCCCAAGGCTGGATCCTCGAATCCGCGCGTGGAACTGGTAATGGTTGACCTGAAGAGAGCCGTTTCTGGCGGAGATTTCATCACTGTGATGCCTGTGCCGGCGGCCTTGAATACGGAGACGGACTACATTGTCACCGTGGTCAGTTGGGTGGACGATGCCAATGTCCTGTCCATCTGGATGAATCGCATTCAGAATGCCGCCTACGTGGTGACCTTCGATGGACTCAACAGGAGGGTGGTAGGTAATCGTAACTCTTGCAAAAAAAACCTGGCTATATCCTTGTTTCCTTTGTCTCCCTCAGATCTACAGCACGGAATCAAAGACCGGCTGGGTGGCCCTTTATACCGCTCCCTTCCGGAACCGCAACGGCTCCCGCCTGGCCTTCGTCCTGCCGCACAACAACTACAAGCACCTGCAGCTCCTCAGCTCGTCGGTGGCCAGCGCTGAGCTGCAGGTACTGGAACCCCTAACCGAGGGCAAGTACGTGGTGGACAGCATTCTTCACTGGGATGGCGCCACCGATGTTATCTTCTACATGGCCAACACGGAAGATCATCCAGAGCAGCTGCATCTGTACGCGATCCGAGCTCTGGCCAAGCAGAGTCCCAAGTGCCTCACTTGCAACCTGATCAAGTCCGGGGATGTGCAGCAGACCTACTTCTCGGCGACATTCAATGACAATAACCACATTGTGATCACCTCCCTGGGGCCCGGAATACCCACAACTCACATCTACGAATGGAAATACGAAAATTGTACGTTTGATCTTACTTTTAAATCGAATTTTTCTAATATTAATTTATATATTCAGCCCAAGTTGTCCTCTCGCATGTCCTGGATTGGGAAACCAACGAGATCCTGCGTGCCAAACTCAAGGGCGTGGCCCTGCCTTCGCACAAGATCCTGACATTCAACATCGATGGTGGCTTCCAGGCGAAGGTTCTGCTCCAACTGCCGCCCAATCTGGATACCAGTGGCAATACGAAGTATCCCATGCTGGTGGATGTCTATGGCGGACCAGACTCCTCTTCCGTACGTTAATAAGAATTGTCAAAAATTACCAAAAATAATTATTAAATTTAACTAATATAATTGTGTAGGTAAAAAACAACTGGATTCTGGACTGGGGCACATACTTGACCTCAAATCAGTCTGTGATCTATGCCAAGATCGATGGTCGTGGTTCCGGGCTTCGTGGCGAAAATCTTTTACATGCCATCTACCTGCAGCTGGGAACCGTGGAGATCACCGATCAGATCAGGGTTACGCAGTAAGTATTTTTTAAGAACTGCGAACTTTTTAATTAATTAATCACTAAGTTGTGATTTTAATTTCACTAAGTGAACAAAAAGTGTCAGCCTTGGCGAAACTCAAATTTTTTCTTAGTTATACAGACAATTTTAAGTAAAAGACTAATTGGATTTTGGTTTGATAAAACCTTGCCGAAAAGAAATCTAAAGTCTGTTTTTCTCCACTATGTATTTGTTAACGATTCCGAATTTGTAGTTGATTTTTGGTTAAAATTTTATAATCTTAAATTATTATTAAATAATATTTAATTTCAGGTTAATTTTAATTTAAAGTCATAAATTCCATAATTTCATCGAGTATTTTACAAAAAAGTTTCAAAGTTTCGGGTTTTTAGTCAACCTTTCCCTTGCTAAACACGAATTTGATGTCTGTTTTTGCAGTAAATCACGTTTTATCTAATTTTTAGAGCTTTAAATAATATTATTAATTCTCCCCTTGGAGTTTTCCATTAAGATTTTTCTTATTTTTAGAGACTCTACCCAAGTTTAAGTCTAATCGAAGTTTGAGAATGAAAAAATCTCCCCTTACTGATTATTTTCTTCCATCACGTCAGGTTTTTTTTATTTTTTTAAGTCAGTTTCTACATTACTTTGTGATTTTTGTTTGTTTAAGAATTTAACTAGTTTTAAGTTAAAGTCTAATCCCCTCTTGCTGAACGCGAATCTGAATTCTATCTTTCTACATCGTCAGGTTTTTTTATTCTTCTTAGAAATTATACTAAATTTTAGATCCCTAACAAAACTCGCTCTTTTCACTTTCAGAAACCTCACTCAGATGTTCAACTATATTGATAAGGATCACGTTGGAATCTGGGGCTGGTCATACGGTGGCTATGCCGCTGCCATGGCTCTGGCCAATGATAACACCCAGGTGTTTAAGTGTGCCGCCTCGATAGCACCAGTCACAGATTGGGCGTACTATGGTGAGTTATTCTCTATTAATATGTAACCAGAAAATACAACAAAATATTTCCCATAAAGATTCCATTTACACGGAACGCTACATGGGCCTGCCCAATACGAACGAGGTGGGCTACGCCAATTCCAGACTGAGCACACAGGCCCAGAAGCTGAGGGGCAAGAAATATCTGCTGGTCCATGGCACCCTGGATGACAATGTGCACTATCAGCAGGCCATGATCTTGGCCAAGAATCTGGAGCGACACGATATTCTATTCAAGCAGATTGTAAGTTCAAATTAAATCTTATATATAATAATATTTATTACTAATTATTATTATTTGCAGAGCTATGCCGATGAGGACCATGGCCTGTCCAATGTGCGCCCGCACTTGTATCATTCGTTGGATCGCTTCTTCGGCGAATGCTTCTCCAGCAGTCGCCTCATGAAAAGTGCCAAGTAGAGGTCGGGGCAATAATAATAATAATATTTAATAGAAAGGCAACATTTTACAGCTGCAACTAGTAAAGGGAGAAAATTAAATACGAATTGGTACTTAAAAAGTAAATAGATCGCCAAATTAAACGAAAAACTTTAAACAAAAAACTAAATAATCAGATTTAAATTGATATTTAAAGTTGAAAATGCTTAAAGAATAAATCTAAACGAGAACTACATATAAACCAACATAAATGCAGGTCCAAAAGTGTTATATAAGATAAACTTGGAACAATAATCTTTTCAATTTGCATTTTAAAACAACATTTTAATAATTATATAGAGAACAAATTAGTTGAGACAGCTGTGCAATTGAGGGGTATTCAACATTGTCTAGCTAGTGCCTGATTATATAAAGTGTATTGTAGATATATTGCAATTCAATTAAAAGGCTATATTATCCACACTTTTGCAAGCTTACTTCCAGCTCCCTATAGGTCAGAGAAATTTAATTTGTAACGAACCTTCCTGTACATTTAATAATAATGAAACGACAAAAACCTAAAGTATGTAATATTTTTTTAGTTTGCTAAAAAAAACCTGTAAATAATTAATAAAAACAAATAGTTGTTAAATGGCTTTTTGTAAATTAGAGAAGACAACAATTGTGTATAGGCAACAGTTAAAAAGGCAAACCAACAATAAATAATTAAATTAATAAACATTTTTCGTTTTTTTGGGTGAAAGAAATAGATCTGTAAGGGATTCTACTTTTTGTGAATCGATTCTTTTGATTCAATTTTGAAAAATATTAATTTAAACGATTTAAAATCGATAAAAAAATGTTTAATTAAAAAAAAAAGGAATAAGGCATATTTCAGTTTAAAATAAATGAAAAGGAAACACCAAAATTAGAATTGTTGTAAAAAAAATGCTTGTTTACTTACATTTGTCCAATCCCAATCGCCTTCTAGAGATAAAGATCGATGCATCGATTCCTTAAAAAAATAATCGATTTTTTCGCTCATCCAAAAACATCGATTAAATCGATTTTTAATTTGAATCCAGTAAGAAACCTTTCAGAAATATTAATAAAAATGCATATTAATAAATTTCCATGTTCACTTTCAGTACACAAAACCGGCTCGCTTTTATTGCCTTGGCCCCAAACATACTGGGTTTAAATACTTGACAAATATGTTTTCCTACAGACAGATATCTGCATCCTAAGGGCCCTTCTTCCGCTTCTCAACAGTTTTTTAAACAATCAGAATTCGAATAAGTTTTATGTGCGAAATTTCTTTTTGTTTGTTGTATTTTTTGTTCTAATTTGAAGTTGATATATATTACAGTTTATTATTCGATTTTTGATCTGCAAACTGACAATAACTACGAGTAACTACTGTCAGTGATTGATTATTTTTAAATATATGTGCAGATATTTTCTCAACTAGAATTTTTGATATATATTATCGGTCGGTATATTTGTGTATAGTACAAAAATAATCTTTATTTAAACACTAATTAATTGAATTCGCCTTCAATATGTATTTGTAAATATTGTTAGATTAATATTTTCAATGGAAAATATGTTTGTTTGGAGAAAACTACATATGTACAAGTTGCTAATGTTTCAAATACAAATTGGGATTTATGTACAGTATTTGAGTTTGGTATTTCCCAAAGTGTGTGCTTAAAACTAAAGATTCTAGATATCAGGGATGCCACAGAAATGGCTTTACCTATGAAAATTAATATTAAATGGCGCCCAAAAGTATGCCATGAAATATTTAAGGACCCAAAATCGATTAAAAATATTTTAAAGCATACTTTTAGGAGGGATTTAAATTGATTTTAAACTTAAAGCTATTTCAGTGGCATCCCTCTTAAAGGAAAATCACTTTTAAAGGTTTGTTACATTTTTTTTATAAAAACTAAAACAATTTAAAGCCAAAATATTACAACATTTTGCACACACTTGGGTGTTCCCATAAATATGGCTATTTGAAGGGCTAAAACTTATCCTGCTAATGCTTAACTCTCGGATCGGATGTCTCTCTTACTGGAGATAAACCTCTTGGACAACGTCATGATGTTGCTGCTGCTGCTGTTGCTCCTCCTCCTGCAGCTGCAACTGATGGTGGTGCTGCTCCTCGATCGCTCCCCCATCGTCGTCGTACTCGATCAACTGGTCATCCTCCGTCTGCTGCTGCTGCTGCTGGTGATGATCTATGATTATGTGCTCCTGTTCCAGCTGATGGTGTTGTTGGTGGTACTCATGTTGCTGCTGCTGCTGTTGGCTGTGATGATGATGATGTGGATGATGGGTAAAGACCAGTGGCGGCGGCGATGTAGACGTTGCTAGATGCTCATGTATCGCCGTCGTTGGCCCGCTCGAAGTCGATGCCGTGCTGGCTGTGGTCGTGCTCTGGTGATGATACGTGATGGCTGGTTGCTGGTTCCTTACAATATGACCGGCGGCTGTGACACTGGTCACGCTGGCGCGCTGATTTGTGCGCGTCAAGGTGACGGTCACCTCGGAGCCCAGTCCGGCAAACGAGACAGCTGGCGGAGAGGAAGAGGACGTGCCTCCTCCGCCGCCGGATGATGATGATGCTGCTGCTGCTGCCGCTGAGGCTCTGGCCTGGAGAATCTTACGGGTGGTGGGCAATTGAGATGTGCTGTGGGTGGCAGCAGTGGCGGATCCGGATGTTGTTGCTCCCGATCCCGACTGCTGCTGCTGCTGGGGCACATAGTTAATGAGCAGGACACGCTCGCCGCTGGTTGTCTGCGCCGCATGACCGCGCAGTATGCGACGCTGGAGCGTGGTTGTGGCGCCTCCGGTACCGGTATGGGTAGCGTTTCCGTTACCAGTTCCCGTTCCCGTCGATGATGTTGATGGCGTGTTGCTTCTACTATTAACGCTGCTGCTGCTGCTCACGGTTGCCGCTGCCGAGGCACCGTTGTTGCTGCTACTGCTGCTGCTCGTGTTGCTGTGCTGCTGTTGCTGTTGCTGCTGCTGTTGATGCCCGCTCCCGTTCCCGCCTCCTCCTCCAGGGCCGCTGGTCATATCGTTGGCTCATCATTACGTATTATTACCACCCTTCAAAATGAAAACCTTCTTTACCAAAATGTTCTTATTGTTGCCCTTTAAATTCGGGTTGTTGCAATGATTTTTGTGATGAGGTTTGAGATGCATCATGAATGGTAACACACATATGATTTTATTTTGATTTTTTATTAGCGTGGCAGCGAGGAAGAGAGAAGAAGACAAGATAAAACGATTTGTTAATGGTTAGGTATTTGTGCCTTCAAAAAAATTGTGTACAAATGAGGTGAAACAATGGGTTTTGTGGTTGAGTTTTGTAAAGGTTTTAAGAAGATATCTTGAGTGCAGTTTAGTCACAAGTTGATCTTCGCGAGAGTCCGTCCAAAGTCTCGATTTTAAAGGTTTTCATTCGTCAAACAATTTCAACGAACCAGACACTATAACAAAATATTTTACAAACAAATAAAAAAGCAAATATTAAGCACATGCAATTAAAATTGGTAAACTTTGTATTTAAAAGCCATAATCCACAGCTAAAAACTAAAGAATTTAGATTTCAGGGGTGCCCCTTTGAAAATTAATATTAAATGGCGCCCAAAAGTATGCCATGAAATATTTAACGACCCAAAATCAATCAAAATATTTTAAAGCATACTTTCAGGTCGCATTTTAAATGATTTTAAATCTCCAGCTATTCTTGTGGCATCCCTGTTAAAACTATATATATGGAATTCTTGAAGGAAAATCACTTTCCAAGATTTATACATCACTAATAACTTCATAAACAATAATATCAATAGATTAAAGCCTAATTCATACAACGAAACTCTTAAAAAATAAAAAATTAAGCATATAAAATAATAAAACTCTCCATCACCAAAGCAAGCATTAAACATAAAAATAAAATATCTTTGGGAATAAATTTTTGTGTAAACAATTTTCGGTTTATTATTCTTCCTTTTTTTCTTGTTTATTTTTTGTTTTAAATAAAATTATATTTTATTTAAGTATATTTAAAAAAGACTAATTATAACTTTGACTTCATCCTCAGATATACGGAATATATGCCTCATGCTTTCTAATTTACATAATTAAATCATAATTTTACGAGAGGCAAATATTCCATTTATCTGAGAGCGAGCGCAGCGGGTTTTGGTTTCTTTAAAATTAAGAAAAATTTCCAACTATTAAAATTAAGATTAAATTTGATTTAAAATGTACAGTAGAAGCGCTTAAGTAGAAAAACAAAGTAAAACCAAAGTTGGGAAAGAGTCCCACATGTTGACACACAGAAAGAACAAGGGTTGAGCGAGCTTTCTTATTTGATCAGTTCAACTCTCTTTGAGCTGCTTTTAAGTAAATCTTTGTCATCTTCTGGGACTTGTAAGCTAGTCTAGGGTGTATTTAACATATTTATATTGAACTAAACACTTGAAGGTGCCATCGCTCATGTCCAACCCAGCTGGCAAATGAGCAAGAGCGCCTTTGGCTGATCAGGAAGGATGCCTCTGGGGGCTTTGGGACATGGGATTAAAAAACTATACAAAACAGAGCCTGAAAATAACAGTTGAGTTTTTTTTATGTGAGATTAAAATCTTCGCTTGAATGTTCTCAGTTGAGCTACACTTCTTTGAATAAAAAGTTATGAAGAGCTACTTTTATGGGCTATTTATGGGCACTTTCCATTTCTTAGATATTTTGCAGATTTGGGAGAAAGTTCATTCCCTGACACTTTGCCCAAATAGGGTCCCTTAGTGACACATTTTCTTTGGAACATCCCTAATCGGTCAACTCTTATTTGCGGGCTCTGATGCAAAACAAATATTTCTAGTTATATAAAAAGATATATGTGTGTATATAAGATATGCATGTGGATTCCAATAACCGTAGCGCACTTACAACATTAAACTCTAGCAACAAAATTAAAAATATGTATAGATAAGTTTGTAGGAGCAGGAAAATCAACATGTTAAGTCAATAAAATTGTACAACTAAAGGTCCATCGAGAGGATAAGAGGATTAAGTGTTCCTCTACATCCCAGGATGTTTTTTTTTTGTTTTCAACTTGAATTAATTGTAAGAATTAATTTAGAATTGGTCTACGCATTACTTAAAGCGTTTTGTTTGGCAAATCCAACAAATAATAATAGTTTTTAAAGAATAATAGTACATAATGGTTCTATCTACGTTCTTCCGTCCAATCAAAGCGTCTGTTGTGGTTGTTGTGTTTGCTGTTGCTGCTGCTGCTGCTGCTGCTGTTGCTGCTGTTGTTGCTGCTGTTGCTGTTGCTGGAAATCAGTTATATTCACCTGATTGATATTGCCTATGATCTGATGACCCTGCAGCGTCTGCACCTGGGCTATGGACAGCGGTGTTCCGCCGCTCTCGCTGCCATCGCCGGACTGCGCCACCAACTGTTGCTGCTGCTGACCGGCGGCGGCCTGCTGCTGAGCAGCCGCCGCTTGGGCACTCGTCGTGGCCGTGGTTATGTTGCCGGAGGAGTCAATGATTTGGTGATGCTGCAGCTGCTGTTGCTGGACCTGGACCTGCTGCACCTGCTGCTGCTGCTGCACTTGTCCGCCCGCCGAGCCACTCACTGCCATTGCCTGTTGTTGTTGCTGTTGCTGCTGCTGTTGTTGTTGCTGTTGCTGTTGTTGTTGTTGCTGTTGTTGTTGGGCATCGGGATCCTTCTTAACCTGCACACCCTGCAACGTGTGCAGGGACTGCACTGTCTGCACCTGGGGCACCCCACCGCTGGAGCTCAGGGCACCGCTACCACCCGATCCCGAGCCGCTGGATCCGTTGCCCGACTTCTTGCCACTGGGTACTGCAAGGAAGGAAGGATTGCTGGTGAGAAAAGGAGAGCCGCAGGAACTGCCCAAAAGTAGGCAAAGGGAATAGTATAGGAATAGAGTACAAAGAGAGTCCGAGAGGACGACACTACGGCGGCAACGTCGATGGCCCAACGACTAGAGAAACAAGGCGACCTTCTAGGAGACACTACAACAGGTGGGAGTATGTAGAGATGTGTGGAGGAAATGTAGGCATGAGAAAGTGTTGCAACAAAAACTACAGACAAAACAAGGGTTAAATAAATAAGACAGTAAAGACAGAAAGATGCAAATAAATTATTAAAAAGAAAAAAAAAAAAGATGCAGAGTAAACAGAAACTTTAAAAGTAAATTGTTAGATAAAGATTAAGGCAAAATCAACAAGAAGTTATAGAATAATTCCGAAATCGCATTGAAATTAGATCCAACTTTCGCCAGACTTGCTTGGAATCAAACGAGGCAACTCCTTCGTTGAAGAACTAATCAGACTTCCTCGAAGAAATGTCAGGGGCAAGTTAGTAGCTTAGGAAATCAATCGACCAACAACAACAGTATTTTCTTGCAACTAAGAGAAACGATAGATAACGATAACGAGAACAGCCAATTGCAATAAATTATAGTTCGTGCCACAGGCAGAGATTAATTTGGTTTGGTTTTCGGTTTGTTTTGTTATATAAAAAAATATATAATATTTTATTAATTAAACAATTTGTAATATAATTATTTAAAATAGAGAAACTTAAACTGATTGCGATCCTCGATTGTAAATTGTACAATTATTAATTTTTACAACAATTATTTGCGACACTAATTAGATTATTTAAGTAAATTATTAGTCGAGTATTTATTTACGTGGAGATATTCTTTTCTGGGGGATTCTCTCTCTCCGTTCTCTTTCTATGCAAGAAAATACTGCATAAGAAAATTATATGTTATGGTTTTTATGTTGAAAACAAAGCACTCTATCTTAGAAAAGTTATTCATCTTTTTGCAAATTAAAAAAAACTTACGCAGCAATTAAGTATGTGGGAGAAATTATAAATGATACGGAGGGAAATGAACACAAATCATTCTCGGATCAGATCACGGGGAATTTTGTTTGTTATTTACAAATCGTTTCGGTGTGTGTGTGTGTTATGCGATGCGTGTGTGTGTGTGGTTGGTGTGTTGGAAATGTGAATGATGGTGTCGTTGTTGGTGCGTTGGAATGATCGAAGGCTCGGGCAGGCTGCTGCTGGGGCTGCTACTGCTACTGCTGTTGCTGCGGAAAGACGACTTGATCGCCCACAATGTGTATGACGTTCTGCATTCCCTGCTGCTGTTGCTGTGCCTGCTGCTGCTGCTGCCCAGCGCCGCCGCCGCCTTCGTGTTTGATGTACGCCTGGCCGCCGCCCGCTAACGTCGCCGTTGTCATGTGCTGCTGCTGATGCTGCTGTTGCTGTTGCAGTTGCTGCTGCTGTTGCTGGGGCAGGACTTGCTGTTGGAGTCCCTGCGCTGCATTCGCCGATATCACTCTCGTTGGCGTTGTACCAGACGATGCTCCGCCCGCCGATCCCGCTCCTCCTGCTCCTCCTCCTTCACTGCCCACTGTAGTGTCGCCCTCCTCCGCTGTGGTGTTGAGCTCCATACTGGAGTCTAAGGTGGTATCATTACCGGACTTACTTTTCTTTTCCTTTTTGACGCCCGGCTTGGCAAAGTGCCGCAGTTCAAGATGTCGTCGCAAATTCCTAGATTGCCGAATGACGGCATAGCAAATGGGGCAAGTAGCTGGTTGTTCCGATTGTGATCGTGACCGTGGTTCTAGGGAGGGCAACAAAATGGTAATTAATAAAGGAATAATCTATACAAAGTCTGCAAACTCACTTTCCGTTCCAGGCGGATGTTTAGTACGTTTTGCCTTGGGTGTGGATACGCTGGCATTGCCGGATGAGCTTGTGGTTCCCTGTGCCGTTGTTATCTCGCCCGTGGCCGCATTGGCTGACGTTACCGGTATCATATTGTTGGGGTCCATGGTCACAATTGTCTCTACCTTTTGTCCTTCGCTCTTAATGATCGGTGTGGAGCTCATTAGTTGGCCTTCGGCTCCGTTTTCGCCCAGAACCTGTTGTACTGATCCCTGTGCCGAGCCATGTGATGAGGTCGGTGTGCCCATAATCGTATCCATTCCGTCAACTTTGCTGATTTTCGGTGCCGTGGCTGTAGATTGAATTAGAACAGAACCGATTGTAGATCACTTGAGCTCTTCTTTCTAATTTTAACCTATTATTCTCTATTATTATACATTAATAAACTTACGTGACTTTTTGTTAACACGTGGCTTCCGCTTTCGTGCTGGGAGGAATGCCTGAATCACTGCCTGGTCATGTTTAGCCGCGTCCGTTGTCACAATCGTTTGCTGTTGTCCTGCCGCGTTGGTCTGGGTCGTTGCCTGTAGGATCTGGCCCTGGTGATGGATATCCTCCACCACCTGGGCGTGCACTGTCTGTTGTGGAGCTGTGGCAATCGTGGCAATCAGTTGGTCCTGGTCATGGTGTTGCGGTATCATATGCTGTAGTTGTATCGAGTGCGTGGTATAGTCATCCTTGGTCACTGTCTGCGGTGCCAGTCCCTGGATGTTGAGACACTGGGCGGCCTGCAGGAGCGATGGCAGCTGAGCATGGTCAACGCTCACCTCGCCGCGATAGACAAACTCCAGCAATGCCTCCAAATCGTTGGCATTCACGCCGGCCAACATCACAACTGGGTGCTTGCATGGTGTGTTCTGGAATTAAGGTAAAGGGGAAATAAATATAATAATGCGTTTTAAATAAATCAAGAAATAAATCCCAAAATTGCAAAATATTCCAAATTATAATCTCAAAATTATTACGGTACATTTCCCTTTTGTTTTGATTCTAAGCAACCTAAGAGATTCATTCTTCCTCTTTCCTCATCCCACATGGCTTACATCTCAGTCCTAGAGAGTGATTCTTGTTTTGGTGGCTCTCCACATTTGGCGGAATGAGAAGCGGAGACAAAAATAAAAACAAAACTGCGGAGAGGCCCGTCGTTCGTCCCACCAAACCAAATAAAAACAAAAACAAACCAAGTCGGAGATGGAGACGGAGGCAGAGATGGAAATGGGAGCTCACCGCCGCCGCCACGCTCACAAATCTCCGCTCACGCACACAACCGTGGCAAGTAGCAGCGACCGGCTTTTACTTTTCGCGCTCTGCACATTCTGCAGCAGGATTGGCGGAGATTTCGAGGAGGAGAGATGCTCAAAAAAGAAAACAGAGCACAGCTCAAGAAAGAAAGAGCACTCACACACATCTACCTCCGCGACGACTACTACCGCTCAGCCAGTTCTCCCGCTCCCGCTCCCGCTCCCAATCACACTCCCTCTCCCGCTCTGGACATTTAATTAGTAAGCGCTGCTCAGAGTTGAAGAACAACAAACCAGCCAACCACCCTCTTCTTCTTCCTCTTAGTAAAGACCAATGCCAATCTCTTCAAATGTCATCTACCACTCCTCCCCTTGGCCTGCTCCTCTCACTGCGCTCTTTGAACTCTATCACTCACACTCCCCTCTGTTGTGTCGCTCATCGATTTTTCTGTGAGTTGCATTCTGAGTCTCGTGTGAGTGTTGTGTGGGGGAGATGGATTGGGGGTGGGGTTGGAGGAAGCGGAAGAAGGAGCGGGAGCAACAAAGAGCGACCGCCATGTGTTTTGCGTGCGTGTGTGAGTGTAACGAGATCAGTACATCTTGTACATTTCGGACTCTTGCAGAGTTCACAGCCGCATTTTTCTTTTCTGTTTTTGACATTTTCCCCACCGCCGACTACTCTGAGCGGCGTTTTTTAAAATTACGCTCTGTTTACTTTTTTCAGTGCCAGAGAGGAGAGGAGAGGTAAGGAGAGGAGCGGAAAGGAGAGGAGAGCTAGAGAAGAGAAGAGCCGCGTCGCCGGCGTCACATCAGGTGTTTTTATTTTGCTGGCCGCGCTCTGTTTTGGTCATCATTTCGATAAAAACCACGCAATGGGAATGGTCTATATAACGTCCGATTCGGGTGGATATATGGCTTTGGGTGAATTTTTCGCGCATCTATTAGGACCGTCAAAGTACAATTGCAAATCCAAATCCAAATGCAACCGAAAGCCAAAAGAAAAAAGTACAGTATCGCAAATGTGCAAGTAACAGGAAAAAATGAAAAAGTAGCAAGCTCTACTGAAAAGAATTCCCCTTTCTGATATGAAATGCTTTAAATTCAAGTACAGGGTGGAATCGATAAATGGAAAAAGTTCCCTGTGCGCAAACTTTTTTGGAACATACAAGGATTTCCTTTATCCTGTATCAACTTTAAAGCAGAACTATTTTAAAAATATTCTTCAGATTCTACCGAGTGGTAAAGAGCTCCTCAATATTGCTCCCCAGTGTTGGATATTTC
This sequence comes from Drosophila triauraria, assembly GCA_014170255.2. NCBI lineage: Eukaryota > Metazoa > Arthropoda > Insecta > Diptera > Drosophilidae > Drosophila > Drosophila triauraria. Next base: position 10,141,642 of record CM024336.1, on the reverse strand, counting down.
CCCCATACCTAGCTCCAACTGTACAGTTCTGCCAGCCAAAAGAGGTCGCGCTCGTGTGCACCCAGAAGCAACAACAGCAAGAACGGAAAGCGAGGCAAAAGCTCCAACAAAGCAACAACAACGGTCTCCGTGCTGCTTTTATGGCGCTCTCGTTTGCGCTCGCTCTAACACATGCCAACTGAAAGTTGGGGCTGCGCAGCTTTTGCTTCTCACCCTCTCGTTCTCCCCAGCCACCCACCGCCACTAGCTTTGACTGAACCAACTGGTTCTCTCGCTCTCTCACTCTCCATCTGCGCTCTGCTGCTCTACCTCTCACTCTCTCTCGTTCTCCCTCTCGCCACTCTCTACTTTTGTGAAACTTTACAAGAACAAAAAAGGCAGTATTTTTGATAAGAGGTGGCAAGAAGAAGAAGGGGGATGTGGTGCCAACTCATTCAGCTCAATTGACAGTGGAAAACTTGTACAGAAATCTCTAGACAACTTTTGGAGCGGAGCGTAAATCTCCGAGATATATGTATCCGAGTGTGTGTGTGCAAGTTTCTCTGCGCTCCACACATTAACCTATTTCTGCGATTGGATTTCTCTGTTTACAAACTGTACAGTGTACGTTTGAGGTTATGCACGGTAGCGCCACTCTCTTTTTTCACCTTTTTGCGCGATGCATTTCTTACACTCACCTTGAGCAAGTCCAGTAGGAATGGGGAGGCGGCACAGAGGACTATCTTGTGGGCGGGAAAACTCCGCCCGCCGGCGGCCAGCGTGCAATCGACGAGGTCGCCATGGCAGCGCAACAATTGGATGGCCGACACGAGACTGGTGCCGTAATCGCCCCAGGTGAGCGAATACAGCGAGTTCATTGGCAGCGACATTAGGGCCGTCGCGTCCAAGTCCAACAATTGTTGTTCCTCTCCAGCGTTGCTAGCGTATTCGTTGCTATTTGTCTCCAACACGACGACGTTTCTATTACACGGGTCTAGGGATAAATTCTCTCCTCCAAGTCGGGATTTCGCAAAAATCCCGTCTGCTCCTCCTGCTGCTGCTTCTGATTTTGCTGCTGCTGCTTCTTCCTTCTTCGCGCGCTGCTTTCACGAAACTGAAATGGTGTGCAAAAGAGAACATGAGTTAGCTGGCTCGTACTCGTGTGCTCTCGCTCTCTCGCCTGCTCTCCCACTCTCTCCCCCTCTCGGTTGGGGCCAGAGCGAGACAACACTGCTGCTGCTGCTCACAGCAATTTTGTTGTTGGGGGGGCAGCAGCTAAAAAACTTTTTGTTTCAAAATTTGTTGCTGGGAAAAATCACACAAAAATAGCGCGGCAACCGAAATACATTTAAAAACGCTAATGCAGACACACACAAACACAAAGCACGCATACAGTCACACACTCGGTCGCATATTTAATACACAATTGTACAGTCAAGCCATCAGACACGCATTTCGTTTTTTTTTTTTTTGTCTCCTTTTTAGCCCCGCACGCTCTGTTCGTGAATGTTTTATAATCTCGGCCCTCTTGGTAGCGCTTTTTATTTTGTTATTGTTTTCCCGCTCACGGAGCGCACTTTTTTTGTGTGATTTTGGTGTGTGAAATTATCTTCTCACCGGAGCGCAAAAGAAAATTTTACTGCTGTGGGTGATTTCCCTTCTCTTTCTCTTGGTGCTCCCTAGCTCGCTCGCTTGTTTCTCCTGCTGTCCGCTCGCCAACGTTGAAAAACTCGAACTGAGGCCCAGCCAGAGCTCTTGTGAGAAAATCGCTTCGATCGAATTACGCTGCTGCCTCTGCTTCTGCCAGCGCGGCGGGTTTTCGATTCGGTCTCTATACGGGGGAGAAAATATTTCTGGTCATGCGCTCAGCTCTACACACGCACGCGTGGTGGTGTGTTGCCGTGTCGGTGTGGTGGTTGGTTTGCTGGCAGGCCGTATTTGTGTATCTGTGAGAGAAGTGGGCTGGCAACGCTCTTTGAAGTACAGTTGTCAAAAGGCATTGCCAGATGGAGCGGATTTAAGTGAGACGTTGTTCGTGGAAGAAGAGTATTTTCGGGCAGGCAGAGGGAGAAGGAGAGGAGAGAAAGACAAGCAAGACGACGGTAGATAGTAAACAAAACTATAAAAGGTGGTAAATATTGAATAATGGAAATATTCTGGTCTGAAAACACGAGTCCAAAACACATGTGGCCATCGCAGCGCTGGGAACAGTACATCGTGCTTCTGGTTGAATGCGGCGATAAGAAAGGTCCATGGGGTCCGTAGGTCTAGGTTCCAAAACTATTTGGATTCGGGTGCAAAATACACGGAACTACTACCATTCTGTGCAAATACCAATTTTCAGTATCAAAACAAGGTATTATTCAAGTTTTTCAGGTCGACTACAGTGCCTAGTCTAAAATATATTTTCAAAGAGGGGAAACTCAAAAGAAACAGTGGGGTCAAACTATTTAACTATCGATTAAGGTATAAAAAAAGAGGAACTACTAAAATTCCGGCAACAATTTTGTATCTGATTTAATATACAGATAAGACTTACGGGTCCCTTGAGTAATATAATATGCTTATTTTAGTGGTAAAGTAAAAAAAAAAACAAAACGATCTCTTGGTCACGTTCAAAAATATCGATGAAATCCATCCTTAATGGAACTTGAAAACTATAAAGTGAATTACAAATCTAATACTTTAATTTGAGGGCAGAGTACAAGCTATGAATTTACCAAAATAATTTTACGGAAACGGGATCTGTCGACATAAGTCGTCCTGGGACTATTTTGAATGCTTCTAATCATCTTTATAAAAAATTCTAGAATATTATTCAATAAATTCAAGGAAGAGTTTTTTCCACCGAAAAATAGTCAAATGAGTCAAATAATTTTACAAAACTTGATGAAGTAGAAAAACCGGTTCAAATCACAAACTCATTCGAATTTCAATCAAGTATTAGTAAATGTGCAAAATGGATTTAATGATGAAATAGATAAAGCCATAATCCCGCCATAAAGGGTTCTGGGAACCGAGCAAAATAGAGGAATTTATCCAAACATGCGGATTGGAACTGCTCTTTCTCCGCTCTTCGGTTTTGATATCAACAGATCCTGTAAACAATAACAACAACTGGGAGAAAAGCCGGCTCGCTCTTGGGCCCACTACTCCCGCTCGACATGCTCTTTCTCCGCTACTCTCTCCTCGCCAATCCATCCAATCACCTGTTACTTTTGACACATCTCAGAGACAAGAGACTCTGACCCTATTCTCGCATTCTCATACGGCGTATGCAGATCAAGTCCCGCTTAAGAGCGGAGACCAGAGACTGCTCCGGAGGCCAGTGATAGGGGAGAGTGGATAGGAGTCCAGGAGAGGAGCGGAGAGGAGAGAGTTCTATCCAACGCTCAGAGAAGTGGTAAGGTAAAATAAGTGAGCGGCATGCATGCGAGTGGCCGAAAAAAAACAACAACGCCAATTCAAGATTACAATTTTCTCTGTTTTGATGCTGGGACCATGAGAAATGCCGTTCGAAAGGCCCCCCTTTAAAGTTCCAATCAGCATTAAAGCAGTGAGCGCATTTCGCAGCTGGCAATGCCGGCCAGCGGAGCATGGCCGCCAGTGACGGAGAGGGAGAGCACGAGCATGAGGCGGAGGGTGGTGGAGCATGGGAAGGGTAAACAGGGAGGGCGACAGCGAGAGGCAGCGGAATGAGCGCCAACCGAGCACAGTGGGATGGCTTCTTAAAAGGAATATTAGGAAATAAAAATAAAAAAAAGCTTAAACTTTGAAACCCAAAGCTAAAACCTAACCATCAGTTGATTGACAATATCCCACAGAAACAAGATTTCAAACTGAAGAAAACTTCACAAAATGAAACCGATTTGCCCCACTGTGCAACCGTCCGACAGACTGAAATTCGAACGGCATGACACGACTTTTGCCTGGCCTTCCCCGCCGCGCCTTATCGCAGTTGTTGCTTCTATTTAAAAAAAAAAAAGCAAAAACAACAACGAAAAAACTGAATATACTTGAAACGAACGCAAAACATGAAGAATTCAGCACAAATTTGTTGAAAACAAATACGCAAATGTGTGCTCAGTTTTGCCTATCTGTTTTCTAGTTTGCCCGCCTGTTCTGTGTGCGAGCCTTGGCTGCGGTTGCGGTGGGGCCATAAAATTATAACCTCATTTTGTATCACTAATTAATTGAACAAAACTCTATTATTACGCCTCGGAACTCAGCAGAATTGGCACTTTGAAACCAAACATTTCATGTTGGATGTCGTGGTCGTAATAAACCGATTTTAACATGGGTACTGGCCACCATTTCCAACTGTGAGTGGGAGAAATTGTTGTTGCTCTGCTCCGGCGGCTCTGCTCTGAGCGAGCCAGAGAAACGCGGAGAGGAGAGGCCGTCCAGAGAGGAGAGGAGAGATGTGGATAGGAGACGACCGGCGGTGGGTGGTGCTAAGTGGCGCTGTGTCTCTGTTATTGTTTCCAAGTTCCTAAAAAAAAAATTAAACCCAATTCAGCGCCAAAAACAAAAGTCATGCTATTACTCTCTCCCAAACTAAATCGGTTTTCCTTGGCTTTGAATAGGCGGTTACCCTTGGTTGACTCATAAATAGGGTATTAAATTAGTATTTTCTATGGAAATTAAATAAAGTAATCAAACTGCTTAAAGTTGAGTCTACCGATTTAAATACTTTTCAACTTATGTCACACTGCAAATAACAGTCTATGGAGCTAGGGCCTTTGACTTAAGAGCATTTACAGATATCGTAGATACGGTGGACTCTCGTTATAAAAGCCAAAAATCTACTTTACACATTTACTATATATTTTTTCTTGTAATCAATTATAAGCGTTTATAATTAATATTTTATCTGACATAATAATGCATGGCCTAATTTATTTTTGTTATTTAATGAAACCTTTAAAAACAATTTCTATAATTAATTTAAAATCTATTCATAGAATGGCACCTCAAAACTGTTCCAAAAATACTATCAAATAAAGTCACCCACAACTGTATCTTGTCACAAAAATACTTTTTGAGGATAAAAAAGTCTTTGTAGTCCAAGAATATGCTTTGGAAAATTCGTAATAATTATTTACTTACCATTGTTATATTCTTCACTTGTTGGGATTGCACCAGGACACAGTTTGGTAATGGATTTCCTTGACATCTTCGCCATCATAAGCTAAGACACAGCTTTTGTTGACAATCACAGACAAGCGCACCTTTGCCACTAGTTCCAGGGGCTTAATTACAGGTGTATCCTGGACAATTACAATGTGCGAGGCGTGATAGATGAGGGGATCCCCGGGATAGACCAGAAAGTCCGCTCCAAAAGCATCACCAGAGGTCACAAACTTGCCTCGCTTCCAAAGATCTTTGAAAATGCGGTATTTTAGGGAGTCTGTGTTCACAAGGGGTCCAGAGATAATTTCTGCAGCTGTGAAGGTTGATTAAGAACGGATTAATTGTATAATTTAGATATTTCGATTGATAATATTACAATGCTTTAGTAAATGTTCGCATGACACCTCCACCAAGGCATTTTGGCGATCAAACTTGAAGTTATCCGACACTTCTTTCAGAACATCTTCAGCGGTTAAGGAAGCAGCTGAAAATTAATAATAGTTTTAGAAAAAATTAGTAGTTAAACGCAATTAAAAAGTATATAGGGAAGACACAGAAATCGTGGATTTTAAATCACTTAAATCGCTGCTTAAAAGTATGCTGCTTAATGTTTTCAATTCATTTTAAATGTACAGCGATTTCTGCGGCAATTATTTCTATAAAAGCCGTACCAATATTTATTTTTATTTGAGTTTACAAAATACTCTTTAAATATTTTATAGAAATATCGCTCTCTTCATCGACTTTATTTGGTTATAAGATATTTATTTTACCTCTTTCCTTGTTTCCTTGCTTCAACAACTTGTTGCGTTTCCCTGTCAGTATCTTATCCATATATCGCTCTGTTTCCCGCAGCTTTTCCTTTTTGAGACTTGTCTCTTGTGCCACCAAACGTGACTCAAAATCTTCCTTATATTCCTGCAGTTTTTCTGGTGTCGGAGGAGCCTTCAGGGCCTCAGATTTATCCACCAATTGGGCTATGTGCTCCTCCAACACTAGTTGCGTTTCGAATTTGGTGAGTTCCACAGGTAGAGCTACGAAATATAACGGAAATCAATAGGTAATTAGGTGCTTTCTAATTTTTTGAAGGACTGCGTATTCCTAGATATATTATTCCTATTGGAAACCCGCAAAACTCACTGGACTGATTGGGACTCCAGCCCTTGGTGTTCGCTGTGCCCACGGGAGCACCCATTATGCGGTGTTTGCTGCGCAGTTCCATGTAATCTGCAGGACAACAAGGTCTATTTAGTTGGTATTCTTGATTATTTTTAGTGGTAACAAAGCTCACCATCTACGTTGAAAACGAAACCGGTGCCATTTAGTAGAGTTAAAATCATTTTTTCGCAAAATATCTTTTGTTGTTTTAAGGCAGCCGCTAGGGGAGTGGGACCAGAGATTTCTACCAAAAAATACCATTTCATTGAACAAAATATATTCATTAAATTACCAGCATTTAGTTGGTAATAAAAGAAATCTGGAGACAGTTCTTAATGTAAATATTTTTTCAATTTAGTTTTTGTTTAATTGATTTTAACGAATAAAAGCATTTTTGTGTTTTGTTGGTCGATTTTGTTTAGCGATGGGATATTTAAAAAATATCGAAACCGAAGTTAACAGTGCTGTTAACAGCCCCGTCCCTTCAGTTCGCGCAGTTTGATTACGTTCTTTTTCAGAGCAAAGATAACTTTTTCCAACAAAGCTAAAACCCTTTAAAAACATAAATTGTACAGGCACAAATGATTCCATTTTGATCTCATCTCGTCAAAGGCTTACGTTTTTGATCACTTTACGTAGTTTGATTACGTTCTTATTCATAGCAAAGTTTCACACCTTCTTTCATCAAAGTTAAAAACATCGATTGTTTCAATACCGATAGTAGTAACATCGATGTTTTCGGCCAGCCTGTTGTTGTTTTTGCTCGGGGCGTTTAAACTATTTCCCCTCCCGTTGCTGTATATAAGAAATTAAACAATCGCGGGTGCTGCTGCAATAATTTACAACGCCTTTACATAACGCGCAAAGATGTAATACGAGAGTGGCTTGGCAAAAAGCGCGTGCGAAACGTATGGCGAAAAACCGAGGCATCAAACGGGGCGAAAACGGCAAAGAGGCGACCAGCAACAACGGCGTACAAAATCCATAAATGGATAAATAACCGACGACTCTTCGTTCAATCTGTGTTCCTATTTAGTGCTTATTAATTTTGCAATTTTCGAGCTGCAATTAAGTGTGAGTAATAATACATGCAAGGGCTGGGCGCCTGTGTGCGTATTTGCCTGCCTGCCCCCTTTCCCCCTTCCTATTTGCATTGCTCGTGCGTGTGGGTGTGGGTGTGTGTGCGTGGGTGCGAACTTTTGGGTGTTGTTGTTTATTTACCTATTTAGCTTTTAGCTAAATTATTGTTTACTTTCGCCCCGCAATTGCTAAACGGAGTGTCAAGATTGAGATCCATGCCAACGGCATTGTTAGGGTTCGCACACATTGCCTGTAATCGATCGCTGATCTCGAATAACCGATACCGCGGATAACGGAAAGGTCGTGTTTTGGATGGAATAACGGGAATTTCAAAGTATACACTGAGATTAAGTGGTTTGCAGTTGTTTGTAACATTTCATGATAAGTTGTCTTATTTAATTATTTAATTATTTTCTTTTTTTAAATTGTATTTTTTTAAATAATGTTTTAAATTTATAATAATATGTAAATTGAAAATCTTAAGGTTTCATTGAAAATAATTAAGGTTTACCTTTACCCATACCTTTTTATTAAAATAATAAATGGTTTAATGATATCTTTTTCGGCATTTATTCATCGAATAGTCGTTGTATCACTTTTTGAATTTTTTTTTTTTTTTTTTTTTTTTTAAATAGAAAAATTAATGTTAAATAAAATCGAAATAATATTTTTTGGGCCTAAATAAATAAACATCAAAATAATAAAAGTAAAAACGTTTAGAAAAATTCAAATATTTAATGAATAAATTAATTTAAAAACCCAAATATTCCTCTTTAATGTTTTATTAATTAGCTAGCATTTCTATAGTAATTTCTAAAGCTAACCACGCTGAGAAAGATCAACGGATAAATGCTGATGAACAAGATTGGCTATCTTCCAAAACCGCGCACTTCTAAGATATTTTTAAGCGAAAAAAGTACAATTTTAGACCTAAATTGCTTCATTAAACTGTCTAGAGTCTAGACCTTGAGACAGCTAGAAGCTATTTATAATGAAGCCATTAAAAGCCATTAAAACCCTAGTTTTCCCAGCTAATTAATTTGCATAATTCATTACTGACATTGGAGCTTAGAACGATCTCCTTTGGGAGTTTTAATAGCTGAGGGAATCTCCCCAGACTAGCCACAGGCCCAGCCCACAACCTTATTTAATGTAGAAACACCTCGTGCTTTGGCAACGATTTCCATAAAACGAGCAGCAGTTAAACAGCGCTTCCTCCTCCATTTTTGCAGAGTCCCACCGATCGAACGCAGACGGCGGCAGAGGAGGAGGAGAACAAAGGCTTCCTGGGGGCTCTTGGCCATGTAAGTCTCTAAGTCAACTACTGGCTGCCTGCCATCATCGTCGTCTTGAGTGCTCAGTATATAACAATTATTATTATTCCATCCCAATCCCAAACCCAATCCCTGCCCACGGCCAGGTCATGTGGCGAGAACTGCGACAGCTGCTGCCACCACTACCACCACCGACCACCGACGACGTCGTTGTTAATCCGACTCGGGTAAGGCAAGGCGGGCCGGGCCGTTAAACGGTGCGACCTTCAGGGTGAGCCCCGCCCATCCACACTCGAAAGAAAAGTACATTCCAAGGAACAATTGTATATTTTCAAACCAGAACTCATTACAGCTTTAATTTCGTAAACATACGTTTCCGAATTTATGGGCTGCTGCTTGCCGTTAATGTTTAGCGAAGTATTTACTTGGAATAGCTTTTCTCTCGACCATTTCTGGCCGTGTAAAGACTATAAAAGTGACTTGCTTTTGTTGTTGCAGCGCCTGCATTAGTCATAGGAGGAATGAGGATGACAGCCGGCCCAAGGGAACAACGGCGCCAGCACAACAACGAACCACCAGAGACCGAACCAGAACCAGAACGAGAACCGAGAGCGGAAGCTAAGCAGTTAGCTTAATTAAATATAATAGCCAACAGCGAGGGACGACGCCTGGAAGAACCATGTTCAAGATTAGGCAACGCAACTGCATGCTAATAGTGACGGCCCTTGTCCTGGCGCCCTGCATAGTGATCCTGATGGTGATGGGCCCGGAGCTATCCACCGAACAGTCGCTGACCCAGCGCCTGGCCGAGTGCCATATGCGGCTGCAGTACCTGGAGTCCATGTACCGTGCTCGCCAGGAGGATGTGGCGTTGCTCTCCCAGTACCTGGGACAGCTCCAAAGCATCAACGGGAATGTGACGCCATCGCCGCCGCCTCCGCCGCTGCCTGTGATCAATCTGCTCGATGGCCTGAGCCCGGAGGCAAGGCAGCTGCTGAAGAATGCCTCCCACATCAGCCGGGGTGGCGGCGGCGGAGCCAATGGTTCGCTGATTCGTGGCCAGAACATACGCCTGCCCAATGCCTATCACTTTCTGCCGCATCTCCTGGACGATGCGGGCTCCCTGCGTCCGGCTTACCTGCAAAGCAAAGGCCGTTCGGATGTCAGCATTGTGCTCGGGGTGCCTACAGTGCGCAGGGAGAAGCAATCGTATCTCCTCGGGACCCTCCACAATCTCATCGAGAACATGAACGACGAGGAGCAGAACGAGACGCTGATCATCGTCTACATAGGAGAGACGGATCTGGAGGCTGTGCAGCTGATTGCCCGGCAAATCGAGGCCAGCTTCGAGCAGTACTTGGACAGCGGACTGATTGACATCATAGCGCCGGCGCCCAGCTACTACCCGAACTTCGAGCGCCTTCGCATTACGCTTAACGATCCCCTGGAGCGGGTCAAGTGGCGGAGCAAGCAGAACCTGGACTTTGCCTACCTCATGGCCTATGCCCACTCGAAGGGCACCTTCTACGTCCAGCTGGAGGACGACATACTGACCAAGCGCCAGTTTATCACAACAATGAAGAAATTCGCCCTGATCAAGAGCGCTCTCACGAAGCCCGACCAGCCGGCTTGGTTTGTCCTGGACTTTTGCCAGCTCGGCTTTATTGGGAAGATGTTCAAGAGCGCGGAGCTGCCCTACCTGATCACCTACTTCCAGATGTTCTACAACGACAAGCCCGTGGACTGGCTGCTCACCTACTTCATCGAGTCGAAGGTGTGTCGCACGGACAAGGACCAGAAGCACTGCAATCAGGAAAAGGCCAAGTACTGGCAGCACTTTCGCAAGTCCCTGTTCCAGCACATAGGCACCAGCTCCTCGCTGAAGGGCAAGGTCCAGAAGCTGAAGGATAAACAGTTTGGCAGCAAGGTCCCTCAATACTATGCCCACACCCACAATCCGCCGGCGCTGGTCAAGTCCAACATTGCCCCGTACAAGAACTACATTCTGAAGCGTGCCTACCGGGGGGAGTCCTACTTCTGGGGCCTGCTTCCCCAGCCCGGTGACCTCGTCCAGATCATATTCGAACGGCCGACGCAGCTGCGGCGCTACCTCTTCCGCAGCGGCAACTCGGAGCATCCTTCGGATAGGTTCTACAACACCACCGTGGAGCTGCTGCCGGCGGACACGCTCAGCGAGAACTCGTCCGTTTGGAGCAACTTCAATACCACCACGGATGGCTATCTGGTGGTCGGCTCCTTCGACAGCTTGGGCGTTGCCGAGGGCCAGTTGGATGCCAAGATTGGTGCCATCAAGGAGCTGCGTCTGCACGTGCACAGCGACAGCGAGAACTGGGCCCTGCTCAGCGAGATCGAGCTGCAGGAATGGGGCAGCGATCCCAAGTCGGAGGTGAATGCGGCGAAGCCTAGGTTTGTGGCGGGCAGCTGATTGCTGCATCGCCACCGGCAGCGGCAACGGCAGGAGGACGACGGGGAGGATTAGAAGGCGCTAGTAGCACCTCCCTTTCAGCTGATGTCTAAATCGAAATCGAAATCGAATCATCCACAATTTGTCTATATATCTGTCTAGGAATAAGGTCGATTTCGTTGACCGAGAATCGCTGTGGGAGCTGAAAGTATTCTTTGAGGGATTGCAGGTACTTCTCTTTGTTTTTCAATTTAATGAATTAATCGAATTTAAATTTATTTATTTAAATTTCGAATTTTCGGAAAGAAAAACAAGCCACAGGCTTCGATATACAGCTGTTTCAAGACAAAGCTAATGCCTGTCATCAGTATCCCTTTGCCTACCGAGCTCCCACTTGGGAATTCTAGTGCAAAGCAGTTTTCCTATGCTGACCGACCTTCCATTTGGAAATTCCAGTGAAATATTTCTGGAAAATACAGTTGTTTTAAGACAAAGCCAAGAGAAAATCCTGTTATCGATATTCCTTTGCTGACCTAACTCCCAGTTGGGAATTCTAGTGCAGTGTAGAGGCTCCTTGGTATAAACTTAGCCAAGATAAAGGCCTGTTATTAGTACCCCTTTTCTGACAGACCTTCTACTTGAGAATTCTAAAGCAATGCTATATCCCCTTTGCTGACCGACTTACCACTTGGGAATTCTAGTGAAATGCAGGGGTTTTTTTGTATAAATTTAGTGAAGATAATTACCTGTTATCAGTATCCCTTTTGTGACCGACTTTGAACTTGAGAATTTTAGTGCAGTGCAGTCTCCCTTTGCCGACGGACCTCCCACTTGGGAATTTTTGTGAAATACTCCTTGGTGTTTACTGAGATATACAGTTATTTCAAGACAAAGCCACGATAAAAGCCCGCCATCAGTATCCCTTTTCTGACAGACCTTCTACTTGAGAATTCTAAAGCAATGCAGTATCTCTTGCTGAACCGAAGTCCCACTTGGGAATTCTAGAGAATGCAGGGGCCCTTTTGGTGTATCTTTCCTTCCCTTTCAAAGTTCTTATACCAAAATCTCCCAAAAGTTTCAGAATACTCTCCGCTCTCACTAGACTTCTCGATGTTTTTTGCAGTCACCCCGGAAAATCGATCTATAACCTATAATGTACTGTACACATCTGTATGTATATTTTTTGAATGATGCTTTTTACACCCAACTCGATTATATATCTAAATGTGTAAATAATCCCCCAGAAAACTCTCTATCTCTATCTCGCCTAAACTGTAAGTGATCCCAGGACTCTATGTTTGGCTGCAGACTAGAAATAATATTTAAAATTTTCAGAATATTTCAGGTTTCTTTGTTAAATTTTGTTAGTCAGCAGCCAGGCAAAGCTCTCATTGTATTCCTTGTGTGTCCTTCACTAGGCTATGCTTTCTCTATATTCCTTTGTTATTCGAATATTCTACCTTCTGCTTTAGTTTTTTAAGTGTTAACCTCTTTTTATATTGGCAGCCGAAAGAAAAACGCACATTCCAATGATTATTTTGTTTTCATTTTGCTGAATCTTCACAAAGAATCTCGTTTAAGTTTAGTCTATGTATTGGTTCCAGAATTCCTCTCTACTCTTTAATAATTTATGTTAACTTTAATCAGATCATCCAGTTATCACCGCCATAACCTACATAACATAAAATACGATAAAACCATAAATATGCAAATGGATTTTTAGCATTGTTGCTTTTTTACTGTGATTTGTTGTTAATAGTTTTTTGCCTAAAGAACAATGAATGAACTAAATGAATTACCTAAATTATATATAGTAATCAGCGAACGAAATTCCAAAAAGAACACTCTTTTATATACAAAATTTAATAATAATAATAATTGGTTTAACTAATTGGAAATGCCAAATTTTTGATGATAGACTATGAATAAAGCAAAAAGAAACTGAATAACGAACAATGATAAATGTTTAAAAACTTGGTTCCTGTTGAGTAACGAGAATTGTAATATATAGTGGCATAGCTTTGGTTTGTTCAGAGCATCCCCAGGTGCCTCTTAAGTAGCTATCGAAATATATAAATCCCCCCTAAGTTAATATGCCGCTATATAAACATAAAAGGTAGACTGCTTTCAATAATATTTACTATATATATATATTTTTATATATGTATCCCTGTGTTATATTATACAACACTCGCTCTCTCACTCTCCAGACTCACTCATTTTTGGCCAAAATTACGAACAATTATTAGCAAGCAACAATAATAGTTGATAGTTAACCAAAAAACTGAATTATACATTATACATTATAGCTGGCAATACGATATAGGCTTCCCCTACCAACCACAAACCAATCCAAGTTATTACAAATTATTTTTACAATATTCGTAAGGAGAAAACTCAAAAAACTTAATCGAAATCGAAATCAAACAACAAGAACAAACAACAAAAATATGCGTGTAATGTGTGTGTGTGTATAAGCTTAATAAATAATTCAAAATATTTGAAATTCAAAAGTTATTTTATTTTTTGGGGAAGAAGACTTCCGACTAAACACAATAGAAGAGCTCGTATATAACTGACCCTCTCAGTTTAACGGCCATACATTTGCTTTGCAATATGCAAGCTATTTTTCAGCTGGCGACGAAAATAGCGATCTCTCCACTCGCACAATGTTGAAATCGTAAAAAGAACTCCTCATACTAATTAATAATTTATTAATTTATTTATCAAACCTCGTAAATACCTATATCTTAAAAAAACTAATTTAAAAAGTGACTACACAAATTTGTTAGACCATAAAGTTAATGTAATGGGTTTTCTTTAGTAAAGTATAAAACATTGTAGCACACTTTTGGAAAAATAACTATTTGAAATTCAAAAGATATTTTATTTCTAGGGAAGGAAACTCCCAACTAAACCCAATAGAAGAGCTCGTACATAACTGACATTTCTCTTCGGTTTAATCCTCTCAGTTTAACGGCCATACATTTGCTTTGCAATATGCAAGCTATTTTTCAGCTGGCTACGAAAATAGCGATCTCTCCACTCGCACAAAGTTGAAATCGTAAAAAGAACTTCTAACTAAGCTTAATAAATAATTCAAAATATTTGAAATTCAAAGGTTGTTTTATTTTTTAGGGAAGGAGACTTCCGACTTAACACAATAGAAGAGCACGTATATAACTGATCCTCTCAGTTTAACGGCCATACATTTGCTTTGCAATATGCAAGCTATTTTTTCAGCTGGCGACGAAAACAGCGATCTCTACACTCGCACAAAGTTGAAATCGTTAAAAGAACTCCTCATACTAATTAATAATTTATTAATTTATTTATCAAGCCACGTAAATACCTATATCTTAAAAGAATAAAACATTGAGCACACTTTTGGAAAAATAACTATTTGAAATTCTAAAGATATTTTATTTCAAGGGAATGAGACTTCCGACTAAACCCAATAGAAGAGCTCGTATATAACTGATCCTCTCAGTTTGGCGGCCATACATTTGCTTTGCAATATGCAAGCTATTTTTAAAGCTGGCTACGAAAATAGCGATCTCTCCACTCGCACAAAGTTGAAATCGTTAAAAGAACTCCTAACAAAGCTTGATAAATTATTCAAAATATTAGAAATTCAAAAGATATTTTATTTCAAGGGAAGGAAACTCCCAACTAAACCCAATAGAAGAGCTCGTATATAACTGAAATTTCTCTTCCGTTTAATCCTCTCAGTTTAACGGCCATACATTTGCTTTGCAATATGCAAGCTATTTTTCAGCTGGCTTCGAAAATAGCGATCTCTCCACTCGCACAAAGTTGAAATCGTTCAAAGAACCTAACTAAGCTTGATAAATAATTCAAAATATTTGAAATTCAAAAGATATTTTATTTTTAGGGAAGGAAACTCCCGACTAAACCCAATAGAACTAAAATCCAATTTAAACCGAAACAAGGTGATGAGGAGGCTCCAGTGGCGTTGACCCAGAAGAAACGACGAAACCAGCTGATGGTATCCTCCGAGTGTTCCCTTATATAGTAAAACATGTAGTTATAGGGCAAGGCATCAGCAGTTTCCTTCTCTTCTTCCTCGCCGAAGATGGTGTGACTCATAACGAAGCCGCAGAGCTCGTTCTCGGAGGAGTTTAAAGCCAATCCAGGCAACTTTTTGACCAGCTGCACGTCGAACTCGGGCATGTTCTTGGAAGTCTCCCTATTATTTCGTATGCGAAACTGATTCTTGCGGTACTGATCGGTGATCAGATGCCTCATCATCTTGGGCATCTGCGGCATGTAGATCCAAATGAAGGTTTCGCCCGGTTGCAGGTCGAGATTCTGTCGCAGAAGCGCGTTCCGGTGGGAGGCGACCAGGTTGAGGGGCTGCCGAAGATGCGCAAATCGCTGGCTTCCTACATTTCGATTGAACAACTTGTCCTTCTGTTTTTGTGTCTTCTCCGACAGCGACGACACCTCGCCCATGTGCTGGAACTGGGCCTGTCCCGCGCGGATTATGCGCGCCTCGAACTCCAGCTGGCAGTCCGGGTGCGAAATGCTGTCCCAGCGGCAGCTCTGCAGGGTCACAAAGCTCTGGAGCAGCCAGTCTATGGGCTGATCGTTGCAGAACAGCTGCAGGTAGGTCACAAAGGACCGGAGAACCGAGCTGGGGAAGAGCTTGCCGATGAAGCCCAGGTCACTGAAGCTCATGACGATCCAGTCGAGCTGGTGGTCAAAGCGAAAGACCCCGTGCATCAGAGCCGTCTTCTGGATGTAGTCCAGGAAGCCCTCGTTGGGCATCACATCGTCCTCCAGCTGCAGGTAGAAGCTGCCCTTGGGTCGGGCATAGGACATAAGGTAGATGTAGTCCAGGTTCTGCTTGGTCCGCCAGCGAACCCGCTGCGGATCGTCGTGCAGCGTGATGTGAAGCTGCGAGAAGTTCGGGTAGTAGTGGAGATGGGGAGCTATCACATCGATGAGGCCCGCCTCCAACTGCTCCTTGTGGCTCGCCAGCAAGTTCTTGACCAGAAACTTGCCAAACTGCGGGTTGGTTTCGCCCACATAGAGCACAATCAGGCAAAGGTCGCGCTCTCTTGGGGTCATTCGTCGGATCAACAGGTCAATGGTCTCCAGCACATAATTCCTGCGGGGCCGCAGCACAGTGGGCACTCCAATCACGAACTTGACGTCCTTACGACCGCCCTTAAACAGATATCGTGGCTTTATATGAGGATTCATCATGGACTGCTTCCAGGAGGTGGATTGAGTGCGGATCACGGGCTTGACGACAGTTGCTTTAACCTTTGGACGGGTGAAGGTTTTTTCCATAAGTTTCGTTCGACGCGGCGCCACGGGTTCAATTTTAGATACATCCATGCCAAAGAATATCAGGGTCGCCAGCAAGTAAATAAGCACACAGCAGACCGCCAGGCAGGTCTTCCACCGAATGTTGATCACCTTCATTGTGGATATCACCAGATCGTTAAGAAAGAGTGTTTCCAGAGTGACAGATATCACCAGGATTGCTAGGAACCAGAAGAGCTCGTAAATAACAGACATTTCTCTTCGGTTTAATCCTCTCAGTTGAATGACCATACATTTGCTTTGCAATATGCAGGCTATCTTTCCAGCTTACAACGAAAATTGTGCTCTCTACACTCGCGCGAAGCTGAAATCGTAAAAAGAACTAATAATCATGCCACAAAAATAGCTATATCTTGAAAAAAGAATTTAAAAAGTAACTAAACAATTTTTTTAGTCCCAATTTAAATGTAATGAGTTGGCTTTTGTAAAGTTTAAAACATTGTAGCAAACTTTTGGAAAAATAACTCCTCAAACTATAATTATTTATTATTTAGGCCACAAAAATAGCTATATATTGAAAAAAAATTTTAAAAGTAACTAAACAAATTTCTTTTGTAAAGTATAACACATTGTAGCACACTTTTGGACCGCATTTTAAGAGGTTTCTGTCCCACATTGGTTTCTGTAAACGTAGGCCCACAAAAAATATTTTTATGCATTTTTTAAGTGTTATAAATGTTAAAAAACCACTTTTCAAACTATAATAATTCTTTAATCAAGTCAAAAAAGTAACTAAATCTTAAAATAAAAGAATTTAAAAACTAAACAAATTTTTTTGACCCTAAAATTAATGTAATGGGTTTTCTTTAGTAAAGTATAACACATTGTAGCACACTTTTTGACACCATTTTAAGAGACAGCAGTAAACGTAAGCCCACAAATTATATTTTATGCATTTTTATTAAGTGTTATAAATGTTTGACAATAATATCCAGTAGTGTTCATTGATATATATATATATACTCCCGTACAGAGTGGTTTGAAACGCTTAACATCACGATTCGTTTAGCTTCGAAATATATTTCATATAACAGTTGATAGAGACAATATTACAATTACGATATAGATTACAAAATGATTTCGATATCCTTTCAAATACTTATATATTTTTTACTTTCAATTGTTTGCAACAATGTCAGAGAGTTAAATAGTTGTATAAATACTCATTTTGATTAAACGTATAAATCTTTAGTTATCTGCCACAAAATTGGTTGTTTCAGTCGGTAGTCAGTTTTTATTTAAGCTTCCACAGGGCATCCAATTCGTTGAGCGGATCCTTGGTCTCCTGCTGCTCCTTGGCGGTTACCTGCGGGGCCATCTTCATTTGATAAGAGGTCATTATGCCGCCTTTAATTAGATAATTAATTAAAAGTGTACTTAAGAGGGAAATTTACTTGATTCTTACGCTTGTTGAGCACATTATGGGCATTGCAGAGCACTATCTGCATGGACTGCTCCAGGATGGCGGAGTCTCTGAGTGAATTTTGACGCTGCGCACAAATGCGGGACCAGACATCCACCAAATCTGTTAAGAAAAAAGGTTAACTCGTATTAATATTTATTATTCAGGTGATAAAATTATATATAAGCTTACTTAACAGCATGGGCTGCTTGGTCTGAGTGGCTATTTCGGCACACACGCCTATGGCCACCAGTTCAGAGCGCTCCGAGCCCGTCAAGCAGTTCATGATGAGCGGGGAATGTGGAGCATTGGCTGCTTGACAGCGCTGCCTATGGGTTTCTAGGGCATTCTGAGCCACGCCCAAGAGCTGAGCAGGTGATCTAAAGAAAAGATTATCAATTATTAATATTTAATTAATTAAATTCCCAACAATTACCCCTTGGTCCATTGCTTGAGCTGCAGCAGGGATAAATCCAGCAGGGCATCGGCTCCATGCATGGACAACTTTAGCTGATACTCGGAACAGTGGCTGAGCTGCTGGATTTTCACACAGGTCACGCTGTAGTCATCGTAATGCGAGGTCTGATCTAGGCTTTGAGGCCAAAAGGGATCAAAGAGCTAAGGGGGAGAGGAGAGGTTTATTAAGGCTTTATTTTCAGTCTCTAAACTCACCTCATTGGTGGTATGCAGGCAGACCACTGTGCGTGCCTTCTCCGACCAGATCATGGACCAGAAATCGTTGGTGGTATTCGCCTGCGGCGTCTGGGCAATGATGAAGTTTGGGCAGCCGGCACTCAAGTTCTAAAGGGAAATTCATTAATTAATTAAATAGTTAGCAATCCCTTAAACCACTAACTCACCTTCATGTAAGCCGCATTGATATAGTCATCCGTCTGCTTGTCCAGCTTAACCCGGGCATGATCGTAGGGCAGACAGTCCAGGGAACGATTCTTCTCGGGAAACAGCTTTGCAATCGTAGTGGATCGCTTGCTGGCACTGGCTTCCTTGTCCAGTTTCTGCTGCAACTCGTGCCACTTGGCCCCCAGTTGGGTCTTGCCATTCAGCATCTTGACATGGAGATTCTCGAGAAGCTTCTCGTAGCTTTCCACCTCCTTTTGGAAATATTTGGTCGTCTTCTCGTCGGTGAATGTTTCGGCTTGGAATGCAAAGTTGTTCGGATGGCCGCCATTGGCCGCCGCCTTGGTTGGCTTCTCGCTGGCGGAATGTGTGAGTGAAACCGAGTCCCAATCAAAGTTCTCCAGCGAACTCAAATCGGAGCAGTTGGAGAGGTTGTCCAGGCTTCCAGACCTAGGAGGAGCGGCTGCCACGGGTTCTGCAATTGGAGTGATCTCCTCTGCGACTGCTGTTGGTGGAGGAACCTCAGGGGTTGCGGGAGCAATGCTCTCCGCTGAGACATGACTGCCTGGGGCTGCCACCTGAGGCTGCAGCACGGGCTGCGGCAGCATGGGGGGCGGCACAGCCACGGAGCAATCAATGTCCAGATCGCTTAGCAGATCCACATTGCTGCTGGAGGCCTTAGGGAGGAGTACCTCCGCCTTTGGCTTAGTTGCAGCTGTGGAGGAGGCGTAGGGTGGTCCACTGGTGGTCGTCTGGGTGTTCGCAATGCTCTTCGCGCCGCTCTGCATGTAAATGGAACCCGCTGGAGGCGTGGGAGTGGGCTGCAGTTGTGGCTGTTGCGGCGTCTGCTGCTGGTAGCCATAGGGAGTTGTGTAGTAGTTGGTCGACGACTCCGTTGGAGCATTTCCCTCCGCCGCAGTGGAGGAGTCCTGGGTTGGCAGGCTTGCCTTGGTGTGGGACACAATGGGGGACTGTTAAAAGAGAGTAAAATTATCATTAAATTACTTTTAATAAATAAAAGATCCTTTGAACTCACATCAAAACCCGTTGCTGGATTGGTGCGGTTGGCAAGTTCCGAGTCTGTGGTTCCCACCGACTGCTGCTTGCCACTCTGACTGAACTGGTAGGCCTGGGATGCCTGGGATCCCTTCACCGAGCTGCTATCCTGCTGATAGCCACTGCTGTACTCGTAGTTTCCTGTCTGGGGATTGAAGCTGTAGCCGGGATGATTGGAGTAGCTGCTGTAGGTGGCTGAGGGAGGAGCGGGATGAGCTTGAGATGCAACGGGAGCTGCAGCTGGTATTGGAGCAGGAATGGGAGATGCTTCAGGAGCGGGTGCAGGCGATGAACCAGCTGTGGGATACTGCAAAGATTGACCCGCATTCTGTGGCATCACAGGAGCTGGCGTGGGTTGCTGCGTTGCCTGGACAGCCTGCGAGGGATACAGCGACGGTTGTGATGGATAACCAGCGGTTGGTGGCTGCGGATAACCCTGGGGTTGCTGTATTTGCGGTGTCTGGGACTGAGGGTAGACAGTAGCCTGTGGTTGCTGTGGAGTCTGTGTATATCCAGTGGCCTGTGGCTGCTGCTGGGTCTGTGGATAACCTGTCGGTTGTGGCTGCTGAGGAGCCTGAGCCTGGGAATATGCTGTAGGTTGCTGCTGAGGCGTTGGAGCTTGCGGGTATCCGGAGACCTGTTGCTGCGGCGTCTGTGTCTGAGGATAACCCATAGGTTGCTGCGGTTGTTGCTGCGTCTGAGCCTGTGGATAACCGGAAGGTTGCTGCTGCTGCTGTTGCTGCGGCGTCTGGGACTGAGGATAGCCCGAAGGTTGCTGCTGCTGTTGCTGCGTCTGGGACTGAGGATAGCCGGAATGCTGCTGCTGCTGTTGTTGCGGCGTCTGTGCCTGTGGATATCCCGTGGATTGTTGCTGCGGCGTCAGAGATTGGGGATAACCCGCGGATACCTGCTGCGAGCCTTGCGAAGGAGCATAGCCTGAGACCTGATTCTGCTGCTGATTGGCGACTTGGGCATATCCTCCAAGTGGCTGCTGCTGTTGAGTTCCCTGTCCCGCTGGATAACCCGTTGATGCCGGCGAATAACCCACTGGCTGTTGATTCTGTGGATAACCCTGTCCCGGAAAGCCTGCTCCCGGCGTTCCCTGATAGGTATTGACCACAAACGGAGCCTGAAGGGAGGCGGGCAACTCGCTGGGATTGGAAACGGGATTGGAGTTCGCCGAGGTGGCCACATACAAGGGCTGCTGATAGTTAAATCCTCCCTGGGAAGCCCCCGAGGTGGCAGGAGCTGCATAGGCCAGCGGAGGCACAGCTCCACTCGGATAACCATAGCTGTACGTGCCCAAACCCGCCTGGTTGTGGTCCACTCCTGGCTGCATACTCATCTGCGCCATGGCTCCGTGCAGCGTCTGTGAATTAGGCGATGCCTGGGCCTTGTAGGCCGGCGGAGCCACGTGCTGCTGCTGCTGATACATGGGATTCGTGTAGCCGGCGGCCGTGGGATCGAAGTACTGCTGCTGGGTGAGGCTGTACGGCGGCGGCGGCTCGTTGGGCGGTGCGGTGGCATAGGAACAGGCGGCCTGCGTGGGATTCTCCGAGCCCACCGGCACCGGACGCACTGTGGGTACGTAGACGGGATTCGAGGCATCCGCCAGGGCTGCCTTGGCCTTAAGGTAGTCCCTCAACTTGGGCGTGCTGCTTACAGTGGCGGCGGGGGCTGCTTCGGGAATGGGTTTACTCACCGAAGGAGGGGTGACCGCCGCCGCCGCCTTCATTCGCTGCTGGCGCTCCTCGGACTGCACATCCCTGGCGGAACGGAACCGGGTGAGCAGCTTCTGCACATTGCCCGCCAGCTTCTTGTAAAACTCCAATCCCTTCGCTGACTTGGCCAGCAGATCCTCGTACACGTCAAAGGAGGCGGCCAGGGAGCTGTAGAAGTGCTCCCGCTTCTGCCGCACATCCTGGAGGGTCTTCAGCACCGGCGCCGCCTTGGCATAGTTCTCGGTGAGAGCTTGGAGTATGTTGGCCTGGGCCAGCATATTCTGATCCAACAGCTGCGTCAGCTTGTCGTGCTTGGCTAGCTCGCTCGAAAAGAGAGCCTGGAGTCCTTCCTGGCCGCCATGGGCTATTACCTTGGCCGTTATGTCATCCTCGTTGATGGCAATTCTCAGATCCGCGTGGAACTGAGCCCGCTGCGCCTTCATCTCGTTCACCTTGTTGACAATCAGCTTGACGTCCCTGAATATCTCCGTGGTGTTCAGCTCGGAGCTCAGCTTGGGCATCAGCTGCTGGATCTCGGGCAGCGGCCTGGCCAGAATCTTCAGGTTATTCACGTGCAGGCTCATGGCCTTGCGCAGCGTGTTGTTGGATTCACCTGCTCGGGCGTGGGCTTCGCTGTACTTCTGGAATTCCCGCGTCAACTCGGTTATGTGGGCATTCGGCGTTCGCTGGACGCCGCTGGCAGACTGGAACTCGCGCTCCGCCTTGGCCTCTGCCTCCAGCATGTGGGAAATCTCCCCCAAATTGGTCTCCACATCGGCTGTAATCTCCGCCAGCTGAGACATTGCCTCCACAAGGTCACTGATCGCCGTCTTGTTGGCATTCAGCGAGGCACAACGATCCACAATGCCCTGGGGCAGCTTGTTGGCCTGCTCCTCATTGATGTTCAGATTGTCCAGGGTCAGGGAACTCATGTAGGCCTCCAGCTGCGTGTCCTTCTCCTCCAGCAGGGCTCCGTACTTCCGCAAGATCTTGGCCTTCTCCTCGCTGTACAACGA
Source organism: Drosophila triauraria (assembly GCA_014170255.2). Classification (NCBI taxonomy): domain Eukaryota; kingdom Metazoa; phylum Arthropoda; class Insecta; order Diptera; family Drosophilidae; genus Drosophila; species Drosophila triauraria. The sequence continues at coordinate 10,119,185 of CM024336.1, read as the reverse complement.
ACTGGCCTCGTGCGCCTTCATGGGCACCAGCCGGGCGAAGATGTCCGGCCCGGAGTGCTCCTCGTCGGTCACTTGAAAGCCAATGCCATTGACCAGATTGGCTCCTTGAACCGCGGCAATTGTGGAGAGTTCCGGCACTGCCTCGTGGTAAATGAACTCGTTCTCGTTCTTGGCATTCTTACGCTTCGCCTCCACAACATCGGCGGTGAAACTGAGGGATTCATTGATCTCCCGCTGATCGGGTAGGCCCTTTGACTCCTTACGGGCCTCCTCTAGTTTGTCCCAGGAAGCCTGAAATGTTCAGGTTATAAATTAATGAAAGAGGTTTATGACAAGTGAAAGACTAAACCAGTAAACAAATGACAACAGGAAGAAAAGAACAAATGAACAACAAACCAATAAACAAATGAACAAATAAACATATGAACAAATCCACCAGTAAGCAAATGAACAAGTAAACAAATGAACAATATGAACAAATGTACAAGTAAGCAAATGAACAAGTGAACAAATGAACAAAATGAACATAATAAACAAAATGAACAAATAAACAAATGAACAAATATAAACAATTAAACAAAATTAACTAAATGAACAAATGAACAAATAAACAAATGAACGAATGGAATATAAGAAATATGGAATAATGAATGAAATAATGAAATGAACAAATAGACAAATGCATGGAATAAACAAATGAACGAAATGAAATGAAATGAAATGAAATGAAATGAACAAATGAACAAATGAACAAATGAACAAATGAACAAATGAACAAATGAACAAATGAACAAATGAACAAATGAACAAATGAACAAATGAACAAATGAACAAATGAACAAATGAACAAATGAACAAATGAACAAAGGAACAAAGGAACAAATGAACAAATGAACAAGTAAACAAGTAAACAAATGAGCACAGGAAATCTTCGGTTTAAATTAGAAAAGATATACTACGAAACCTATTCACAGCTCTCCAGCTCACTGATTTCTTAAAGCTAAACCCACCTGATACAGTGTCACCCGCTCTCCCATCTGTCGCTTCTCCTCGGAATGCTGTCCCTGGTACAAGTACAGGATGCAGTTCAAATAGTTAATCTTAAACCGCACGTACTTCTTCCACAGCTTGTAGACAGAGCTATCGATGACCTGGGCCACGGGACCCTCATCTCCGCCGGTGAGCAGAGCTGCCAGAGCAGCGCCATAGTAGACCACAATCTGTGCCGTCACCTTGGCCACAATATGCGGCTTTCGGTTGTCAATTAGTGACTTCTCCAGTATGCATTCCTGGGCCTGAGCGAAGCACACCTGTTGCTGGAACACCAGCAGCTCCTGGGTCATAAAATCGCCGCCACTGTTGACATTAGCATAGCGCTCCCTTAGCTCTCCATAGGCCCAGGCAGCGGCCTGAAAGTGCGTGCAGGCCATCTTCATGCCATCCACATCGCCACGGGTCACCGATGCTCCCGATTGTGTGTGGGAGGCGGCGATGTTGAAGAGCACGGCGGCACGCTCGAAACGCAGATCGGTCACTTCGTGAACGGCACTGTGGTAGAGATCCTTCCACGTAAACGTAAAGATGCCGCGATCCACGAGCTGGGGAAATCGATTCTGGAGGGCATGCAGCTGGCAATAGTAACGCTTCATCACCGGTGCTCCATCCTTGGTGGTGCGCATGGCCTGGTTACGCAGTGTCTCCAAGGCATGGACCTCCTTGGAGAAGGCTTCGGGATCCTCATGGTAGAACTCGGCGATGTACTGCGGAGTAAGGGAAGAGTTAATTAAACGAGAAACAAGTAAGTAATAAAAAATTGCAATAGAAAATTCTGAGGATTTAAAATGATGAAATTAAAGTTAAATAGGCAATTCTAAGCTTCTATCACTGTTCCTTCTTAAAAGGAAATATCCCATAAATTTGAGGTTCCCAATAAGGTAAAAAGAAGTACCCAAAATTCAGTTAATAAATAAGTAAAGCCCAGTTACTCCCCCTTCATTGGTTGTTTATAACTTTTTGTTTAACAGCTGTCTGGGGGTCGCCAGTTAATCAGATGACGGCGGTGACTCAGCGCCACACAAAGACAGCTAAAAGCCTGTAGAAAAGCAAAAATTGGAGGAGCCCCAAAGAATGCATTTGCAGACAGAGGAATTCCATTGGTAGGTGCCCCAAAAAACAACGCAATTTTCTCTGTTTTGACCGATAGTAGCACCTAAATAATACATATATGGGGCCACCTCTTTGTTTTGCTAACTCTCTCTTAATTTTCTTTGACTCCCCTTTACTGTCTCGTCTCTCTCTTCCCATTCTTTACCTTTTTCAGAGCCGCAAAGGAAGTGCCTTCGGGACTCGATTTTAGGGCGAACCACAACATATGCAAACGCGGTACCGCCTCCATTGTGTGTCTGCCCAGCTGCCGCTATTCTAAACGCACAATTTAAGCAATTTTCTTGCAATTTAATTAGTGGAAACAAAAAACAATTATTCGGCTACAAGTTTGAGATGTGAAAACAACGATAACGCACTATGGATAGCTATCGATGGGGGTTTGGGCGCTGACCGGTACTATCGATTGTTGGCGGACTGGCTTGCTATCGATACTTATTTAATACACTTATCGAAATTTAAATTTGAACAAATTTTAAAGATTTTAGAACTACGATTTTAATTTTAATGAACACATACTTTAAGAACATTACAGATTTAATAATGTTTTATATAAAAAATAAGTAGTTAACCAAGAAATTTATATAATTCTTTTGGAGTCACTTATATACAGCCGTTGCCAACTAATTAGAAAGATGACTATGTTGGTGGTCATTGTATCGATAAAAAGCCAAAAAACAGAGTTAGCAAACCAGTTTTAAGCCTAATATATTCTGAAAACATTAATCTTCAGTAAATAATAAGGATCTAATCAATATCCTGCGGTGCTCTGTAAAAAAATATTATTTTATTGAAAAAGTTATAAAATAGCAGTGCCAGCTAATTAGAAAGATTTTAAACTTATTTCAAAATTTTTCGTTTTTTGAATTATTTTGCAACAATGTTGGTATAATTTTATTTATTTTACCATTTATGATTGGTATTATCCAGTTTTTGTTGCCAGATAGTTACCAAAAATGGATAGGAGTAAGTCAAAAATGCTTGCTACATATGAATTCTATTAGAAGGTATAAAATGTTAAAAATACATATTTTAATGCCTTAGACCTAACCAAATTGTATTAATATTATGTATTTTAATGGAAACTATAATTTAACAAAGAAAATTAGCATTGAAACTCGTTTAAAAAAAAGTAAACTTGCAAAACTGTTCCCACCCCGCACCTGCAAGAATACTCTCTATGTCGAAAATTAATTCTAAAAAATTTTCTGTTCCTACTAAAATTCAAATTTATTAAAAATCGGCTTTGGAATATTCAAATGTATTTATAAAATTCAATCCTGTAGGGTTTGAGCTTGATTGAAGGGAATAGTGGACAAACTCATTACGCACATGCGACAGAAGTCGCCCAACTACTATGATTCCCATGCCCGTATGGTGTATTTTTTGCTGAGATCACCCAAAAACGTTCAGAAACCTATATTTTTTATTGGATCTAGCTGGATAATTATAATTTCATCGATATATATTCGATTTTTGTATTTAGTAACTTAGCATCCGACAAATAATATTTCGACTTCAAATATTGGTTTTATTCCCTCAATTTAAGTTGTGGATTCGTCTACGCTTCTCTTAGGTCGTGTCCAAACCTTACAGGAATGTGTTTTATTCATACATTTGAATATTCCAAAGCCGAATAATAATAAATTGGAATTTTATTGAAAACAGAAAATTTTTAGAATTAATTTTCGACATAGAGAGTATTCTTGCAGGTGCGGGAACAGTTTTGCAAGTTTACTTTTTAAACGAGTTTCAATGCTAATTTTCTTTGTTAAATTATAGTTTCCATTAAAATACATAATATTAATACAATTTGGTTAGGTCTAAGGCATTAAAATATGTATTTTAACATTTTATACCTTCTAATAGAATTCATATGTAGCAAGCATTTTGACTTACTCCTATCCATTTTGGTAACTATCTGGCAACAAAACTGGATACCAATCATAAATGGTAAAATAAATAAAATTATACCAACATTGTTGCAAATAATCCAAAAACGAAAAATTTTGAAATAAGTTTAAAATCTTTCTAATTAGCTGGCACTGCTATTTTATAACTTTTTCGATAAAATAATATTTTTTTACAGAGCACCGCAGGATATTGATTAGATCCTTATTATTTACTGAAGATTAATGTTTTCAGAATATATTAGGCTTAAAACTGGTTTGCTAACTCTGTTTTTTGGCTTTTTATCGATACAATGACCACCACCATAGTCATCTTTCTAATTAGTTGGCAACGGCTGTAATTAGTTTATAAATTATCTGTATAATATAGTTTATATTGGCACGGTTATTTTTAATCAGTTTTTACATATTTTATGTTTACTAAGTTCACGGATTCTATGGTTATTTTACATTTACTTACTTTTGGAAAAAAATTGCCCAACAAAAAACCAGATTCCCATTTCTCCTTTTTATTTAAAGACAACACTTTTAAAATATAGTTTGTTTTTCATTTATTTATTTAATATTTTATACATTATCAACTTAGGCCTAAACACAGATGGGATCTAGCGATGTATTACAGGTCATGTGAGGTGAGGTGAATATAATAACAAGAATGCAATTATTTGCTAATTGCCGCTTACAAAACTGACTGATGATACAATGGCAGCATTACGGCTAATTTAAGTTAAGGTACATACGTTGGTCGTACTTAATTCTAAATAGGCTAATGGAAACGCTACTAGGCTTTGCCGCTTTGGAGATGTTTCGTTACAGTTCCTAAGATGAGACGGGGTGGGTGTCTCAATCGATTTCTATATACATATCGGTGCTGGGCGTGCTGCTGCTGCCGCTGAAACTCTGATCAACCTCAGGATCACTGAGGACACTAGCATCTGACTCGGTTTCCAGATCAAGGCGGGCGACGAACTGCGGCGCTATTAACTTACTGTCCTCCTCCACATTCGGTGTCTGGGCATCGATGAAGAAGTCTGTTGAGGATGGAAATAATAATAGTAATTAGTTAAAGTTCCAAAACACATTATTTCGGGTGAAATGAAATCGCAAAATTCGATGGGAGTTTACGGGGACTTTAAGGTCTTTGTGATTTACCAATTTCGGAGCATTTACCTGCCAATTATATTTTAAAATTTGAAGGCTAAGGTAGGTTATGGATTTTTTTTATTAAGTGCTTTAAAAGGCTACGTCGTGAAGTTCAGGTGTCGTGGGCATAACTTGTACTGTAAGAAATGTTTCGGTGTTTGTGATTCAATGATAATAATGATTTGTGCTTTTCGGAGAGAGAAAAAAAAGCATTCTTTAAAGAACTACTAACCTGATTCGACGCCATTCCACTCACTCACCACGGTATTGTGGCTGTGCTGATGTGGATTGGGATGATCCTCGACGGAACCTTCGTATATTTGCAGATCCGTGGCCAGTTCATCGTGCTCCGTCATATCAAAAATCTCGGTTACTTTCACCTTGTTCGTATTATTGTCGGTGTAATAATAGGCGTAGAGAGCATCGTTATGCGTTGTCATCTTGAGGACATGCTCAAAATTATCCACATCGTCCTCCAATGGTGTGGCTCCACTAAAAATACAATAAATCATTAGCAACTTGAGTAAATTGAGTATTTATTTCCATTTTCAGCTTACCATTCATCCACAAGAATGGATACACGAGGTCCATAGAGGCGGTTAGAGTGCAGGAGTCCAGTGGCATCAAAGTGGGGCTGGTCATAGAGCTGCAAGAAAAATAATTTAAGTAATGAGGGAAACAGAGTCTTAAAGATGTAAAGAAAATACATAATTTATGCCAAGAAAGTTGTACGTTTTTCAGGTCATTGATTTAACTATACATGACATTTAATTAAAGTTTTTAAATAGCTTTCTTTAGCATTTAATTAACTTACCGTAAATTTATTGAGCAGCCGTATGTGCATGGCATTATTCAACTGAAGAATAAAGTCCTCCACCATTATTCTGGCTTGTTTCGTCAGCTTTGGCGTCAGTGCAGATATTCTACAAGGAAAAAACAAATAATTTAATAAATTTAAAGGATTTTTTAAAGCAATTTCGAAACCTACTTGGTAATGGTGGCCAGCAGGAAGTCCATGGGCACTGTTGCGGGCAGGGAAAGCAGCTTGATGCCGCGGTGTTTGAATATCCAGTTGGCCAAGCCCTTGTTGGCCTGTTCAATACAATCCTTAATCACATCCAGCACGGTTTGTGGCATATTTGAGCTTAAAGCGTCCTGAAAATACCATAATTAATAAAATATTGCGAAGGATTTACGGTATAAACCTCACCTTTCTATGCTTTTTGCACTCCCTGCACTCGGGATCAAACTCCTGCGGCTGAGCCACCGTTTCCGAGACCACGAACGTGGACTGAACCGCCACACAGCGACGGCAGTTGATGAGATTGTTGCGATGCAGAAATTGCAGGGCATCGTCGAAGCCCTGCTGGCAGAACTTGGACAGGAACTCCGGACGCGGCGGGAACAGGATGCGCACGAACCGATTGATGTTCTGTCGCGAGATCTCGATACTGGTGTTGGCCCAATTCAAGTGGAAGAGCTGCGAACTCTGGTCCCTCGGGCAAATATCACTTTCGCCGCAGAACGGGCTCACCGTGATGGTGTTCTCGTCCAGAATGGGCAGGTTGTCCGAGAAGGCGCCGTCCATGTAGCGAACACCACGGAAGCGGGGTGGCAGAATCCCCGAGAAGCCCGGAATGAAGCAGGCACACAGCAGGGCCTGGAGTACCTCCTCCCGGGAATCGAACTCCGAGATGATCACATTCTTGCCGTCATGAACACGGGTCAGTGAGATGTGCAGGCGTCCATTCACCCGCTTGTGGGCATCGTCCGGCAGATGCTTCTGTAGGCCCTCCAGCAGACAGGTCTGGATATTAAAGGAGGGACTGAAGGGCCCGAGGGAGTAGCGACGGGCCTCGTTTACCACCCTAAAGAAGTCGGAGGTCATGCTGCCTGTAAAACACACACAAAAGAGAGATGGAAGAGCAGCAATTAGTAAAGATTAACTTTTTAACGATATCTGGAACCTGGAATTCCAGCTAAAAGGTCCACGCTCCCCAAATCGTAGATTTAACTAATTAATTACACTTAATTTTAAGCCTTTTTCTATAGGAGAGCAATGTATCAAAGGTTTTTAAAGTGGCAAGTTGCCTCATCATCAAGAAAAGTTCTCGAATATTAATGAGTAAAACTATATTAACTTTTACTATTATAACAATAAAATTGATTGATTAGAATCAACTGTGTTTATAACAACACCCTTGCTAATCAGACTTATATAAAACAAATAATAATATTGATATTCATGGGTTCACATGGGCTATCTCCCAAAGCTCTTTCTGCTGATCTGTGTCTGATGATGCCCGCGGCTTTTGCGTCATTGTGTCAACCAAAGGGTCAAGTGGTGCTCTTGGCAGTGCTGTTTTTTCCCCACCCCAGTTATGGAGGGGAAATGACGTACAAGCCTTGGAGTGGTTTGGAAGTGTTTGTTTTGTTCTATTTGCTACTCGACCCCCAACACAGTTTATGGCGCTGATAAGGAACTATGGATTCCACCATATGGCATAACTAGAGCTTCGCAAGGGAACGTAAAAAATATAGTGCGATTCATAAGATTCCACATCGTACGATTTGAAGGTGAATGAAATGTATAAGATATACTAAATGTGTTTACAAGCTCCTGTTAAGTGTTTAGTGACTTGATAAGAATATGCAGTAGGAAGGTATGAATGGATATTCTCCTTCTATCGAATATAATTTTAATCAATGAAATTCTTGTACAAATTATATGATTCAAGAATGAATAAATTTATATCATTTTATGCTTAACCTCCGGTTAGTAGTTTAACATTTGGTCAAAAGTTGTGACAGGTATTTACAGCTGCTTGATTTTCCCCTTCTATCGAATATAATTTTATTCAATGAAATTCTTTTACAAATTATACGATTCAAGAATGAATAAATGTATATCATTTTATCCCTAACCTCCGGTTAGTAGCTTAACCTTTGGTCATTTATTGTGACATGTATTTACAGCTGCTTGATTTCGTACGGTTATAAAAACCTATCTAGAAACCTATCAACATGAAATGTATAAGATATACTAAATGTATTTACATGCTCCTGTTAAGTGTTTAGCCCTTGGTTAAGTGACTTGATACGAATAGGCAGTGGGAAGGTATTTATGGATATTCCCCTTCTACCGAATATAATTTCATTCAATTAAATTCTTTTACAAATTATACGATTCAAGAATGAATAAATTTATATAATTTTATGCTTAACCTCCGGTTAGTAGCTTAACCTTTGGTCATATATTGTGACAGGTATTTACAGCTGCTTGATTTCGTATGGTTATAAAAACCTATCTAGAAACCTATCCACATTAAATGTATAAGATATACTAAATGTAATTACAAGCTCCTATTAAGTGTTTAGCCCTTGGTTAAGTGACTTGATAAGAATATGCAGTAGGAAGGTATTTATGGAGATTCCCCTTCTATCGAATATAATTTTATTCAATGAAATTCTTTTACAAATTATACGATTCAAGAATGAATAAATTTATATCATTTTATGCTTAACCTCCGGTTAGTAGCTTAACCTTTGGTCAAATATTTTGACAGGTATTTACAGCTGCTTGATTTCGTACGGTTATAAAAACCTATCTAGAAACCTATGCTCCCATACTATAGAGTCATAAAAAAAGTAGTTTTGCCATGCCGCATGTTGATAAGAAATCAACCTTCCAGCTGTGCCACACGCTAGCACTTTCCAAATATTTCGATTAGATGAGAGCGGAAAGGCCTAAAGCATTGATAGTGATAAGGTTAGAAGAATATAATATTTATTATTTTTATTTCATTCCCAGAAATTGACGTAAAACGAAATCAGGCCATCAGACAAGACTAAAACGCGGAATAGCTAGCGAAAGCTAAGGTTAGGACCTGTCTCAAGCCAAGGAATTATCGGGGAATAACGATAGTTAGAAAACAAGTGACATAACGCTCTCCCCCCCGGGGACCGCTTATCGGGCCAAACTATTTAAAGCTGGTATGACATTGAAACTACTACTTGTTGTTATTATTTCTGAGTGGAGTTTGGAACCACGACGAAGAACCCGTGGCGGAACTCGTGGGGGTCCCAATTCCCCCTGATTTCATATCAAATTTTGTTGTTTTCGCTATTCCGAGCGCTTTCATTTGTCAACAACAATTATTGTAGCGAACTAGGGAGGAAAATGCAAATAAACAACGCTATCGCATTACGTGCTGCCTTCTCAAATTGTATTGTTTTCTTGATTTTCTTGGGTAAATAACAAAAGTGCATGTGCAAAGTGTACGTGAAAAGTGGGCTTGGCTTTATTAGTGGGGTTAAGTCAATCGATTAACCCTCTATTAGCCTTAAATGCTACGTTTAAATAGAGGAAAAGTATGTATCTTTATGGATTTGAGGAAATATTCCAAACCTAATAAAATATTGATCGAAAAACTAATTAAGTCTCTCTAAATGCTTGACCCAAACTGTTCGTAGATATGTACAGTTGTATGCCGTTTACGCTACGTCAAACGTAACCGCAAGTCAAGTGCATCTAACGCCCCAACTTGGAGGCCGAGAGCATAACGGCAAATCGAAACCGAAACGAACGAACGAACTTGTAAACAACAGAAAGAGGAAAACAACACCACACAACACATCTATATACAGACAACCGAGAGCTGCTGCACCAAAAATACAATATCTTTTGGGGGCTCGACTTGAATGGATAAATAAACAAGTTCCCAAGGCGCTAAAAGGGGGAGGGGAAGCATGTGCAGTTGTTGCTTTCAGCGGAAAAAGGAAAGGCAACAAACTTTCAACAAGAGGTAGCCAGAGAGATAACGAGAGGGAGAGCGACACACGCACACACCCCCCATTTCCATGGTCTGACCCCCAAAAACTCATGTGGCTCTCTCACTCTCATTCCGCCCTTTTTGTGCTCTTCCTGCTCTTCTCGGGCCCTCGCTCTCGCCCACAAAAAGGCCTCATCACGTGATATTGTGGTTGTATTCAACGAGCACAAAAACAAGAATTCATGAATTTTCTGCTTCTTCCGCTTGCGCATAGTTTACGAAACATACTTACATACATATGTACGCACATATGTTTACAGTGGGCACTGTAATTTTGTTTACACAGTCGCTCTGTTTATTCTGTGACTTGTAAGACTTCTTTGTTTCGAATTTCCCAAAATAGGATCTGTCAATTATAGAAGCCTTTTGGTAACGAAGAAAACTAATTGGGCTTCTGAAGGGGTTTGGAAACCAATTTCTTTGGAGGTTTCTATCCGTGAAAGAGTTATTGTTTATTTGAAAAAAAAAAAAAAATTTAAGTGGACTTTGAGCGTTTTAAAATCTATTTATTCACAATTCTATATGCAAAGTTCTATTTTAAACAAATACTATGGTCTCTCGGTTGAAGGCTGATGACCATTTTTTTTTTGTCTTTTTCATTATAAATATTTGAATATAATCTAATGTTTATCTTCTTTATTTATCTAAAACTTTACCAAAACAATTCTCCTAATATTATAATTCATGATGATTTTTGAAAACGCTTTAATTATCCATTTATATGGTTTTCAATTAAATATTTCACCAGGTGGTCATAATACTATTTGCCCAAACTGTAGAACTTTTCTGTGTGCGCTTTATATAGGTCACATTGCAATGCCGTGAATTCTCGGCACATGGGAATATCGGGAAGCGTTCGGAAATGTTGCTTTCATTTCTTCTGTTTATGTTTTTCGTATTTTGTATTACTCAGGGTGGTTTTCGGGCGGACTAAAGGGAGAAAGGAGAAAGGTAGGCTGGAATTTTGACCTCGTGCAGCTGCCCTTCAGCTGCTAGTTTCGATGCGTAAAATATTTGATGGCAGTCAAGAGGCACGAACTCTATAGAAAGTTAAGAAAGATTCTGGATTTTTAGAATAGTAGGAATCCAGCAATTCAGAAAGCAACTAAACTAAACAAAAAGCAGTAGCAGGAAGTTATATCTCATATTGTATACCTTCTTAAACAGCTAAACTTCGTACCTGCTGAAGGTAATGATCTCAAACCTTATAACTTGATGCATAATACTATATATATTACTATATCTTAATGCTTTTAACGGAATAAACGGACTAGCAAGGTTACTTTTAGCTTTAGCCTCGAATCAAGCCTTATGTCCCATTGGCTTCCATTCGAAACTCGGCTTGTGGCCACCAAGTGTCATCGTGGATTAGTTTTGTGTGCCGCAGAAACTGTGTCAATCAACAATCACGATGATGCTTCAATGATGATGAACAGCCCCATTTGCATTGGCGGAGGAGGATCATTGAAAGATACGCCACATATACCGAGTATAGAGGACCCCGCAAAGCTGATAACAAGTCTATGTACAGGGTGTAAGGCCCAGCTGCGTATGCAGATATAGTATTTGCTTTGTGCTCTAATCGTCTGAAACTAGGAAACTAAGCCCAATGCAAAATACGTCAATCGAATGCACAATATATGAAGTACTACGGCCAGGCCATACTGATAGATAGATAGCAATCGATTTGAATCAAACAAAGAGCTTCTCGATGTGCGACTCGGATCGCTAAACTGCACTTGACTCATATTTTGTTTTGTATTGCCAGCTGCAACGAAATCGAACCATCGCCATTCAGAAATATATATACTACGTAAGCGAATATCTGATACACCCTCAACTTGGACTTTAAGCGACGGAAATCGGCCACAAAAAGCATGACTCCCCCGTGATAACGACGCAGCCAATAAAGGTAAATCAAACCGATAAGCATTGAATATATATACATTATTATAAGAGGTGCTCGCCATGCGAACAATGAATTGCAGTTGAGATTTCTAAAAATTTCCTGATAGCCAGCGGCGGCGGAGGGAACGTTACTGAAGGTCGGACATTGGCTTTTCCACTAAAAATAAATACAACACAGACTACACATTTGTATTTACGGATTTGCATTTTAGAAATGTAGAAATTTAGCTTATTTCGGCGGCCTTTGAACTCCACTAAACACAGGGAGAATCCATCAAAACAGGGCAGTTTCCATCGATTCCAACTGATAACACACCTTGTTTATAGCCCAGGATGAGGTTTTCCAACGTGATTGCAAATAAAAACCCGATGATCTAAGAGGGGGCCATAAAGGCTTGGCGGAGAAAGCAAGGGAGGACGTGGTTTCAAGTGCCGTCATACGATACGATGACGGGTTCGCGTGGCGATCCTCCCTAATCACCGACTAAAGTGCCATTTCTGCTCGTGTTCAAGTGGTTTGAGTACCAACAACAAAGAGGAAGTGCAAAAAATCAGCTGATAAATAGAGGACCATAAAAGATCGTCATGAATGAATAGGCCTATAAAAAACTAGAGCCAGAAGAGGGGTTTTTCCAACACCATATCTAAATAACCCCCTTTGGATTGAAGTTGGGGTTACGTGGACAAAAGAAATTTATAACAATAGTAGGTTTATAATGGACAGCCTCAACAATAATAGAAATATAAGAGGTTCTAATTTTGCATCTATACAAAATAGATTAAGTAAAACTTATTTTAAATTAATATACATTTGTTAGCTGCAATTTCTGTCACTGTTGGCTAACACGAAAAACAAGTAACAACTTTCACAAATCTAATCTGCCAGCGAAACTAAACGTCTTTTGTCGGTGTAACGCTACTGTACCTGATGGTGCACTTAGGACCCGAAACCCCCGTGGCATAACGACTTTTAAAGTCCACATTAGACACGCTCCGGGGCTGAGTAATCATTAAATGGGCCTAGATCAGAATGCAACCGACCAAATTTAATTGCGGCAATTAAAGTGGCAACTGAAATTACACAGGCCTGCCAGCGAAAAGTCTGGTTGTGCAGGTAAAACACCTGGCCGGGCTAACGAACTTTCTCGTAAATGGTTGAGTGTACAAGAGCAGGTAGGCAAAAGAGGCTAACACACAAAAGCGAAAAGGTCGGAGATGCAAAAAGGAATAATCCAGAGAGGACGGGAAGTTCCTAGCTCAGTTTGAGCAAGATTAATAATTTTAAATTGAGTCTTTCCATTAATTGATGATGTCATGCCTTTAAAAAAAGTTTCGACTAGTTTGCCGCGTGAATAAGAAAAATTTAGGATGGCTTTTCCTTTGATTAAAGAAGTAAATCCCTCTTTAATTGGATTTTTCTTAGATTTCAACCATTTGAATGCTGATTTTTTGCCGTGTTGCAACTTCAATGAAGGCAGAGTCAGTGGAAATTGAGCATGTTAAGCCCCGGGGGTGATGATCATCCCATTGGCACAGGCACAACAAAATCGCTTGATTATTTTAACGATCGAACGCTGCTGTTTCTGATTCTGCTGCTACAGCTGCTGACGTTATTCCAGATTATACCTCTCGATTACCCTGCTGGTCAAACGATAAGCCCTGCCGATCTGCATACTACTGCACACAGTAGCCATGAGTAATCCAGCTGACATTTGTTTTTCTCCCTCGCTAGTTTTGTGTTCCCCCCAGAGTTTGATTGACATGTTTATACCCACGATACAAACGAAGCGTTTCACAGAAAGATCGAAACGAAAACAAGAACTGGTGTTACACAGGCCTATATATATTTTATAGTTGTTATATATAGCCCCGATTCCACAATAGCACAGCAGCACAGCTTTTGCCTCGCATTCCGCGGCGACTTTCGATGAACGCGCCTCCTAAGCACAACAAATACATAAATAGGCACTCGACCTTCAGCTCTTGATCAAAATATGCTTATATAGGTACAGTTGGGGCCAAGGTGCTAGTATCTTTCTATACAAAATTAAAGATTTGGAATATATTTAGTCACCATGACGAAATATGTCTAATCAATTAGATTAAAAAACGGGATATCTATAATTTGTATTTAAAACGAGTATTAAACTCTTTTTTTTTTTTGAAAATGTAGATAAGATATGCAATCCATACTTTTGCAATTTTAGTTTATAATTTTGGATTATGTTTCTAGACCGTTACATATTTTCTCTTCCTCCGCTGTACTTTGTGTAAGCGTGTCGTGTGTGTGTTTGTATTTTTGGGTTGCCGCTTTACAAAAGTGCGTTGTCCCGGCCTATGAAACTTGTTTTTCTGTTCGCGTTAGGTTTATCAACTGCGTCGCAGTTTTCCCCCAAACAGACGAGCCCCCACGAAAATTGGACAAACCCGCAAACAAGCACACACACTCTCACAAACACGAGCACACAATTATTAAGAAAGAGACCCCCATTGACTTCCTAGCGACCTACAAACGCAAAACAAGCTTATCAATTCAATGCAATGCGTTTTATATTGAGCCTCGCAGCATCTCGCTCCGTCTCTCTTCCGCCCACTAACAAAGTCACTGAACTGCCCAGTGGTTGTTTTTGCAGTCAGCTGTTTCACATTCAAACGTACACGTATGTATGTATGTTTGTGTTTTCGAGAAAGGGGGAGAGAAGAGGCGAAAATAGCAGAGAAAGATGCAAAAATTCTTTTCGAGGGGGATGTTACCAATTTTCTCAGGGGGATTTTAGAAATAAAATATACATTGAAATTACTAGGAAAGGTCAACAAATATATCAACAATATGTATTTACTTATTAAACTAATATTAAGAAGTTTAATTTAATCTAGCCTTTCTTCCGTGGAGAGTTTAGAGACCCAAAACCCCCTTAAGCTTCGCCACTGTTTTCACGGGCGAAAAGACTCACCCAATGGCAAATCGCAGAGGAGACAGCAGGCGGCCAAGGAACCGGCCGATGCGCCTCCAATCTTCTCCAGCAACAGATGCGGTGCATATTTCTTGAAGCAGACGGCCACTCCGACGTGGTAAATGCCCAGAAATCCGCAGCCAGCGAATGATAGATTCATGCTTTGGATTCTATGTAGATTCTATAAATTGTTCGATGACTGTTGTTTGCTCGCGTCACTGGTTATTCCTCTTTTCCGGCAGCCTTTCGCACTTTCCGCAGATTTCTTTCAGGGAATTTATATGGCGGCTCTTTCGATTTAGAAATATATGTGAGCGTGGAAAATGGATTTTGTTTTGGCGTTCTAACACTTTTCGTTAATTTGGCAAATTCTCTTCGCGCACTTGGTACGTTTTTACGTTGTTGCTTTGCTCGCGAACCGTTATTTATGTGCGCTCGCGGCGGCCCTTTTATAGCTTGCTGGTGGCTAGATATGGGAGTGAGTCGATTTTGAAGTGGACTTATCGATACTATCTATCGATATATTGTTTCATGCATTTTTTTATTTTTAAATAAAAATAGATTTTAAAACATTTTTGTTATAAAAAAAGTTATTATTTCCGTTGTGAAGTGTTATATTAAAATAACTAAAATGCATCAAGGTTTTTTGCAGCACGTCTTAAGAGCTTCATTCCCACGCCTTAGGCGCTTCATTCCCATTTATGATCTGCAATTTGAAATTAATCATTTACCTAAAACAGTTCTATAAACAAATGTTTCATTTCAATATTCGAGAGAGAACGATCATGATCACTTGGGCTTTTGTAAACATTTCGAAAGCTTTTAATAGGTTTAACAACTTTCTATCAATATACCTTTTAAATTACTCGATTAGTTACTCGAAAGTTATAAATTTTTCATCAGAGAAACTCAAATGGCCCCACTGTGACCCGATGTTTTGGCAGCACTAACGTTTTTCCCAATTCGACTTTGTTTTCAATTCAGATTAGCAAACTCAGCTTACCAATAAAAAATTGCTAACTGCCTCACTTAATTTCTTTTGAATATTCAGAAAAATTAATCTGTGTATTTCGCTTTTATTTGTCCGGAAAACTACAACTCCTCATTTCGAAACCGATAGCGGCCGGCAACGTCCGGAACTCTGCCAGCCGATATTTCCCAGCGCTGCCTTGGCCATCACTAGCGGGTACACATCTAATAAATTTCCCATCGCTAGAAGTATTCGGTTTGCAAAAAAATAAGTTTATATGAAAAAATGGAATTAGCGAAGAAACTACGGGAGAGCGGCTGGTAAGTTGTGCATAAAACAGTAGCCGGGGCAGTGTACTAACCGTTATTGCAGGCACCTGACAGAGGAGGGTCTCAAGACACTGACAGCCGCCATTGGCAGCGAGGATTCCAAGAAAATCATCGCCGAGCTATTAAATGTATGTATGAGAACGAGAAGGCGAGCCGGCGTCATCACTTACTTATTTCCGCGATTTTAGAGGGACATCCGCGACATAGGCGGTGGAGCGCTGCCCGCAAAGCGTGACGATGCCACCCTGCCAGGGAAGATTGTGCTGCAGGTGCAGAGGGTTCGGAACATAGCCGCTCCCAAGGCGAACGAGGAATCGAAGGCGGCGCCGCGTCTTTTGCAGCTGGACCTCAGCGACGGCCAGAACTCTATCCAGGCCCTGGAGCTGGAGCCGGTGCCGCAGCTGAATCTCAATGTAGCGCCCGGCAGTAAGATCTACTTCAAGGCCGAAAAACTGCAGCTGATGCAGGGATTCCTGCTGCTGCGTGCCCCTGAGCTGCAGATCCTTGGCGGTCGTGTGGATGCGCTGTACGAGAAGTGGGATCTGGCCAGGACTATGCTCAAGTATGCCCGCAGTGGCCGCCCTTTGAGTGGGACCACAATGCCACCGCCTTGGGTGGCATTCGGACGGAAAATCGACACCACCGCGGAGCGCGAGAGAAACTTCAAAAGTCTGGGATCGTCGGGCGATAAGGATAGGCCGGTGAAGGAGAACGACGAGTTCAATGCCATGCGCAACGAGGCCATTGCCGTGGCCACGAAAGCGGGCGGCAAGAAAGTCTTCGGCGGCGGTGGCCAAAATATCGTTGATCACAACATCAAGAAGATCTTGGACAAGGGCTTCAGCGAGGAGGAGGCGCGCAGTGCCTTGCACGCCACCAGAAACAACCTTGAGCGTGCCTTGTACAACTTGAAGCGACGCAAGGAAGCAGGCGGCGTGGGTCCCATCGAACCAATGGGTCGCCCGGGACGCGGAGAACGTCCTGGCCGAGAGGGAAAGCGCGGTGCTAGCGCCAAAGAAGAGGCTGAAGCGGCAAAGCCAGCAGCTAATGCCACGCTGTTTGATTTTCTCACCACGAAACTGCCTGCCACAGAGACTCCGGCTTCCAGCGTTGCTGCGGCCTTTGCAGCTCCTGCTCCAAGTGCCCCACCTACTACCAATCACTATAATCCTTTCAAGCAATACGGAAGCTCAAGGTTCGGCGAGGCCGATAGCAGCAGATCGTCAGCTCTTGGCGGTGGCGGAGGTGGAAAGTTCGCGGACCGTTCGAGATTCGAAAATAATGTCTCGAGCAGCTTTGCCGCCCATCGCGGTGGACATGCTGGTTCCACAAGGGGCGGCGGCGGCGGCGGTCGGAATAGAGGCGGAGGAAGAGATGACAGGCCGCCAAGGGAGGAGAGGCCTCCCAGGGAAGAAAGACCACCGCGGGAGGACAGACCACCCAGGGAAGATAGACCGCCCAGAGAGCGGGGAGCGGGAGGAGCTGGACGCAGTAAGCCAGAGACCACCAATGTCAAAGCCTCTACGCGTAATGGACCGGAGAATCCGCCAGCCAAAAGCCATTCCGAGGCGAAAGCCGAACCAGAAGCAACCAATGGCAAGGACCACGGCGGCAATCGTCGAGGCAGCGATCGAGGCAACAATCGCGGCGGAGGCTCCAGTCGAGGAGAGAATGGAAATGCGAATGGAAGCAAGCGCAAGCCGCAGGCAGGCTCCAATGTATTCAACGCAGGCAGTGCATCCAGCAAACCAGGCAGCAATGTATTCAACGCAGGCAGTGCATCCAGCAAGACGTCGACCAATTCTGGTGAGGATTTCAATGCACGTTTGAGCAAGGTAACAGAAGAGACGGCCAATCTGAAGGTGAGCAGCGCTCCCAAACGAGAGAATCGACGCAGACAGACGGGCGGCAATCAGGGACAAGTCAATCGTCAGCCAGGAACGGGCACAGGAGCGGAAAACCAGCAGCAGTCAGCACAGTTGCCTTCTCAGAAGCCGGAAAAGGCTCAAGCCACTCAGAAACATCAACAGAATCAACAACATCCACAGCAGCAACAGCACCATAATCCCCGACATCCCTCGCATCCCAACTATAGTCAATTGGCGAATGGATATACATACGATCCCAGCAAGATTATGGGTTTCCAGAGCAAGGAGGCCAACGAGTTTGCCATGAGCCTTCTAAAGAGCCAAGGCGTGGGCTTGGCCAATCAGGAATCACCATCAACGCAACCCTTTGCTCCAGGTTCAGCGCCAGTGCATGGCAACTCTCATTCTCAGCAGCAGGCGCCACCAACAGTGCCTACGACACAGGCAACGCCAAGGGAGCAGTTCGGGATGACGCCGGGCGATGCCTGGATGTGGCAGAAGGGCGACTTGTGCATGGCAAAATATTGGGACGACGGAAGGGTAAGTAATTTCTGGCCGCAAAAAAAAAACAAACCAAATAATTATCATTATTTTTTCAGTACTACGAGGCTGAGATCACGGGTGTCTCCGAAAAGACTTGCGTGGTCTTCTTCCTGGGCTATGGCAACCACGAGGAGGTGCTCCAGGTCGACATATTACCCATTACGGATGCCCAGAACAGGCCCCTAAGCAATGCTCCACAGCGTCAGCAGCAGCAACTGCAACAGCAGCAGCAACAGCAACAGCAACTGCAACTGCAACAGCAGCATCAACATCCACGTTACCGCGGCGGTGATCGCCAGGCGCAGCAGCAGCAGGTCTACGTGCCGCCCCACAAAAGAGAACACTGAGACGTGACCGGCATGTATTCAACGTAATTAAATCAATTAAATTAATGTTTCGAATAAAAAACTTTACAGTGTATTGAAACTTAACTAAATATTATGGGTATTATTCTGCTTGATTTTAGGAATTCTAGAATATTCTCAAGTTTTTGAAATATTTGCAAAGGAAAACCAGAATACTTGTTTAGTCTTTCCTGAATCAAACAAAAACACCTTTTCACCATGTTTTTACTCAAAAAATTCGCAATATAAAATTTAGTGAAAATAGGTTTTAAAAAATTACAAATAAGTTTTAAAATCGTAACGCGGCTTTAAATTTTTTCCGGAACCTAAATGTTTAAATTCAGCTAGGATTCGATTTTAAAACTATTAAATATTTCTTAAATTATTTTGTTATTGAATTAAATTAAATAATTCAGTTAATAATAAAATAAAACAAATTTAATAGAAATCGTATGAGAGGTCAATTTTATTAATTTGCCCACTAATCGGTTAAGCATTATGGGCAGCACTGGATGATTTGTTATCCAACACCGGTCAACAGTGGCGCCGCCACTGATGGTCCATGGAAGGGCTATGGCCAAATTAGAAACCTCCCATACTGCCAAAATTGTCTAACCCTATTTTTCGGCGTTACTCAAAACTGATCCACATCCACAGATGTGAATTTTTTCTCTCATAGTTTTGTGCTTAACCATGTAAAATATAAATTAGCCAGTAGTGTATAAACAATAAGAATAAGTGCAAAGGTAATGAAAAAAGTGGAGGCCAGTGAGAAAACGAATTGGGCAGCCCAAATTCGCAAAGTGACCAGCTGGCCAATGGCCGACTTGCGACTATTGCCTTGAAAATGTGCACCGCTGTCCGTTGCTGGCTATCTTAAATTATTAACGAGCTGCATAAATAACCGACTAATCAGATAAACGTGCATTGCATTTGCAAAAATATATATGTATATATAAGTTTGCCGTTTCATATGGCAAATTCATCGTGTATGTCAGTGTTGTTTTGTCAAATAGGCGCTCAGTGTTGGAAAGCGCGGCCAGCCGATACTCGTGTTTTGTTTTGTGCAATTAACTGGTCCTAATTACGGAGAAAACCCAAAAATGTACCAAACACTAAATTGCTGCAAGTCGCCTAACAAAATATTTTCCCAAACCGCCCATGAATATGATTAACGCAACCATTTATTGCCACATGCGAT
This sequence comes from Drosophila triauraria, assembly GCA_014170255.2. Taxonomy (NCBI): domain Eukaryota; kingdom Metazoa; phylum Arthropoda; class Insecta; order Diptera; family Drosophilidae; genus Drosophila; species Drosophila triauraria. Next base: position 10,099,020 of record CM024336.1, on the reverse strand, counting down.
ACTCGGCAGCGAGTGCTTCGGGCGTTGCCCAACACCGTCGACTGTCTGCTGTTTCAGCACGTAAAAGCAGAAAAATGGTAAAATAATTCCTCCTCATTTCGCGTGCATTGTGCGAAAAAACAATTAAATACGCTTGCTTGCTGGCCCAAAGCATAAACTTTGGAATAACCATGGAATGATAACGAAGAGTGCTCCTATTTCGGCTGCAAGCAGCTGAGAATGCAACGCCTAAGGAAGAAAATCTTTCCATGTATACAAAAAAAAAGAAAAGAAGAGAAAAAAAACAACATTAAATAATAGCACCGGACCCAAAGAATATTCAGTGTTTGCATTTTGTACTAACAATCCACACGGATCGCCATTTAGATGTAAATAATTCCCTACTCGCCGCGTATAAATAAAAACCGCACAACAACAAATCGCAAGCACCAACACACACACATAGCGCGAAGAAAAAAATGTAGCAGAAAAAACCGAGAGCAAGCACCTCCAAAAGGAAAAAAAGCAAAGAAAAGAAGCGAAGAAAAAGAAGCAAATTGAAATTTCTTTTAATTATGCTTGCAAATTTTCTCGCTTTCGTTCGAGTGCGTATGCCCCCCTCCGTTTTCCTCTGTTTTCCCCTCTCCGCCCCCTGATGTGCTGCTGGTGGCCGGTGCGAGAGTGAAAATTGCTCTTATGAAAATTTTGCGTAACCGAATTAGAAAGAATGAAAATTGTGTAAAACGCGAAAATGAACGCACGGCAAGTAGCACTTTGGATTGTTTACGAGAGATACCTGTGCACCCGGGCGGGCACCCTCCATAAAAATCCCAATATGTACACAATTGTTTGTGATCCGATAAGCCAAGCCGACCGACTGACCGAGGGATATGTATGTAGTACATACTATGTACATATATGTATAAACAACTTCTGTTTTTGGCCCCAAACAAATTGGCATTATTGGCATTACAAATTGACCGATTGGGGAGTATTACGGGCTTGACTCAACAATGGTCACTGAATGCCAGAGATAACGAGGACTTAACAGTCCCTAGATGTCTAGAGAGGGATTAAATATCACTAGAAACACATGGAAGAGTTTCGTACCTCTAAAGGAAACTCGATTATTAATCTGGTTTCAATAAAAATAAAGAAAAATGTAGCCAAAACGTGTTCAGTAAGGAGGAACTAATAATCCAGGCAGAGATAAAGGTCCCAGTAGAGAGACGGGGATGTCTTGTATTGGGGAATCCCCCCAAGAAGAAGGAGAAGTTCTTTGGGTTTTTTTCAAGACTTTAAAAGCATGTCACCGATAAAGTCCTTCATCAATCTAGTTATTCCTAAAGTAGCTCTTCTAATGGCTCTTTTTAAAGAACCTGTTTCGTTTCTAGTTTATTACATAAATAAAAACAGCAGCTAAAAACATTCTAAACTAAATAATAAAGTCCAGGAATATCAAATAAACGAAAACACACTTTTCCTTTAAGAAAATTTCACCAGAAGAGTTAATTCAGGCAGATTATTAAGATCCCTATGTGAGACAACGGAATGAAGATTAACTCCTTCAAATTGTTAAGTAAATCAGAAAAGGATTCCGTGATGAACTTTTAATAAAACCAATTAAACCTTATAAATCCACAAATAACATAAACTATAAGTGAAACAATGTAAATCCTGGGTTTAAAAGCTCTATAAAAAATTCATAAATCACTTAAATATAACTTTAAACATATTATACTTAATATATATAATTTATATAATTTTTTCAGTAAACATAATGCCCGCAAAGTATCTAAATAATTAATTGTATAAAACGCAAAAAGATTTCTTTAATATTTAACCAACCGATAAACTGTTAACTTATGTAAGTAATCCCTTTAATAGCGAGTAAACAATTTAATTAACAAGCAATCCCTTTCCCCCAACTAGAATCAACCTAGAATTTAGACGAGCGATCAAGACAAGAAGGATCCATAGGGAGCAGCCGCCGCACATGCATGAGTAACCATCCGGAGGAGAAGCCTCAACCATAAAGAAGCCAGAAGCCAGACACACAATGGCCGCCGAGAAGGAGATGCAGGCCCACGACATGGTCCGCCGTCGGAGCTGGGCCCGTGCGGTGGCCCTCTACGATCAGCTGATAACCAGCCCCGCTTCGGGCGCTGGAACGCGAGCGCAGAAGGATCAACAGATTGCCTGCCTGCTGGGACGTTGCGAGTGCCTCCTGGAGCTGGGCAAGTTCGAGGGCTGCCTGGCGGATGCCTACAAGGTGCTCACCCTGCTCTCTGAGCAAAACGACTGCCTTGCCAGCGTTTCCAGGGCGCGCCGCTGGCTCGTCCATGCTCTCTTCAAGATGCACAAGTACGGGGTGAGTATTCCCGTATTTCTGGTGATAATAAATGCCTTTTAAATGTTTCTTTCATCGCTTTAGGATGCCGAAATTTTCCTGAGCAAGTGGATCAATGAGCTGAGCGGCCAGCAGATATACTCGGACATATCCAAGACCCTTGAACGCTACAAGTCCATCATACAGATGATCATGAACGGTCAGCACAAGGCGCAGGCCCAGAAGATCCCGCACGCACGTCTCGAGGACGAGATGGCCATACTGGACACCAAGCTGGATCATTGGGCCACCAACAACCTGCCGTTGGACAAGTACAGCAAATTGCTTAGCAACAAGGGCCTGAAGAAGCGAGAGCAGCAGCAGCAGCAGCAGCAACAGCAACAACAACAGCAACAACAACAGCAGCAGCAGCAACAACAGCAGCAGCAACAGCAACAAAATGGCAATGGAACCGGCAGTTATGCGAGCAGCAGCAGCAATTCCAGCACTGGCAGCAGCAGCACCATGTCCAGCTCCAGCACCAGCCTCCACAAGACCAACGATCTGCTGGCGGCCATGAAGCTAACGGCCGGCAAACATCAGACGGGCTCCGGTGATGGCTCCGGCTCGGATCAGGGCGACCAGACGGCGCCATCGACCACCTGCAGCTATTGCGCCATCACTTTCCAGACGAGAAACGAGCTGCGCCAGCACTGCCAGACCGAGGCCCATCAGAAGGTGATCATGAGCGATGAGGGTGAGTAGCGGGAGGGTTTCTTGGGAAGTAGGATTTAAGAATAATTCGAATTCGAGTTTTTTTTCACCAAAATCAAAGTAAAAAGTCTTATAAAACGATTAAGAAATTGATTTCTAACCATACTAAATAGTTTCTTTCTATATTTTTGTAAGCAATATCATTAAATTATCACCAGAGACTAAATTCTATTTAAAGTTTTATTTTAATTTGTTTCAAACCTTACCAAAATGGTTTTTTTTTAACAAAATGAAAGTAAAAAGTTTTAAATTTCGTTTAAGATATTAATTTTTAACCCTATTAGTTTCTGTCTATATTTTTGTAAGAAGTCTGAGTCTGAATAATATTTCTGGTTTATTTTAAAACTGTTTTAAATTTAAATAGATATTGGAACTAACTAAAAAATCAATTTTGTCTGGTTATAGTTGGTATTCTAATGCATTTGGACGTGCTAAAAATAGCAGCAAGAATTCCAATTGTCAAATTTCTTTTGTTGTTTTCGAATTTTGTGAGATAAACAAGGTTAAAGTGCAAAAACTGTGCCATGTTAATAGTTCTCTTGGACAAATTCACTGGATTTCAGTTAAGTAAATTGATATTAGTAGAGCAGGATTTCTTTAAAAATTACAGGGATTTAAAGAAAAAGAGAACCATGAAAAATATACAGTAAGCCCTAAAAATAATGGATGGGTACAGGGATGCCACAGAATTTGCTTTGGAATTAAAATCTCTTTGAATCCGCCCGAAAGTATGCAATACAATTTAGGATCGGAAAAAGAACATTTAAAGTGCAAAAACTATGCAGTATCTATAGGTTACCTGCTAAAAATACTCAGGATATAAGCTAAGAACTTGATAGGCAGAGGTTTCTTAAGAAATTTACTGTAGACAAAGAGATTTAGAGAAAAAGAGAACCCAAGAATGTGTAGTGAACCTTTAAAATAATGTCAAGAGTACAGGGATGCCACAGAAGTAGCAGCAGATTTGAAATCACCTAAAAATCCGTCCCAAAAAATGTTTAAGAAGAAAAGGAAAGAAATACAACCATTTTACATTGAATTTGGCTACTGAAATTTTTCATTGCATAATTTTAGGTGCATTTCAAATATCCTTTTCAATCTTATAACAATTTCTGTGGCACCCCTGTTTCGTTTTAGTTTCCTCCACACTTGAAATTCCATTAATTTGTCTTTTCATTCATACTTTTAGGTGCTTTTAAAATTAAGTTAAAGATTTAAAGCAATTTCTGTGGCACCCCTGTTACCCTTTAATTTAGATTTAGACTTAGATCAATCCACAAACACAAACTTCAAGTGTAAGATCATCATATAGAGAGAGATCTATAAAATTTAATGATGATTTTACACTGGCTTTTGAAAACGCACTGAAAATACTGAAAAAAACATGAATATTCAATCACTCAAAAAAAATAAAAATAATCTATTACTCTTTCGTCTAGGCCGTGACTGGAAGTGGCGACCGCCGCCCCGTGGCTACACGCTGGACACCTATTCCCTGTGCGAGACGTTTAGCGAGGCGCACACTTGCCATTACGGCGCCCAGTGCGTGGAGGCCCACGGCCAGGACGAGCTGAACGAGTGGAAGGAGCGCTTCGAGTACCGTCGGATGCGGGTGCAGAAGGCCTGCGAGAAGGAGCTGTACGGGAAGTCGTACACGGAGCAGGTCCTTGAGCGATGGATCCAGGCCACGGCCCCGGAGCGAGTGATGTGCGAACGGGTGGCGGACATGGAGGCACGGTGCGAGCAGCAGCTGGTCACCAGCATCAGCTCGAAGACCTCGAAGCGGGAGTGGCTCTTCCAGCTGGAGACGAAAAAGCCCCTGAAGGCGGTGGCCCTGCTCCAAGATGCCCATCGAAATCACTTTGCCTTGAAGTCCATCAAGCAGTGCAAGCCCACGGAGACGAGTATTGAGCTGAAGTCCGACCAGGAGTGGGTGGCAGCCGGCGGCAGCGGCAGCAGTTCGTCAGAAGCCACTGGCGAGGAGTCGCTTAGCCACGAAATAACCGTCGAGTTCCAAACGGAGATCTATGGCACCTTTCGGCAGGCCATCTGCTTTGATGTGGGCCAGGAACCCCTGCTCGTCCGCCACCTTTGCGTGGACGTGCTGCCCGTGAACGATGCGGAGAAGATTGAGGAGATCAAGCGAGACATTATCAACAGCTCGGCCACGCGCTGGGATGTGGCCAACACGCAGCTCACCCGCTTCGAGACCACCATTGGCACCCACCTGAAGACGGAGGCGTATCTCAGCGATCTGGAGCATGAGAGGGAGCTCTTGGAGCGCTATCCCTGCCCGCGGGCGGCCACCTTTACGCTGACCCAGTCGACGATTGTGGAGAAGCGATTGACGCAGAACAACTATCGATCCCGCATCCACGAGCTGTTGTCCGTGGAGGAGATAGCCCGCTACGAGCAGATTGCCAGATATAATGTGAGAACCCGTTTGACGGTGGCTTCCAACTACATCCTAACGCCGGCAGGGATGGCCACGAGCACGGCGAAGTATTCGCTGGCTGGCGAGCTATTTGCCCTGATGCGTCTGGGCAAGGACATCTCGGAGGATACGTCGCCCGGACGCCTGATCCTCTCCAACTGCAGCAGCGTGTACATCTCGAAGCCCGTGGAGGGGGATTCCAAAGCCGCTGCAGGCGAGGACCCACAGAGACAGGTTTACGAGGCCCTGATCGAGGACAAGGGCAAGAATGTGATCTACCTGAAGCTGTCGGCCAAGTGCGTGGAGGCGATGGCGCTGCAGGCGGACACGGAACTGGACGTGGACATACAGTTCCAGCTGAATCGAATGCCCTACTGCGAGTGGCACAATGCCGTCGACAAGATCACCGATTTCCGGCTCATCTTTCCCGCCACCGAGCTGGAGCCGAGCATACCCTGGACCCCCAAGAAGCAGTGGGCCGATGCCTGTGAGCCCAAGCTGAATGCCAAGCAGAGGGAGGCGGTGAATGCCATTACCACGGCGCTGAGCATCAAGCTCCCTCCGATCCTGCTCATCGGGCCCTTTGGCACGGGCAAGACCTACACCCTGGCGCAGGCCATTAAGCAACTGCTGGCCCAGCCGGAGGCCAAGATCCTCATCTGTACGCACTCGAATTCGGCAGCCGATCTGTACATTAAGGAGTACCTGCATCCCTGGATCGAGGAGGGCCTGGAGGAGGCCACCCCGCTGAGGGTTTACTACCACAAGCGATGGTCCGCCACGGTGAATGGCGTCGTGCAAAAGTACTGCATCACCGACGGAGCGGGCAACTTCAAGCGGCCTAGCGTGGAGGACATCATGCGGCATCGGATCGTGGTGGTAACGCTTAGCATCAGCATGGAGCTGGCCACCCTGGGCCTGCCCAAGGGTCTGTTCACGCACATCTTCCTGGACGAGGCGGCCCAGGCGATGGAGTGCGAGGCCATAATGCCGCTGGCGTTGGCCAATGATTCGACGAGGATCGTGCTGGCCGGAGATCACATGCAGATGAGTCCGGAGCTGTTCTCTGCGTTTGCCAAGGAGCGGAAGCTGCACATCTCGCTGTTGGAGCGGCTGTACGATCACTATCCCTCCAACTTTCCCTGCAAGATCCTGCTGTGCGAGAACTATCGCGCCCACGAGGCCATCATCCGCTTCACCTCGGAGCTCTTCTACGAACAGAAGCTGGTGGCCTCCGGCAAGCAGCCGCGCCACGAGCGCTTCTACCCGCTGACCTTCTTCACGACCCGCGGCGAGGATGTCCAGGACAAGAACTCGACGGCCTTCTACAACAACGCCGAGGTCTACGAGGTGGTGGAGCGGGTTTCCGAGCTCCGCAAGCGCTGGCCCAGTGCCTGGGGCAAGCTGAACGACACCAGCATTGGCATCATGACGCCCTACGCGGATCAGGTGTTCCGCATTCGCTCGGAGCTGCGGAAGCGACGCATGGGCGGCATATCCGTGGAACGAGTGCTCAATGTCCAGGGCAAGCAGTTCCGAGCGGTCTTCCTCTCCACGGTCCGCACGCGACGCACCTGCATGCCGCAAGGCAGTGCCCCGAGCGGCTCGACGGCCACCTCTACGGCCAGCATCGGGGATGCGGACACGGACTATGGTTTCCTGAGCAACTCCAAGCTCCTGAATACGGCCATAACGCGTGCCCAGTCCTTGGTGGCTGTGGTGGGTGATCCCGTGGCCCTCTGCTCCATCGGACGCTGCCGGAAAGTGTGGGAGCGCTTCATCGAGATCTGTGACGAGCACAAGTCCCTGTTCGGCCTCACCTGGTCGAACCTGCGCTCCCAGCTGGACGGCGTGGAGCTGAAGCGCGGCTATGTCCTGAATCCCCTCGCCCCCGAGTTTGTCCCTCGCTCCCTGCAGCCGGAGGCGTACCTGCGCGAGCAGGCTGCCCTCTACTTGAACGGACCCCAGCACGGACATGGCGGCGTGGGCGTCGGCCACGGACCAGGTCCGGGACCGCCTGGGCACTTTGCCTCTGCTGCAGCTGGGATGCTCGGTCCCGGCCCGGCGGTTGCCGCCCATCAGATGAACCAAATGGCAGTCGCCATGGCGGCCAACCAACAGCTCTCGCACATGTACTCCACGCACATGGCGGCGATGATGGCCGCCGCAGCTGCCGTGGGCGGAAAGTCTGGTAGTGGTCCTGGCCCGGGCACAGGAGGTCCTGGAGGTCCTGGTCCAGGGCCACCACCACACTTTGGTGGCACCGGCGGCGGCGGAGGGCACATGGGAATGCGTGGACCGCCGCCGCAAGCGCCACATTTACGAGGAATGCCGCCCGGTGGGCCGCCGCCCGTTCAGCAGCCAGGTGGGGCTGGAGGAGTAGGAGGAGGAGGAGGAGGACCGCCACCACCACCCTACGGACAATACGGACACTGGCGGCCACCGCAACAGGGTCAGAATCAAGGCCCCGGACCGGGACAACAGCAGCAGCCACCGCAGAATCCCAACGCCAGCCTCTGGGGACCGCCCCCACAAACGAATCCCTGGAGCGTGCTGCCCCCCAACAAGCAGCAGCAGCAGCAGCAACAGCAGCCCCAGGCGCCGCCAGTGAGTGCTCCCGGACGCGGACCGCCACCGCCGCTCAATGCGAATCCCTCACTTCCGCTGCGCGGTGGAAGTGTGCCTCCGCCGCCGCCAAATGCCTCGGCAGCCGCCCAGCAGCTGCTGAGGAATCCCAGCGAGTTGGGCTACCTGGCCAAGAAGACGCTCTACAATCACGGCCAGGCCCCGCCACACCATCAGCTCTATGGACCTGGACCCGGACCCGGCCAACCACCGCCCCCGTCTCAGCAGCAGCAGCAGCAGGCGCCGCCGATGGGCATGCAGCGAGGCAGCAGTGTGCCCAACGGACCCATGTCGCCCATGGAGAACGGACCGCCGCCGCCGCCTTATCTGCGGCACAATGGCAGCGGCGGCGGCTACAATCCGGGAGCCCCACCGCCACCGCAGCAGCAACAACAGCAGCAGCAGCAGCAGCAGCCAAATCCCTTTATGTACGGCGCTGGAAAGCAGCCCTCGCCGAGCTCCATGCGCTTCGGCCCTCCGCTGACCCACGACCTGCTCCCCCCCAATGTCAGCATCTATGAGATGGCCTTCAATCCCAAGGAGGAGCAGTACAAGTGGTACCTCAAACTCCTGGAGACCGTGGGCCAGGAGGGAGCCAACAAGTTTGCGGACATGCTGCGCCAGGTGATGGCCTCGATGCAGCAGCAGCAGCAACACAAGCCACCGCCGCCGCCGCAGCAGCAGCAGATGGTCAACAATCCGATGCTAAACAATCCCCACGTGCAGCGCAACCAGTACGCCATGATGTATCCGCAGCAGGGCCAGCAGCAGCAGCAGCAGCCGCCGCCGCAGTCCGTGGACGCCTCACCGCCGCTGGAGAACTTTAACCAGCAGATCGATCTGGTCTTCAACTCCATCATGAATGGGGCCAACGACATTGCCCAGCCCATTCTACGGGATGTACTGGGCATGGTGGCCGGCGCCGGGAATGCTCCTGGTCCGCCACCACCACCTCTGGCCAATGGCCTTAATGCCGCCGATCTCCAGCAGCAACAGCAGCAGAGCCGACTGTTTGCCATGATGCAGCAGCAGCAGCAACAACAGCAGCAACAGCAACAGCTGAAGCCGCCACCAGGACCGCTCTATCCGAATCATATGGGACCTGGACCTGGACCTGGACCCGGCCTGCATCAAGCGCCGCCCAATGGCAGTGGCAACACCAACTTTATGGGCAATGGTAAGAAAACTCGGATATGAAGGATCGGATCACTCGTTTTTGTGTCTCGAGAAGACAAGGACTACACGTTGTACAATTTTTTGTGTGTTTGATACATTTTTTTCGTAGAATTATTAGTGAATGTGATAAAGTTGTTGGTCGTTGAATACCTCTTCTAGATAAGTAAATTTCGATCCTGGTTTTGTGTACAAAAATTGATCTTGTAGAAAGTAGGAAGTGTCTATATCTGAAGATTTTTTAATTCCTAATATTGGAAAGGATATTGAGCAGAATAATGGTAGTTACTGATATTTTAAAGGATTTAGTCACGAAAATCGCTGTGGTTTTGAAATCTCTTAAAATGTGCTACTAAAGTATGCTACAAAATGTCATATCTTTGAAAGGAAAACCTCCATATATTATTGCATACTTTTAGCCACTTTTTAAATAATTTCACAAAGGTAAAGCTATTTCTGTGGCACCTCAGATATCTAAAACGATTCTTTTATGAGAAGATAAAGTCAAGAGTGAGGAAAACTTCCTAATATTGAAAGGATATTGAGAATAATAATCTTAGTAACTGTTTATTAAAGGAAATAAGCTAATTTTCTAATTAGGGAGTCACAATAATCGCTGGCGATTTGAAACCTCTTAAAATGTGCTCCGAAAGTATGCTACAAAACTGTATCTCTTTGAAAGGAAAACCTTTCACATATCAATACATACTTTTCGGCAATTTTTAAATAATTTTCAAAGGTAAAGCGATTTCTGTGGCATCCCTGATATTTAAAAAGTTTTTTATATGAGAAGATAAAGTCAAAAGGTTGGAGAATGTTCAAGTTTTTGCAGCCAACGCACTTAAAATTCTCAAGTAAGAATTCGGCGACCAGCTGTTAAGAATTCTTTGGCTGGAAACTGAAAAGATGTGTCTGCTTCTTGTCTTGAAAACTTAAAAAGGAGTTTTTAAAATTATAATTCTAGTTTTTGCAGGCAATGCACTTAAAATTCCCAAGTAAGAATTCGGCGACCAACTGTTAAGGTTTCTTTGGCTGGAAACTGAAAAAGATGTGTGCTAAAAAGTCTGCTGCTTCTTTTGAAAACTTAAAAATGAGTTTTTAAAATTATAATTTAAATTAGAGTTTAATCCTTTGACTTTATATGGCTTCCAGCCCGAGATAGGTGAATGTTAGACATAATTTCTTAACATTAATGACATTTTAATGATCCGATCCTTCTCTTTCCATCTCGTACTTGGTATAACCCCTCTATTTATGTCCATTCCTTACCAGCTGGCAATGCTCTGCTCAACGACAAGCCCTACAACAACGTGAACATGTACAGCATGAACAGCGCGGCTGGCATGGGAATTGGCGGCGTCGGAGGCGGCGGAGGAGGAGGACTTGGTAACCACAATAACAACAACAACGGTCTGCTGATTAATGGCAACAGCTCGGTGCCACTTTACCGCCGACAAGCGTTGACCGGAAATGGAATCGGAGGCGGCTACAACATGCCCGGTATGGATACGGGCGCCAATTTGATAGAAGCCCTCTTCCAAGCCAACAACTCGGTGGGAATGGGAGATCACTCGATGAAGTCACAGACGTCGGATCATATGCACGGACTGCTGTACAACAATTTCAATGCGATGAAGGGCGGCGGCGGCGGCGGCGGCGGCGGCGGCCATGATGTGGACCTCTTCCAGGGCATGCCTCCCAGCGTCGTTCCGCACTCGGAGGCGGGAGGCAATCACCATCATCACCAGCACCAGCAATCGTCAGGGGGCTCCTCCTCGGCGGCCACCACCTACGCGGCGGTGCTGAGCCAGGGACACCAGGCTGTGGTTGGAGGAGGCAATAACACGGGTCCGTCGCCTGGACAATCGCAGGGTCAAGCGGGCTCGGGTGGAGGCGGAAAGCCTTCGCAGGCGGGTGGCGGCGGCGGGGGCGATCTCCTAGAGAAGGATCCGTTTGCGGCCATCCGGGAACTGGGACAGGCCACCACCGGATTTTACAATTACTTTCAGTGAGAGGCGGCAGCACAACAGCATCTCATCCTGCTGTGGCATCAAAGGGTCTAAACCGAATGTAAAAACAAAACAAAAAAACCTAAAAAAAAAACAAACTAAAAAAAAAACAGAAAATTAACTAGAAAAAAAATGGCAAAAATTCTTAGCTGAACAAACAAAAAAAAAAAAACGTAAAAAAATGCCCCAGACAATGGGAAAACAGAGGAAAAAACGCGAAAAAATAAGAAAAAGAACTGCTTCTTAATTATAGTTGTGCCCCCAAACCCCCTATTATCCTTATTATTGTTTGCTTTCGTTCAAATTGCAAATTATTTAATTACGGTAGCCTTAAGTTCAACGTGTGAATTATTATAATTAATTAATAATATACATAAATACCTATTTAGTTAATGTTTAGTAGGGTTACTAAAAAGTTCTTCTTCGCCCAAATGCCGCAGCCGCAGGGATGTGTTGTTGTGCCGTCGATCCTCCTCCAGTGTCCCTACTCCTGCCACATCCAACGGGTTGCTCTGAGCAGCCCCAGAGCAACATATAGGAACAGCCTCTACCCACACACACACACCCTATCGACTAGAGACTCTTGAACAAAAAAAAAATATATAAAAAACACAAACAAAAAAAAAAACACAAAACATAAAAAATAAAAAAAAGGAGATAATTGTAATAACTATAAAAACTGCAGAATGCATAAAGTTAGCTTTAGATAAGTAAGATTGTATACTTTGAGAAAATTTGTATTGTACATTTCTTTCTGTATTTTTTAGGCCTTCAGTTTGATTGTTTCTAATTTTAAATTTTTTCTCAAAGCTATTAAATTGTAAAACTTTTCAATTTTGTACAGCAAGTTGACGACGACGACTATATATTATTAACAACAAAAAGAAAGGAAAAAAATCATTAAAAACTGAAATTTTGTCACGCACTCAAAAATACATAAATTATTGTCCTTATTAAATGTAACTTCAGATTATATATACCTATTATATATATATATAATTAATTAATGGCTATAAGGGATATAAACTTTTTTGTGTACGAATTAAACATATACTTACATACGATATATACATATATATTAATAGATATATGCATATAAATATTTACATTTTGTGCACGAGTTATATTTGTTCCTTTTTGCTCCCCCATCCAAAATTGTCGATGTGAGTGTGTAAATTATATTACGATTGTTGAACCCCCTCCTCCCCCAGCTGCAGCCATATCCCTCGCATCCTGGCATCCCCCATTTAAAAGTTAAAGAAAAAATACAAAAAAAAAAGCCCCAAAAATGCAAAATAAAAATAAATACGAATCCTTTTTCGATAAGAGAGTACATATATTTAATCGATCTTTGAGTTTTATCGTAGTATTTTTGGCTAGCGACTTGGATATAGCATATATACATATTAAATTTATATATAACTGTAATTACTTAACCAATGTAATGCATAACAACCTAAAAACAAAGCAAAAACCGAAACAAAAACAAAAGAACGAAATTTACATTAAATAAAACAAGAAATTGTACTTTTAAATAATCCATCATCTCCCTCTCCACGCCACTCTCTCATGTCATTTGTTAAAAACGATCTTCTAGGCAATACACCAACCAGACACCGACTCTCACTTAGTGTTAAATTATATGTAAATTTAGACACACCCAACTAACTAAAAAAAAAAAAACAGTAATAAACAGAACACAGACACACCACACATTCTTCATAGAGAGCAGAAAAAAAAAACACAGAAAACTAAAGTTCTCCATTTCAAAACTGTATTGTATATGTAAACCCATTTATATGAAACCCAGCTGCTGCGCTGAAAATCCTTATAAAGAAAAGAAAATCACAAAAAAAAAGAGAAAACTAAAAAAAGATCCCCAAGGGACAGAAAAAAAAAATCAAACAACTTGCCCATACTTTTGGTTTCCTTGGCCCAGTATTCCTTCACTATTGGACTTTACAAATTTACAAAACTTCCCAGCTTTTAACTTTCTTGGTGATATTTTAAATATCTTTTAGGAATGCAGAAATGTTACTTGGGAATTATAGGCAATGGTTGGCTCTTCACTAGGTTTTTATACCCGGTACCCATAGGGTACAAGGGTATTATAAGTTAGTGCCAACCGAGAATGTATGTAACAGGCAGAAGGAGAAATCTCCGACCCTATGAAGTATATATATTCTTGATCAGCGTCACTAGCCGACTCGATATAGCCATGTCCGTCTGTCCGTCTGTCCGTCTGTCGGTCTGTCCGTCCGTCCGACCGTGTGAAACAACAGATCTCAGAGACTATAAGAGCTAGAGTTACCAAATTTAGTGACAACATTGGAATCTGTTGCACGCAGATCAAGTTTGTGTTAAAATTTGGCCACGCCCACTTCCGCCCCCAACAAACGTAAAAAACTTTATATAAGCTAGATTCGTAAATGTTGGCTAAAGTAAATAGAAACAATAAATAAGTAGGCATTTGCGGACGTTTTCTGAAAATTTTAGTAAAATCGAATGATAAACATGGAAGTTATTAAACAATTAAGTTTCTTCTCGTCTTGAGCCACAACGGCAGTAGCGAAAAAAAGTGTTGCGTGCTTTTGGGCGCAGTATTAATTCGTAATGCAGCTGTGTACAGTTGCAGAATTTGTCTCTTTTGAACTTTGCTTTATCTGTCAACATTTTGTTTTTCCCATGTCCGTGTGGTATTTAATTTCACGCACAATACTTTGGGTACCGGGTATCTCACAGTCGGTTGCACTCGACTGTAGCTTTCTCACTTGTTTTATATTACCAATACTTTTAAAGAAACGGTGATTAGTTTATAGCAACTAAAACAATCTGGTGATATTTTAATTATCTCCTAGGAATGGCAACCCAGTATTTCACAAAAGGTCTGCAGAAATATCACTTGGGAATTATAGGAGAGTTTTTGGCATGTCTCTTCAAGTGTGTTTTAGTATTTAAATAGCACATGAATGCCATAAAAATCTTCCTAGATTTAAAATCTCATTAAATGATGCCCAAAACTATGCTAAATTCTTAGACCTTTTAAACGAGTGAAAAATCGGCTTTTGCTGGCGTTTATTTAGCAAACTTTGTAAACTTAACTAGGGCACTTAATTAGCAATAGAAAAACTACAACTACAGGAGGTCTTAGATGGGCACATTCAATCCAGATAGCTCCTCCTTGACCTCGTCGTACAGATCCTTGTAGTCGTCGTTTTGCCGGATGAGCAGGGCAACTGTGCCGCGCTTGACACCCATGGCAGCTCCCAAATCAGCTCGACTAGGCGTGTAGGCATAGGGAATGCCCTTCTCCTCACAGACCGCCGGCAGGTGGCACATGATGTCCACGGGTGTCACATCGCCAGCAAATATGCAAATGCTAAGGGGAGCGAAAGTAATCATTAGTTTTTACTAATTCTGGCTGGGATTTCTGGATGAACTTACCCAGTTTCTCCCTTGCGCAGGCGAGTCTGGACATCCTTTAGTCCATTCCGCAGGAAGGTCTTGTGCTTCATCGCCTTCTTAACCAGCTTGTAGCATTTCTTGGCCAGTTTTTTACCTGCCATCGGCTTGGCAATGGCGTTCACGAACAACATCTTATCGTCGTAGGACTCCTCTTCCTTGATGGTGACATCGCCGCTGACCGTCGCGTCGGCATCTTCAGAGCGCTCTACTTTCACTTTAACCATTGTTTTTCTTAGTTAAAATATGGATATTTTACACAAGCTGCGGTTCTTCAGTTCAAACACGTGTTGGGTAGCTAGAGATCAGTGTTGCCAGATGAAAATGTAGCTTTCACCCTAAAAAATCTCAAAGAGTCGATATTTCCCCCTAAAAAATCCAGTCTTCCCCCTAAATTTAAAAAAACTATTAATTTCAAATAATTAAGAAAAGAAATATCTTATTATGACGTGGAAATGTTGCAAAGCAAAAAATGTGGAATAACAGTTCTAAGTATCTTAAATATTTTAGTATCTTAATATATAATGTTTTCAGCTAGAGGGTAGCTAGAGATGGGAAAACTAGTATTGGATTGAACTCTTGCTATGGTATCAATATATCGATTTGTGGTGTGCGATAGTGGTCAGCATAGGGTTTTTATATTTTATTTAAATTATATGGGCTTAATTTATTAAAATTTAATATTAAAAATGATATAATACACAACAAGTTTCTAATAGAAACTTTCTAAAAATAATATATATAACTTCCTTTTCAAATATGCGCATATCGTTTAAGTTAATCGATAAATTGACTGCACATCTTATATTGGGCGGGTAAATCTAGGGCTGCAGTAGTTATTTGAATTATTTGTGTTTATTTAATATTTAAAAAATAAAATGTAAATTTATTTGTCATTTATCAAAAATGAATATAGAAAAATATTGATTTTCTGTATAATCCAGCTATATATCTTTTTAAGAGGTAACACTTGATGCGAGCTAATAAATTCTGCATTTTCCGACCATTAAAACGCCATTCACATCCCTAAATGACACATTTATTATAAACTCACATAAATATTAAAATACACATTACATTGAACATTTAAAAAAAGTTTTAAAACTGGCAGGACACAATTACAAATTAAAAGAATTTCTTAGCCAGCTGAATGATTTGCAAGGCTACTTTGATCTCGCGGGCGCCGCGAACTCCCAGCGCAGCAAGATCCTCCAGGGTCATATGGACGAGCACCTCGATGTCGATCTCCTGGCGGGTGAACAGCTCCGTGAGGTGCTCGTTGCCGGTGCGATTCAGTAGGGATCGAACGCGAGGGCTTAGCGAAGGGTGCTCCACCGGGGAGCATTGCTTAAAGCGCTGATGTATGGGACTCCCTGTGTCCTCCTCCCTTTTCACCTCCTTCTTCACCCGGATTTCAGGCTTCATCCGGCAGCTCTCCTGCTTCGTCCGAGATTTTGGGTCAACCGGAATGGAGGCTTCCTGGGCCTGCAAGCTGCTCCCATTGAGGGTACTCTGGCTTGAGGGCGAAAACACGGATCGCGTGCGCATAAATGCCTGCGAAAAACGCGTCGGCTGACGACGACTTCCTGTTAAACTTTTCGCGGACGTGGCTGGTCGACGTCCTGGCACCTGCAGATGATGATTGGCTTTCGGGATCCCAAAGAGGCCGGTCCTCGTGCAACTCTTACTGCCTCGATGCCCAGTAGGCGTAACGCTGTCCTCGGAAGTCTCAAAGGTGAACGCCTGCGAGCTAAGGGGCGTCAATGGCGTCAGAGGGGAACCGGGATCTTGGCAAATTACAATTATTTGAATGGGGAACATGGTAGTGTTTAGACTTGTATGGAATTACCTCTCCAGGCGCGATTGTAGCGTTCCATTTTGTAAATTTTACAGCAAGTATACACGAGCACAAGGGGACGAAAAAATAAAACTTACAAAATGCTTTCTTTTACAAAATGTGCGAAAAAATAAGACTGGTAACTGTTAATACAGCTTCCACAAAGTGACCGAGCTCCAAGCGCCAAAAGACGGCAAAGTGGATTACAAGAAAATATTCAATACTTTGAAAAATCTGGCAGCTCTGTAGGAAAGCTAGATATCGTTACATTTTAACATTTTAAAATAAATAGCTAACATTGTTATGTAAACCAATTTCTCATTTTTAAATATATATGAAATGGTAAAATATCTTTATGCTTCATTAATGAATAACCTTTTTCAATAAAAATTAATTCAAATTAATAACACTTATTTTAAGGATCAGAATTAAATGATAATTACAACAGAAACCAAAGCATTCAGGCACGTATAAATTTGCTAAAAATGTTGTAAACAAAATGGAAATATCAAGAATATTAAAACCATATAAAAGAAGAATATAAAGAAATCAATAATAAAATGTAAATAAGCCCATTTGAATGATTATAACCCAATATCGGTCTAATCAAACAAGAAATCTCTGATGTTATCCACGTGATTTTGGATGAAATCAATAAATATTAACAAAAGTTCAAGGAACCCACTACGCATTAATATTTAGAATTTGACATGTCTAAGTACCAAATGTGTCGTTCTTTATACTTTCTACATATTATTATTTAGCTTCTCTAATTAAAGCGAGTTTGGCCAGTTTCTGATTTTTGCGACGGAGTTTTTTCTGATTTTGGAATTAGCAATCAGCAGATGAACCGATAAAAGGTAAACAATTGCGAAACACGACGACGCACTACGGTGCCAATAAAGCGAACAAAAATAATCAATTAAATTAATTATATGACTGATGAAAATGCACAAAATTTTGACGTAAAATAAATAAATGAAATAAGTAAATAAATAAATATTTACGGTGTCCCATGGCTACACCGCTGAAAAGTACATAGTGTTAAAATTGATTTAATCTAGTTTAAAATATAAATCTTAATTTCTGACCGATTGCTGACCGAGCTTCAGTAGAAATATTTTAAAAATGGGTTTTATTTAAATTAACACGTTTTAACAATTATTAATTTTTTTATAACTCGGGGAGTAAGTGATTCTTTTTCATTTGTTATTTTATCTTACTTTTTAAAATTTATTATTTTATCAGAAAATAAAACCTAGAGGGGCTGAAATATAATGGTTATAAATAAGCCATACGAAAAATCCGTAGGACAAAGGTTTTTAATTAAAAAACTAAAACAAAACAAGTCATTAAGCATTAAGTAAAAATCTAAAAAAAATATATAAATGATTCCAGGAATAGAGCCTACAATTTACTGCATGTTATTTTTAAGACTCTTCCTTTGTTTAGCATAAACAAAAAGTATTTAGACCCTATTTCAGTTCCCGATTTTAACTGAAAGTAAATATTTTTTCCCTAAGTGCTGCGAAATCATGACATTGCCACCTGTTAAAGCCGAGAGACTAGATACGAGTATTATTGGGGCTGGCTGGTGGCTGCTGCTATTTGTGCTTTATGCGCTTACCTTGCTTTATTTGGTTTTTCGTGGGCAAGAACAGCATGCTTGGCGGTGGCTGGTGGCTGGTGGGTATTGTTATTGTTGTCATTGCGCATTCGGCATTGCCGAAGCTTTGGACATAACAACCCCCCAACGCTGGCCCCTCTAACCGCCTGTCTTAACCTGGTAATAAAGCCACATGTGAAGGCTTGTGTTGTTGCCGGCTTTTGACCGAAAACAGCTGAGTTGGGGCCAGCAGCTGCTTTGTGTTTATATTTTTTCCACGAGCAGAGCTCAGAGCCCAGAGCCAGAGGAGAGGCAGCGTTTGCGCAGAAGCTGCCGTCGAACGAAATAGCAGAAAGCCGAAGCGGAAAGCCGAGCTTTCGGCCGGAGAACGGACGTATAAAATAGCGATTCCCTGCCGCTGGGCGACTCAGTCGTCTTACGGAGTTCAAACCAAGCTGAGCTGGAAGAGAAGGTTCTGGTGCTAAAAGCCCCGTGGAAAATTCAACGAAAAGTCAGTCGTAAAAATTTGGAAAAATCTCACACACAAGTCATAAACAAGTGCGTTCGAATAAATATATAAAAAAAGAGGAAAAGTAAAAGTAATAATAATAATACACAAACGTGTGGCCGTGTGCTGTGTGCTGGAGTGTGTTGCCCATATCCAAAATCCAACAGAAATTGCAATCAATAAGGCACAGAGAGGAAAAATATTATAATAAAAATATAAATCGCCATTCAGTTGGGCAGTGTTCTTGAGACATGCAAAAGTAGCCAGTGGAGTGTTAAAAAATAACAACAGTAACGACGACAACACTTGCGAAACCTATTTTTTGCGAGTGTTTTTTTGCTATTTGCCGCCAACGACGCCTCTGACGCCGCCGCCGCCTCTGCCTCAACAAAAGAACTTTGGTAGGTTTTGCTTTTGTTTGCTTGCTAGCTTGCTAGCTTGCTTGCTTGCTGGATTTCATGCAAATTAAATTAAGCAATTAAACGAAAACACACACAAAAATTGTATTTGCCCCAGCGAGTGGCTGCCGCTGCCACTGCCGCTGCTGCTGTGGTTCTTTAGATATGTTTTTGTTTGGTTTTGGCGATTGGATTACCTCACGGTATGATATTGCTTTATGGCTTAGACCTCACCAGGCGATTGCAAAAGTTTCGTTATTAATTTAGTTTTTCTCTCGCCTCGGTTTGGGTTTGCCAATAATTACCGAAATTTACCCAATCGGTCAGTTATTGCAGTTGTTATCTGCTGCTGCACTAGTTTTCTTTCTTGCCCTAGTAGGAAAATATTTTTTACAGTTGTATTTTTCCGGCAGCGGCATGCTGCTCTTCCTCCTCCCATGAAAATTCAAATAAAAACTCAAAAAACTTTTTTAATAACAACAAACGAAGCGAAAGAGGGACAGGAGGCCTGCGGGGGCCGCTGCACTGGAATATATTTAATTGAACAACAAAAAGAGAGCCAAACAAACAATCATAGGCAGCGCAGGAAAGTGGTTTGTTGTTGCTCTCTTTGCCGCTCAAACGATTCACAATGGATCAAGAGCCAGTACAGCTGCCACCTAGAACAAGTGGCATAATAAATATTTAAAAAATAAATAATGACAAAAAACGTAAAGCGAATTTAAATATTCACGAGTCTATGGAACGTGCTAAATGTATGGAGAACTGGAAAAGAAATACAAGAAAGCAAGTAAAAGTAAGAGAATAATGTTTGACAAATACATAATATTTACAAATTCTATTTAAAATATTTGGGAAACACCTAATATCAAAAGAAGTAAAAGTGGTAAATTATTGTTTGATAAATAGAAAATGCTTACAAATTACAGCTTAGAAAAATATATAAAAACGAAGAAATGGGAAAATATATCCTTATATTGTTTTAAAAGTAAAATCCCTTAAGTCATAGTTATAATAATCATAGAAAACAGCAACAAAATATTGAAAGTATAGATTTTTAAAAGTACAACTAAAAAACCCAACAAGTGACACAATAATAATTACAAAAACACTTTATTTGCAAGCCAAGTTCTTGATCTTTTATTTCTTCTTCCAATCAACCTTAAAAAAATAAATAGCAAACACTTCACCTTAAAATAAAATAGTCAACATTTGTAGGGTCTGTGAACCCCATTAAAAATATATATGTATGTCTGGAAGGGCCCTCATTCTGCTTTAAAAAAAAGTACAAAGGCATAAAAGCAAATTTGGAAATGTGCAAACAGAAATTGGCTTTGGCAAACAGATTTGAAAATAAACCAAAACAAACCGAAAAAGCAAAAAAGCAATAAAAGAGCACCGGAAAAGTACGGGGAAAAATTGTTGAAAAATGTAACAACTCAAAGGAATTTTTTTCTACGTCTATTTCATCTCCTTCCCATTTTTTTCCCTATCGCCCCATTTCATTCTCTTTTCGCCAGCCCACATTTTTGCGATAATTTAAATAGAAAAGTTAAAAAAATAGAAATAGAAACCAAATTTTGTTTGCTCTCGCCGAAAACGTAAATAAAACTTGAATATCTAAACAAAGAGTTGGACTTCGATATGGCAGCGGAATGCATCAGCTAAAGTTTTGTGGATTTTGTGAATTTGAATTTAATGGAATTTTTAAAAAGCCAAGCTTAAAGTTAATCAATCATAATGATTTAAAAATAAAAGTCGACATACAAGAAGCCCTGCCTTGACGTTTCCACGTTTTTCCCGAAAAGTTCACAAACTTGAAAAGATTAGAATAAATGCAAAGGAACTTTCCTGGCCTTTTTGATTTGGCTGATTTTCAACTTTTCTTTTAATGTCTTCCCTCGTTTCCTTGACTCTGCTGAATATGCAAATGAAAAGCGTTCAAGTATTTGTTGAAAATTAAACGGAAATAATTGAATTATGCTTAAGTCAAATGAGAAGCATTCCAATTTCAATGAAAGCCAACACAATAACATTGTGTAAATAATTGCGTTGAGCTTATGAAAAACTAACCTACGGTGGGGAAAATAATGTGAACAACATTTACATTGAGGGGCCAACGAAGAACTCTTGAAACGGCAAACTCCATTCTCTATAGATTTTTTTTATATTGTTGGTCCTTGAATTATCTACACGGGAAGTGTTTGACAGGCCGGAGGAAAAGATGCCAATTAGAGCAGGATTTTAATGCTGGGATTAAGTCAGAAAAATTCACAAAAATGACAATCTTTTAAATAAATTAAAACTAGAATTTCACTAGAACACCCGCCTGTGGCACTATAAAAGTTTTTTTTAGGAAAATAAATTCCATAATTAATGGCCGAAATAAAAACATCTAAATCGAAAGAAAAGTTGCAGAAATGTGTGCGAAATTCTAAATTAAAGGATAAACTCACTTTTGTGTGTGCTTGGCGAGTGTCGTCTAATTCCCCAAGAATGTGTTTCCACCCTGAGAACGAGAATGAATATGAATGTGCATCGTATGTTTTGGTAGCTTGAGTCGACTGCATTGGGGATTTACCAGACCTACAGAAAAAAAAAACATAAAATGAAACAAAATTGTCCAACCAAAATTTATTCTGTTGTCGCTTTAGAATAGAGCAGCCACCAAGGACCAACTAAAAAACGAAGAATAAACACACATAAAAATACAGATACAATTTGCCAGAAGCCAGCAGTGGTTGGCCGAAAAAACATTGGTTGCTGAAGAACTGCAGTCACTATGGATTAAGAGCTAGATTTGATTTTAAAATGATAGATAACTGAGATTATTGAATGCCAAAATACTCTAAAAAAATTTTTTAAATTGGAATAATGTTCTTAAATTATCAAGAAAGAAACATGGAATTGTTCTAGAGAAGAAGTTTAGAAATAGCTCGAGTATTTAAAAAATAGCATAATATTTCGATATTGCTTATCGATATATATATCGATATAATATATATCGAAAGATAAATTAATGTGCTAGAATTTTTAATGCATATTTTGTTAATTATTAATTTTAGCAAACCCAAAAAAGTTTATTGTTTTAAATCTAATCTATTTTTACTAAGCCCACTTATTATTCGATACTATCTCTATACCTATACTATATCGATATCGAATTTCTTTTTCGATATTCTCCAATTAAATATCGTTTGTACCCCGTCGAAAGGGTATTAAATGATGCCTACAAGACCTTCTCTTTCGACAGTTTCCAGCTCATTGTGTGCCCATTGTATGGGCGAGTGGAGACGAGCGTCAAGTGACTGCTGAGCCAAAGTCACATGAGTGCAATTTTAAAACAGTGAAAGATATATAAAGCAAAAGCAAACAACTGATCAAATCTCGGCGCTATTGCAATGGGCGTCGTTTTCCGAAATGACAGCTTAGATGTACTCCCATAAAAAAATATAGACGAGAGAAAGAGAAACCTGGCTGGATGACTGCCTGGGTGGCTGCTAAGTCGGCGAGGACCGGCAAGAACGAAGATGGCAAACAACTGAGGTTGCAATAAATCCCCGGCAAGACAAGCAAAAGGAGCTGCTGCAATTGAACCGCCTGCTCCTTGGTCCTTTCGCCCGCTCCCTTTCTTGGTGCTCAATCCTCAAACGACCACCATCCTTCGTCCTTCGTCCTGGGTCGAATAGCGCAACAGAATGTCAATTACTTGAATGTGAGGTTAGGTCAAAGCTATATAGCCGAGTCTTGATTTTCATTTGAAAATTCCCTGCCCGACCAGGCCGGCCAATGGGCAATGGGGAAAAACTATTGGGAGCTCTCGCTCTCGGTCTCTGATTGCCTCTCGGTTACTTTGACTAATTTCGGGTTTGTTGCAGTCCAAAAGCAAATCGTCTTGCGGAAAGCAATAAATTTTTGTTCAGGAAATTTAATGGATTAAGGGATGTGAGAAATTTTCCCTTGATTTGAGGTCTGATTTTTCATATTCTAGCTGCATTTCTTACCTCACCCAACACCACTTCTTGCCTGCACTTTGGCTATGCACTTGGCGAAAGCAAGGAACCTTTGGAAATGAAGTAAGGAATTATTTGTGAAGTTCATAAAATTCTCTTATAAACGACATATATTAAAAAACGCATGCATTTGCTTTATAACATTTCTTTTTAATTTATAAAACGTTATTTTATTATTTTGTTTATGCGAAAAGGGACTCCTAAGATTTAGAGAAAGGTCTATGGCTGAAAACTTAGATTAATTTTAAATTAAAGCCCATAAAATATACTCTAGTGAAAATGAAGTTCCTCATTCCGGGAGGACTTTATTTTCTCAGAGTGTGCCACCCTAAAAATATGCAGAAGTTGAGCTCTAGGTTCTTGGTCCAAGTCCAAAGCGTTTTTCAGTGGGTTTTCCCATTTATCGATGGCCTGCTTGCATGTTTGTCTGTCAATTGGATTTCGTCCTGGAAGTGGGCTTTGAGTTTTGAGTTTCCTTTTTTGAGGTCCAAAGCCAGAGTCGTGGCACTTGGCCGCCTTTGAGCTGTGAACATGCAAGGGGCTGGCCTGGTCAAATGCCTGCTGCCTGTCTGGCTTGGCTCGCACTCGTTTGCAGGTTTCCTTTGTGCCCCTGGGCTTGGAATTCCGGCTTAGAATTGGAGTTCGAAAATTGTTCGCATGCCTTAACTTAGCTCACTCGTTGAATATCTTAAATATATAACCTTTGGAAAAAGAGAAAAGACCCTTAAACAATAGCGGGAATAATATTAATTAGCCATTTAGCAGTTACCTTTATCTTTAAGTGGAATCAGCAAAGGGTTATTGTCGTGAGCTTTTGTGAATAACATTATAGTAATTGTTGTTAATGTTTATAGGCGCACTTCCAACTTATTTTATATATATTTATCGAATGAAAAATATTGCTAAATATAAATTTTAATGAGCTGCTATTTGCATCAGGTTTTAATTAGCTAATTTATTTAATTATAGCCATTTTTTCGTCTCATTCAAGTAATTTATATATATATACCACAAAACATTAAAAAATAAAAAATAAATAATAATTCTCTTTGCATATTTAATACAACATTTGTCTACTATGTAATTCACCCTCGAGAACCGTTAAAAAAAGTTTCTGCTTTGGTAAATCTGTGCTCAACTTGATAAACAACGACAAAGGGACATAAACACAAAAAAGCCAGACGGAGTTCTCAGACTGACTACAAACAGGATTTACTTCGCGAAAGCGCGCTACTGCTACACTTTAATTAATTCCAATAAAGCCAAAAATTTCAAATAAAATATAAATATTCATAGAATACCATTTTTGGGAAAGCAGGAAATTGTGAAATACACTTTTAAATACATAATGGCTTAGAACCTATATTTTTATAAGTAAACTGCCAGATTTTTAAAGAAAGAAGCCACCATGGGATAACAAAATGAATTAAATCCCAATCTGTTATAGGTTAAATTCTTAATGTTAATGTCTAGTCAAGATTTTTAATATGAAGCAAAGAATTATTTATATAAGTAATGAAATAAATATTATAAAATAATGCAAGAAAGAATTTTAGAACTGAGGTATTTAAAACAGATTGTATGTTCAAGCTTAATATACATAAACACTTTAATAATTTTATTACTTTCTTCTTCAATAAAGTTTAGTTTACATTTTTTTTTCGAGTGCTTAGAGTGCCACTGACGAATTCTCTGACGTCTTCTGGCTGTGATGGAAGCAGTCGTAGAAGTCGTCGCATCAAAATGAATGGATATAGTTTAAGTGTACGAAAAACATGCCCGAAACGGAAGAACTAATGGATGGATGTATGGCTGGCTGGTTGGCTAAAAGATGGCCAGTGACAGGGGGCCGGGGGCGGCATAGAGGGTTATATGTATAGCCAGAACTGTCAGATCTGATGCTACTGCCACTGCTGCTGTTGTAGTTGCCGCTTTATTCTATGAACTCAGAACGCGTCGCGTCATTCGCAATTTTTCTATTGTTTGCGCAGTGTTTTTTTTTGTGCTCCTTTTTGCACGTTACGTCTGTTTGTCTGACAGCTGAGCACTGTTTATATGCCAGACATATACAGATATATACCGGCGTTCATGTATATCCGGCCATATACGCATACATGTAGACGGGTGTGTGCCCCGACGACTCCCTGTCGACGGAGTTCGCTCGTATTACCCTGTCAATCTTTACTTTCGTGTGCTCGTTTGTAACGTTTTTCGCACTGCAAGTGAGAGGGAATTGAGGAGGTGTTTTAGGCCATGCCGCCGATGTGCTATAGGTTTTTTTTTCCTCCTTCATCATACTATGTGTAGTCCTGATTTGGGACATTGACGGGCAAGTGCGCAGCAAACTATTTTGGTTCTAGTTTGACAAGAAACTCCGCTGTAGGATTAAAGTTCTTCATGAAAAAGTGAGGGTTTTCTGTGCAGGATTTTCTTTTATAAGATTATTAAATAGTTTTTTAATAATTATTTTGAATTACAAGAAAGTCTGCAAAGGAAAAATTTTATATTATTTTTCAATCATAGAAACATATTAAAATCTTCAGAAAAAAACAAAATCCACCAAAAAAAGAGTAAGCAGCGGCAGCCGAGTGGGAAAAAAAGCTGCGATGAAGGGCTTTGTCCATGTTCGCCGCTGGAGAAATGAGCAAAAATTCCACCGAAATGGCAAAGGAAGGCAACAAGGGCTTGGGCATGGGGGACACACTGCCTTGTGTGACACAAGTGACACTATTTTCTGGCGCTGCCAGTGCCACAAGTAGAAATTCGCTAATGCTCGCCGTTGCAGGCAGGCGGCACACTGGGGATGCAGCGCCATGTTGCAATTATTATTTCCGGCTGGAAGCGAAAAATAAAGTTGGATATGCAATGAGCAGGAAGCACCAGCACACGCCACGCCACAGCACAGGCGTGGCGTGCGAAAAAATGAGGCTTGCGCGAATAACACTCATCCGCAGCGTGGGCCAACCTCAAAATCCCTGCCGGTGATGAGAGCGTGAAAAGGGGAATGTAATAGTCCTTACATTATCGAGTTGAGGGCTTAATAGGCGATTGCTGACTCGATTTTCAGCTGCTTATTCAATATCTTTCATCGAGCAAACCTATTAATTGTAGGAACAAGCTAAAGTCGAAGCTTTCTACAAAGAAAATGTATTTATCAACTATTTTATGAGCTCGTAATTGACTTTTCGTTTTATGGATGGTTTACGTTTTTTAGAACCTCTTTTTTACATTTAATAAATTATTTTTCATCAGTTAATTATAGTTTTGCTTTGAAGCGTAAGGAAAATAGGTTATTTTCTTAAATTTATATTTTAGTTTGGAGCTTAATTTTTTCAAGGCTCTCAGTCATACCCATCACGAAAAAGATATCTCTTTATCCTGAGCCCTCACTGTCCTTTTTTGCCTCGGTTGCCTGGATTCCGGCCCATCATCAGAGAGGCAGCGCAAAAAATAACCGTACGTAGCTGGGGCTGCGACGCCGCCGTTTCCTTCTTTTGTTTGTGTGCAGCGCATAATTTGCGAGACAAACATGCAAAAATGCCCCAGAAGTGAAAAAAATATCCTACATCCAACCTACATCCCAGATCCATGCATATACATATATGCACTGTGCCGCGTCGTACAGCGGGAACCGAAAAGGGAGAACAATTCCCCAGCAAGTTGAAGTGCAAAATGGCGGGAGCAAAGGACTCGAAAGGGGCGGCGAAAAACGGGGTACTCTGTTAGGAAGGGAAAAAGGGGGGCCTGTGCGGTTGCAGGCTGAAGATTTTGAAGTTTTTGCGGCGGTTGCCGCCCAGTCTCTGGGCCGCTGTTCGTTTCGTTTCGCTTCAAGACGCAGAGTTTATCTTGCGCTTAGGCGCAACGGCCGCGAGTTGCAACCAACGGCTTCATCTCAAAGGCTCTTTGCTGTCCCAATGTGTGTGAGTGGTGTGGTACAGTCGAAGAAAAGGGGAAGCTAAGAAACTTATATTTATTTTACTTTGGAGAATTTAAGATAATAATAAAAAGTTATACTTTTACTACATATTTCTAGAGAATGATTAAATTTTTAATTCCCATTGAAGTTTATTTATCAATTAAAATCTGTGTAAATTTTACAATCTGGATTTTAATTCGTCTTGATCAAACAGAGATCCCCTCTCACAGGATTGCTCACACAGAGCTCCCTGAAGCCATAGGCCATTCGGCTATTCTCACCGATAGCGCACGAAGCTTGCCGAAGACTACCGAAGTGCCTGCCTTGGCTCCTATGCACTCGGGGGCCTCTGGGGTACTGTGTGAGCAGTCCTGTTTATAAGCTTTATTGTGCCATTCAAATAAATATATTCTGATGTGGATTTATCTTAGTCTTAGCCACTTTTAAGATACTTATAAAAATTAAAACTAAAAGTATTTACAATAAAATGAACAAAAAGGTATTAAATATCATAAAAATTCAAAGATCCCTCTTCCAATCAAGTAATTTATAAACTTTCTATATACTTTGTATTTATTATTTACATTTAACATTATTATTTGAAATGTACTTGATTATTTCCACCTGCAGTAGCTATTGGTTTCGTACCTGATGACTTTTTTTTATTTTTTTGCTGAGTGCCCTTCGGTGTGGCAGCTTTTGTGGGCTTTTTGACTTGTTTATGGCCATAAGTTGATTTCGGAAATGGAATTCTCAAAAAGGGATTTGGCTGCCGGCTCGGCCCGAAACCTCATTATTGGACTTCAAAGCGAATGGTAAATCCCGCGGCTAAAAAAACCCGGTCAAAAATGGCCTTCGTTTATTTAAAGGAAAATATACCGCACCGCCACCCGGCAGCCAGTAACAACCAGGCACACACCCACCATTATCTCACCAGTCACAACAAAAAAATTGATCAATTTTATTATTTTTTTTTCTTTACGGGCTTCCCCGCTTCATTGTCTCGGCTCCAAGAGCGGAGGAAGGATATTATTGACTAATGGCTGCAGTCGAGGGAAATTTATGGTCCTCAGATGGATATGAGTGAGTGTGTGCCCTCGGATGTGTGCGAGTTAATGAACATTTTTGATGGTAATTGAATGCGACGCTTGGGTTTGCCACTGTAGTTATGTCTGATGAATTGCCCGCCGCCCTCACCTCGGGGCATAAAATATATAATTTATACATGCGATTGATAAGCGAAATGAATTTGTCATGATGCCTCAGGGTCTGATTCTCAGATGCTGATTGCCGGTTAAGCAGAAAAAAAACACAAAACTAGTGAGTAAATAAATAATTGTTCTGAGCGCTTCGTGCCTGTCACCGCAACGAAATCCAAAACTTTCAATTTGCTTGAGAATTGCACGGTACCTTTCGAGAAAAAAAAATAATACAAATGAAATGGAAACGTAAAAATGGAAACAAGTTGCAAATAAACAAAAAGCCAAATCCCTTGTAGCTAGAAAAACAAAAAAAAAATAAAAAAGCGGACAGAAAACAGAGAAAAGGGTTAAAGTAGCAACTGAAAGAAAGCAAAAGAAAAACATTTGTTTAGCACTTGAAAAATGTGCTCGACTGCACAGGGAACAGCGAAAATTCTGCGGCCCCTGATCATGTGGTTCCCCTTTGCCCCTTTTTCCGAAACCTCCCTTTCCCTTTCCCTTTATACTTGTCAACCTTTATATATGAACATTTTTGAGCTCTTCTTTTTTTGTGCTCTTTTCCTAGTTAGACTTTGTGAACCCTAAAGGGGTCTGCGTGTGCCTGCAATTGTCGCTTTTCTATATGGGTTGAACAGTGGTCGGGGGCTTATTTAATTCTGCAGTATATATTATTATAATGGGAGTGATTAGTGTAAGGAGACCTAATACAAATTTTAACAGCAGAAAATAGTTTATTTTGCAGTGGTAACTAATATTTTAAACATTTTTAGCTTCAGGTTAGGGATATCTTTCACTGAAAAAGAAAGAGAAATAATTGGATTGCATTTTAAGTTATTACTTAAATAAATATGTCCTCAATTATATATTTTTTCTTACTGGAAGCTTAGTAGTTACATAAGATCGACAAAAACCGAGAACCCAAGTTAATTTAATTTAGTAAAGTTACGAGTGTCTCACATAGTTAAGTTTAAATGCTTTAAACAAACTTAAACCATCTTTAAAAACCCCTTAAAAACATTTCTCTAAATATACTTTTATAATTTAAATGTTGCATCAAATACAAAACTAAGTTTCCTTTGTCCTTTGACACTTCCCCAAGGACCACTGTGACTGGCCATATTTTTTCCTTTTGTTTTTGTCACTGTGGTCACGCCGCTGTCATCAAGCCAGATGCTCCCCCGTCTCGAAAATTCCTCGCCTCGCCTTGTCCCTTCATCGGGCAAACAGTACACCAGCAGAAAGGCGCAGGAAAGGAAGGGAAAAAGGCGGGAAAACTGAGGAAAACTTTGGGGAAAACCGAGGAATACAACATAATTGCAATTTGCGTAATTGTGCCCCTAAAGCTGAATGAGAAATGAGCGGCAACGAGTCGTGCTCGGAGTAACTGAGAGGCGCTTGCCGAGTTGGGTTTGCTAAGCGGCGCGGATGACAACACGGACAGCGGACACTACGGACTCCGGAACGGACTGGAGCACGGCTGAAATATGAATATCCGAATGTACTTAATAAACAAAAATACAAAAGAAAAGCAGCCAAAGTAAACAGCATGTAGTATGCATGGAAGGAGCGCACAACGCTCGCATTTTCCCTCCTCAAATTTTCCCGAACCCACAATATTTCGCTGGGAGTCCTCCCTAACCCCAAAAAATTCAACAAGGGGTTTTCCCATGGTCGTGGGGGAAGTTTGGTGGCTTCCGTATGACACCCATGGAAAACTGCACTGGAGTTTATTTGGTTTTATTTTATTTGAGGGAAGGGGTGTTGTGTTCGGTTGGGAATATTTTTAATTTTAATATGCATGCTGGACGCTGCCCGGAGGCGTGGTTTTCGGGTTGGGCAACATCAGCTGGAGTTCCATGGGTTTTTGTATCTGTTGATATGTACGTATTTTTTCTTTTGTTGTTCAGCTTTCATTGTTTCATATAAATGTGAATTTTTGCTAGGGATTTGTATTTGGATTGGACTTCTAATTGAAAAATATTCCATCAGTTTGCCGCCATAGGTAAGAGTAAATTAAAATATCATTTTTATTTTCAATGTAAGTTTTATCTGGATTTTGATGGTATTTTTTATATTTTGAAGATTTAACAGAATTGTATATTATTGAATAAATGAAAATGTTGTGAGAGGTGTTACATAAAAAGAGGTTTACGTATTTATTTGTTTCCATAGCGAATAATATAGAAGGTGTTTTTTATTTGTATGATTCGTAATAATTAAATACATTTATGTTGGGTAAATGTACAGCAAAAAAGTGGTCTGTTATGATTTGTTATGATTTGTGCAAGAGTGTTGATATATTTAAATGATTAAGTATTTTATAAAATAGTTCAATAATCCTATTTATAATTAGTAATCTTTTAAATACAAGTAAAAAGCATTTTAGATTATAATTGGAGTGTTTTTTCGTTAAGTGTTAAGTAATATGATAAAAGGTAATAGGATTACACAGAAATAAATAAATATATAGGAAAACAATGTCTGTAATTTGTATTGCTTTTTGAAAATTATATTTACTAATCTCTAATTTAAAGAAAATAACAAAATGAATTCAAAAATGGTTCCTTCTTAAATTTTTCTATAATACGTTCCAAATATTTTAGCAATAGATCCTAGATCACACAAATGATTGTCAAAAAATACGTTTTAACCCACAAATCAACTTTTAATCAAATGGAGAACTTTCCCACATTTTTATACCCGGTACCCATAGGGTACAAGGGTATTATAAGTTAGTGCCAACCGAGAATGTAACAGGCAGAAGAAGGCATCTCCGACCCCATAAAGTATATATATTCTTGATCAGCATCACCAGCCGAGTCGATTTAGCCATGTCCGTCTGTCCGTCTGTCCGTCTGTCCGTCTGTCCGTCTGTCCGTCTGTCCGTCTGTCTGTCCGTGTGAGACAACAGATCTCAGAGACTATAAGAGCTAGAGTTACCAAATTTGGTGACAACATTGGAATCTGTTGCACGCAGATCAAGTTTGTTTTTAAAATTTGGCCACGCCCACTTCCGCCCCCGAATTTTGTAAAAAACTTTATATATGCAATAGTCGTAATTTTTGGCCTAAAGTAAATAGATAAAATAAATAAGTAGGCATTTGCGGACGTTCTCTGAAAATTTGAGTAAAATCGGATGATAAACATGGAAGTTATTAAACAATAGTTTCTTCTCCTCTTGAGCCACAACGGCAGTAGCGAAAAAAAGTGTTGCGTGCTTTCGGGCGCAGTATTAATTCGTAATGAATTTGTCTCTTTTAAACTTTGCTCAACATGTTTTTGGCAACATTTGTCTTTATTTGTCAACATTTTGTTTTTTCCATGTCTGTGTGCTATTTAATTTCACGTACTTTGGGTACCGAGTATCTCACAGTCGGTCACACTCGACTGTAGCTTTCTCACTTGTTCACATTTAATGTGACAGTTCATAACTCGGCGGCAAACAATGTTTGGAGCCATTACACCTGCAGCATGAACCAGCCCTCTTAGACGTCAATTTGCCGCTTCGCCTGAGTTGTTGCCTTCACCTTTTTTCTGCTTAAAGCCATGTGTTTATTTGTTGGCCAGCACTCTGTGAGCCACTTGGCGGCAAAAGCCAACTCGGGGAAAAAAGCAGCCAGCAAGCAGTAAGCAGCAAGTAGCGGGCAGCAAAAATAAAATTACTCACCGCCCCCGCAGAAACAGCTGGCCAAAAAAAAGGAGAGAAAAAAAAAACTCGTTGGCAAGCTTATTGTCAACTATTTAAATGCTGCAATTTCGGCCTTTTGTGCAGGCGGGATGTGTGTGAGGCCCGAGCAGCCATTACACTTGTGGCCATTGTTTGCCTTTATAGCCTTTTGTTGCATAAATCGTTTACAGCAATAAGAAAAAGAAAAAATGGGAGAAAAAGTTACTGCCGCTATCGCCACTCCGTTCTTCTTGTTCTTGTTCTTGTTGTTCTGCTGGTTGGCCGTGTGTAATTTGTCATTCACACCACGTGCTCGGCTGAGAGCAGGAAGAGCCACCACTGCAGTCTGCAGTTCTTCACCCATTTCTCCCCCATTTCTTTCCGCTTTCCCAGCCCCACTTTTCCAACCCACTTTTCCGCAATCCAGACCCGCTCCATCCAGCATTTTTAATGGCAGCGAATACACGCGTAAGACGCGACCATTTCCATAATGCAGCACAAGAGCCACCAGCATCTTCAGCTCGGATTGGTTGCACGTTGCACTGCACAGTGGGTAGAGCTTTATTTGATTTGGTAATCAAAGAGAAAAAGTCAACGAGCTTACCTTTTTTTTAATAGAATATTCCTTAGATAAAGTTTCAGGGATAACAAACTTTTCTTTATTTTAAGCCTACTAAAGAGTGGCTTTGCTGAAATAAAATGTTTAGTTCATTATTATGTTACTTCATTATAAAATTAATATCCGTAATTAAGTAAGTTAATTATGCCTTGTAGAAATATTTATACTCCGAGAACTCTTCAACTAGTTAAGGTTGATGATCTCATCGATACTTAATTCGATAACTGAATAAATGCGGAAGTCTTTATCTTGGTATTATTATTTATTTACCATTAAAACAAAATATTCTTTTATAATAATAGGCTTGTAAATATTAATTTAACAAGTCATTATAAACCTTCATCCACTGTGCACTGTACAGAAAAGTGCAAAACTTTATGCACTCGAGCTGTATTTAAATGGTGTGTGAGCATTCGAAACCCTTCTCTTCGTGTCGCAGCATCTTTGAGCTCTTTTTTTTTCGGTCTTCAGCTTGGCGCACTTTTGTTCTTAAAATTCTGCGTACGTGATCGAAATGTTTGGCAATGTAATACATTCACTACTTTCAGTGCTTATATCCCCTCTTATAGCTTGAATATAAATTTATCTTAACTTTTTGTTGTAAGCCTTTTTTTTTTGCTAGAATATGTGTTTGGGAATTGATGTGAATTTATGTAAATTATTCAATGCATTTTGGTGGATTTGATGGAGTGGAAATGGTAGCTTAGGGATTTTAGGTATTAAAAGAGATCATTGAATATAAGATTTACGAAAGTTAATCTAATACAAAGCTTTTTTCAGTTAAAACCAACAAAGGACTGACTTTATTCAGTTATCAACTTTGTTTTGTTTTTCCAAAACTTAAAGTAAACACAACAGCTTATTATCACGTATACGCCACCGAGATGTACCTAATTTTATTTATTTAAATGCTCATGCTTGGCCCCTGTTCAAGATGATTAATATGCTTAATGGGTATTGTTTAGACATAGGCCTATGAATAGACACCAGGTGGAGGACCGTCCCGATACCAGATAGCCGGGGCTCTCGGTGACCTTTTGTCTTAATTACACACACACAACGGGGCCCAGAGACGACCCATTTCAAGGCGAAACGCCACCAAGAGCGGGGCTCCCATGCAAAGAAATATTAATGAGCTGCTGCCGACTTGGAGTATTGAATAAACAGAAGGAGAAACAGAAACAACAACGGCAGAGGCAACGTCGACGGCAAACAACATTTTGTCTGCTCATAGATTTTTGATTCAAATTTAATTACTTAAAGGAAATTATACTCAAATTGGCTTTCAGCCTTAGCTCAGGCAAGTGGAAAATATTTTCATCTTCATCAAGATATTTTTGGTGTGTGCTTCGAGTGGCGGCCAGGGATGGGATGGGTTGGGACGACGATTGTTTTTGGGTGCCCTTTTTGTGTGTTCTTTAATGCTATTAAAAAGGCTTTCAGGGAGAATATTTTTCGGGTTATTTTAGAATCAATTAATCTATTAAATTGTATTTATTTAATGGCACAAAATGGTTGTTGTGGCTCCCTTGCTGGCCATTTGGCCATTTGGGGCTTTTCTGGGAAAATTAAAATTGATTCTTTCGAAAGATTGTCCTTTTGTATTTAGCTTAATGAGAATGATGGAGAGCAAGGAAAATTAAAGACCCAAACTTTCTCATTTTTATATTTTCCCCATTTTAATGTATTTATTATATATTTTAAATTTTCCCGATTATATCGAAATAATTCATTGAAACATTGACATGACTATCGGGGTTAGCCAAGGCAATCGAATTGCCAATTTAGCAAAACCGAAATCAAATATCCGATTTCAATCAGTTGAAAAGTGTCAACCGAACAGAAAATTTGCCAATTTTATAATTGTGCCAAGAGATGGCAAACAAAATAAATGTATATGTTTGTGTGCTAAGTAAATCATAGTTCAAGGCTGCACTTAATGCATTTTCCCGCCTGAGCTGGCTTAGTGCAAGGGCGAAAACCACTTGCGCCTGCCAGAACTGAAATAAAAATGCAATCTTTTTTATATATAAGTGTACAAGTGTGACCGCAAACAAACGTATATAAAAATGCACATATATACAACATATACAGGACCACAGCCAGCATTTAATATAAAAATAAATAAAAACGGAACTGGGTTGGCCCCCAGCTTAGTGAGAGAGCAAACAAGAAGGACGGCAGGGTGCAAAAGTTACATCAGAAAATAAGAGCCATGGCTGACCTTGACTTATAAACAGTTTTATAACAATTATTTTTGCATTTTTCTCGCTGCTGCTTATAATTCCAACTCGCAGTCATACAGAACAGAAATCATTATTAAAAAAAAAGAATGAAAAAACGTAATAATAAAGAAGCGAAGCCCACTCGACTCGATGCAAATAAGCAAGGCAGCACCAGAAGCAGCTGAATCGTTTGAGTGATGCTTGCGAAGCTAAGCCAGCTGAGTGGGTCAGTTATGCCAGGCACATGCAACCACAGTCTGCACTGCCTAAAGGAGACTTAAGGGGAATAAATATGGATGGGTTAATTTACAAAATCTAACTCTTGAGGTGTTTTTCTAAATGGAATATTCTTTGGAAAGTAATTGTTTAATTAATTGGAAGAAATATCACACAAATTTGATGTTTAAATTACATTTTGGGTTTCAAGTTCTATAAATAGTTAGGAAATTAAAGAAAAAAACAAAAAACGATAGCTAAGGCTTCAGTAAAATTTCCTTTCCTTCTTAAGTGAAAAAATTTAAATATTACAAAACTTTAGTAAGTACTTAAAGTATTTTTAGGTAACAAATTACTTCTAACATTTGCCATCATAAAATTTAGAATGAATATGAGTTTAGATCTAATAATATTACGATATTTATTTGTTAAAATAATCAAAAAAAAGAGCAAACAAAACAATTTAAACTTAAGACACATTTCCCTATATTCACTAAGTGCAAAATATAATTACTAAAAACCTTAGTAAATAATTCAAACCTTTTTCTATAAACGTTTGACAAATCACCCTTAGTACTTGCCGTCTTTACTTGGCAATATATCATCATTAACTATTGTTTCACTGAAAAGTAACATTAAAAATTAATGAACCCTTGTTTTCACTAACAATAGGTACCTTCTGTACCTTCAGGCCGCTTATAATTGCACACAATCAGGTGACTCTCAGCTAGTTAAAGATTTGCCCATGTGGGTAGGGCCCACCCCCCACTCCCTACCACACAACAGTCACTTCGTCAGTACCCAGAAACCCCCCTTCCGCCCGTTGCAAGTCGGAATCCACAATAACTATGCATGAGCTGTATGAAAGTCAAATAATAATGATTGGAACGAACCACAAAAACCGACTGCGCCGCAAAATCAATAATTAAAATCGCTGCAAGGTGCTTCTCTTGATTACACCAAGAGATACAAAAAACCAACGAAAAAAAAAAAATATATATAAATGCTAACTCAAAAGGCAGCCACAAATATCAGCAATTTAAAAAAGATGAGTATTAGACAACAAAAAGCACAAAAAAATATGAAAAACAAGATTCAAGCTAAGACAGATAGACAAAATCACCGACAGAACAGCGATGAGTAGTAAGCGATAGGCGAAAAAATAAGAGAATAGCGAAACAGCATCATAGTTAGAATAAACAAAAAAAAAACTTAAACCGCAATACAAAAATATGGCATCGTTAGATGCGCCTCAAGGTCATTCGAGCATTTTTTATCGTATTCAATTCACGGCGTTGAAAATGAGATAAAGAAAAATATGAAAAGTAATCAAAATAATAACTCTGAGCAATTAAAGTCGATTAGGAAAAAATTGTTAGGTCTAGGCACTTTGGAATACCCTGACAATAAGGTCTTAAAACAGTTTATTAGAGAAATTTGAAAGGTTGAATTTAGTTGGTGCGAATTTAATAAAGTTTCGTATGATACATTTTTAATAAATTAATAAAAGAGGGGAAAGTGGAAAGGTTGTAAGAATATAAAATATATATATTGATTTCGAATTTCCACAGCTTATAAAATTGTGCAATTATTATATATATTAAATATGTGAATATATAAAAAAATATATAAAATAATCTTTGGTAAGCTAATTAAGTCAGCTTAATATACAAAAGCTTTAATTCACTTAATTGGTTTACTCAAACCCAATATTTAGTTCTACATTGCATGACCTAGTATCTTTTACATTAAAATTAAATGATTAATGTATAGCTGTCACTTGTCTAAAAAATATCTTTAAGTGGTGCAAATGAGCGTTGAGATAAATTAAAACTTTTAATATCCCTTCTAAAGGTTTCTTACAAAATATTTAATAAGAGTTTATTTTGATTATTTTAGAACAAAGCAAATGTACATATATTTAGGATATTATTCAGATAAAATGTTTACTTAATATGTGATGATATGAATAATGATAAAATATTTATCTGCATTTCTTTGTATTTTTATGTATATAACAAATAAATAAGTAATACACATAATACTTTAAAGAATAAGCTTGGCCTTGCTTTCAATTCTAATTAGTTGGGATTTCCAATTTATCCCTTATGTATGTAGTAAATTTCACCATAACTAAATACAAAATAAACATAAATACCAAATATTTAGCAGAGCTATCAAAATTATTTATAATATTTGCGCACAGTGAAATTAAAGCACTTATCTCCACACCGAATACCCTTTAAAATATGTATTTAAAGAGCTTGTGCAAAATCTCAAATTAATTGCTTTAATTAAAACTAATATGCTGTCGTTCTGCATCGCATGTGTTACTGTCTTAATAATGCATTTGACCTAGTATTATTCACAAGTAAAAATTAAATGCTTTCCGTTTCCAAAGAAATAGCCCCTGGACATTACAAATAGAGCAATCGCTCATCGAAAACCCCAAGCAATTGCATCCCTTTATGGCCCTGACATGTGTAAGCCAAAAGGCTTACAAACTTGTGGGGGATATTTTTTTTCCGACGACTCAGACTTTATGTTCTCTCTCGCATCTTGGTACTAGAAGTTATAACTCTCTAATCTGTTGTTGTTACGCTCTCTGGGCTGCTTTTTGTTTATCTGCCAAAACTTTGACAGACATCAGAAATTGAAGCCCAACGGAGGGGCGGAGCGGCGACAAAAAAGTGTGACAGCATCCTCAAAACTATTTTACTCAGCCCAGGCCCCAGAGGCATCGGAATTCTCCGTCCTCTGACAGAGAGCCAAGTGAAGATATTGCAAAATTTTTCGCACTCCCAAAACGAAAAGCGAACAAACGCTATTGACACAAGCTGGATAAGCTGACAAAGGTGCTAAAAAATGTGAGAAGATTGAACGCTTGAGCGACTCACCTGACTAACTGACTAACTGACTGGCTGACTGACACACAGTTTATCGAATGATGGACGGCTGGGTACACTCAAAGACAAATCCCAGGAATTCTCACTTAAATCAAGCAGGGAAAGTGAAAGTAGAAGCATTCTTGATTGTAATTTCAGTTGGAAACAAGATAAATCGATTGAAAATGAGATAAAATTGTCAAGAAAGGCAATACGTTACATCTAAAATGAAATTCAGCCTGTGAAATAATTTATTTAATATTTATTTTATAAGAAATAGTCTGGGTCGAGGCCTTGCTAGGTTCTACAACGAAGTTATTAAATGACACACTTCCTTTGAGTTCATATTTTTGTAAAAGAACTCTTGACCTTAAATTGAAATTAATTTCTTTGGGTGTATCTCCCTCTTGACGTGTACTAACTTTTTTGTAGCCAAGCTGCTAAGTAACTGAAACTGGAATTAACTGAAGCCATATTTAGTGACAATTAGTGGAGACAACAGCAACAGCAGCCGTCGAGCTTAACAATTTTTGAATCAAGTACGAGTATTATGCGCCGAAAATGTGTAATGCGACACAGTTTTGTGAAATGCGAAACCCGGCGAAAAGTTGTCAACTTTAGCCGGGGCTGGTATGTGTCGTGACACTTGGCACTCAGAAATGCAAATTTTGATGCCGTCTCCCCCAAGGATTGATGGGCTGAAGAAGTGTCAAACTAAAGCAGACCGTTTGCACCGTGTAAATACGGGTTAAGCGATGTCAACTTTCCTACAGTATTAAATAACAATTTCCTTAAATTATTGAAAGATTGCTTAAAGTCATAATATTTACTTGGCTGCCTTTTCCTGCCATAAAATTTAGCTATAAAATATAAAAGTAAAACAGGCAGGCATATGATTTAGGGCTTAGGGATAAACCTTTAGAGTTCAGCGAAATTTAAAATCAATATAAAATGTGGAGAGGGAACTAATACGTAATATGAATATATAAAGTAGGTTACATTAAAAAAATCTTGTTTAGCTAAAGAATTAGTTAAATATTTACATTAAAGTGCTAATTCCCTTAAATCATTAATGGAAACTTGAAGCTATTTTTATCTCCATTCAAAGAGAAGTAATATAAGTAGTTCGTGGCCTAAAACTATGAAAGAAACTCGTAAAACCACCATAACGTAACCTATCCAGTAGAGCCGCCCAGTTGGTTCTCAGCTTAATGATTTATTAGCCAAACACTTAGTATTCTGGTGTTGGCAGGGCCACAGACCAGAAAAAAAATCTGTACCACGTCCATCTCTAATGACAACTGACAAGCCGTACTACCACCACCAGCCCCTACTGGCTCCCGATCTCGGTCTCGGTCTCGGTCTCGAACGAGTGGCATTGAGGCATTTAACGCGTTTATATTTAAAATGTACAGTATGACTACGCATATGGTGTCTGGCTAAGTACATAAATGTATGGGCATGGCTAAATGTGTATGCATATGTGTCGTAGCCGCTTCTGCTTTTGGCCAACACAGCATACAGCGAACAGCGCACACACACTCGCAGTGCATACATAATTAATTTATAAATTGTTAAGACAACGAACGATACAACACTTGGCCGTACATTTCTTTTGATGCTTTATCAACCGACTGGGGCAGGAGGGGGCTTGGGCTTGGCATTGAATGGGGTGCGGATTGGGGATGGGATTGGGTTGTTGGGTGGCGAACTGACAGCTAGCGTAACGCTTCGTTTGGTTTTGCCTTGACAGCTTGCCCGCCTACTGGCGGCAATCCAAGGGGGCGACGATGGGGATGGGATCCCGGGAAGTCCCAGCCAACGTTGGGCTGTACAGTCAGGCTGTCTCAATTAAGCGCAAATTGAATTAAATACTTTCACATGCGAAAACAAAGCTGGCCAAACACGCACACTGGCGGCGGCCAGGAGGAGGCTATGAGCGAGACGTGTTTTTCCTATTAAAAAGAAAAATGTGAATGGAAACGACTCGAAAGGCTCCTTGCAGATTCGGGCTCTGAATCTGTGTGAGATGAAATAATAGCCTGGCAAAGCCAAGAGATACAATGATAACAAATTGAACGTGTGCCGGTTGGGGCTGATGGTCTATCATTTCTTATGGACTTCAAGGAAGTCGTTTCTAGAGTAGGGTTTTCTTTAACGGGAATTCTACCGGTATTTCCGGTAATCACAGATATTTCTTGTGGCTATTAAAAATGTTGTAAAAACTTGAATAAAATATACATTACTAATATAAGCTTCTTTTAAAGCCTCTACAAATATCTTCAATTTATTTATTTTATTTTTTAATTATCTCTTTTTTTACAATGCCCTGAATTTTTCAAAGCAGGTTATTATTTTAGTAGGGGACCTTTAAATTTATTGATTTATTTTGTTGCCATCGCACTTGAATTACAATGTACTTTTAAGAGGCTTAAAATTAGACGGAAACAGGAGGCAACGGATTTTGAATTTATAAATATTCTACTGTTGCTTTAATTTGGTTATTAAATTGATTTAAATAAATTGCTAGTTATTTTTAAAGGGATTTTAGAATGGCAACTAATTGGAGGCTAAACAAAAAGGCTTTTCCGGGGTTTTTTATTTTAAAATTGACTTCAATACAAATCATTATTAAGGTTAATTTACATCTGAAATTACTTTGGCATAAATGACTTGGAAATATTGATTTTATATTGTTACAATATTCCCTAGATACTTATTCAAGTTAGGAAGTGGTTTAACGAGGCTCCTTATCATAAATAAGACTCGTGGGACTTGGGTTTGTATTAATTACACTCAAGGTTAATGTAAACAAGATAAGCATTATTAAATTGATTTTAATTAAGGTAGAATAAGAAATACTACTAGAAATGTATATAAAAATATTCATTTAAATATATAAACAAAAAATATTTTTAAGTAAGTGAATATATGAATATATTGCTCTTAATTGAGGTTTATTTTCAGATAAACAAAATTGCTGAAGTTTAAGGAGTTTAATAAATTTATCCTTGCCCAACCTCACACAAATTATGTGAAAACCAAAACGGTTACAAAATTCTACAACTTCAAGTTAGAAGCTGATTTAAAGCGGCTTATAATCTCAACTGAGACTCGGCCGGAGACCCGAACATACCTTTATTCCCCACTCGAGCTCTAATTGGTTTAATTATATGGCTACGTAATGCCTTTAGGTTCGCTTCTGGCCCCACTGTGCTAAGCCCTGACTGCTGCCGTAAATCCGCAGAGCCGCCGAGACTATTACGTGGTTAAACGCACCATGTCCACATAGGTCTCAGATGGCAGATCTGCTCCGGCCAGTTATTCGCTCAGGCACACACAATCAGTTGACCCAGAGGAT
Source organism: Drosophila triauraria (assembly GCA_014170255.2). NCBI lineage: Eukaryota > Metazoa > Arthropoda > Insecta > Diptera > Drosophilidae > Drosophila > Drosophila triauraria. The sequence continues at coordinate 10,057,782 of CM024336.1, read as the reverse complement.
GTGCCGGGCGGTGGGGAAATCCAGAGGGGAATCCAAGCAGATACACGGACATAGATACAAATTCAATCTTTTACTGCCTGTGCTTTTTTCAATGGCATCGTTTCACTTTTGTTCCTACAATTTTGCACTTGCTTTTCCAGCATCACTATGTCCTTTAGCTGAGTTTTCTCAGTTGCTGTTGCTGTTTTGTTTAGTTTTTTCTTTTTTTTTGTGCTTTTGCTCTGCTTTGCTCTGTGTTTTGTTTTTGGTGTGGCACACGTTTTTCCAACAATCTTCTGGCTGTGTTCAGTGCTAGTTTTCCATTTCCCACATAGGAAAAAAATTAACAATTTCCCCAACCCCTTGTTACTCGAACACTCTTCAAGAGTTGGCAGGAAAAAATGATTAGGAAACTGGAATTGTAGGCTATGAATTTGACTTACATTTTTTACTTTTAAATATTAATATACGAAAATCTCAAGAAATTTGTAAACCTCTTATTAATTTACCTAATAGTATGCAAATTGTATGTATTTAGAATTATTTTAGAAATATTTTAATTAGTATCTTTGAAGCTCTAAGGTTATTTTTTGGTTTTTATATTTCAGCTTACAAGGTGACAGTATTTTCTGGGTTTCTAGAGCTTTTAAATATTTTAATATATGTCTTATATGTTAAATATTGTGTTGAATTTGTTAAAACAAGAATAGAATTTGGTATTGTAAATTATTTTATTTAATTAAACTAATTTGTCCTTATTTATAATATATATATTGTTCAAAAGGACTTAGTCCTCAAAATTATTTGCTGTTTTTTGTGTAATAATTCTGCATTACTATTCTGTTTAGGTTGTTTATAAAATCCGCTAAATTATATACCAAATTCGAGTCCTGCGATTTTCCTTCAGTGCACCAAATAGTCGCCCATCGCAGCGTTGATTTTCCTGCGTTGATTTGTCTTGGATTTCTCCGTCCGTGTGTGTTGGTTCAGCCTTTAATTCATTAGACCACAATCGTATTAAGTCTGTAGTTGGGGCTCTGGGCCTGCAATTTCATTTCATTTCAGCTCAGTTCGGTTCAGTTCAGTTCAGTTCAGGTTTTTTGCCTCCTTTCAGTCGTGACACTTTTTTCCCAGGGCATCGCTTACAATATCCGCAAACACACACTCACCCACACATACACCCGACCTGTGTCGCACACACAGCTGTGGGACATGACAGCTTTTGGCTGTCATGTTTAGTCCGCGCGTTGTGTTGTGATTTCCGTTTCCGCTGGCAATCCGGCAAATGCATGTGGTTGTCTCTTTCACGCTTTTTACGCACCGCACGCTACGTGTCGCCGCCAATAAAAAGTACAAACACAAAAAATATAACAGACAGCCATGAGGGGGGGCAGCAGGGCGAAAAAAATAATCGGAATTACAAGTTATCCCCCCACTCACACAGGCCATAAAAGTCAATAACGTCGTTAGCAAAAAATAAAAAAATCAAATTGAAAATATAGTAAGACAGCTGAAGAAACGGAAAATAAAATAAAACTTCAGACATCGCCTCGCTAATAAATTCGTCACCGGAATAATTTCGGGGGAAAAAACAAGAGAAGCAAAAAATAAGAATCAGCGAAAGATTAAGGGATGCTGAACAGAGTTTCGACATTTAAATACTTAGCGGGGATGCCAGGCATTTTTATTTGGGGGAAAATCATGGCAATTGTGCTTGTATAAAATTGGAGATTTATTCGTAGTTGAGTTGTGGAAGGGAATGTGTTATTGTTTTGCTTCAGTTAACTTGGATTTATTATTGAGATATTGTTTATGATTTTAGGGAATATACTTAGTGGTTTTATTGGTTTTTACTTGATTTTCTATCTGGTTTTAAGACCTTTCATAATTAGTAAAACGTTCTAATAATAAAAAGCGCTTGATAGAAGTGTAATTCTTCACCTTAAACTTTGCTGGCATCCGAATAATATATTAATAATAAATAGGAAAATATAATAAACGAATAAATTACTTCCTTCTTATTATAATTTTCTATGATTATTATATGTACTCTAATTTTTTATTTTAAATAGAAGTTACAAATTATTAAATAAAATATATAGAAAATCTAAGACGTAAGCAGATCTAATTTACATGATATTTGAGTACTGAGATCTAAGATATTTGAGATACATTATTATTTCTTGAAACAAAGCTTAAATTCCTATAGTTCTTCAAAGCCATCATGGGACCCCAAGGACTAACATAACCCTTATCTCCTGTCTGATATTTATTCCTCAACTCCAGGCTTTTCTTGCACAATTTCCCTTGTTCCTGGTATTTTCTCCAGTCTCCTTTAGTTATTGCCGCGCATACCCCGTTCGGATTGCTTCTGTGTTATTGGGTATTAAAAATGTAGAGTCTCTAAGCGGATTTCAACATGCTTCATCCGCCGATTGCGAGTGCTAGTCGAATTGGTATTGCCGCTGCATGTGCCACAAAGTGTGTGCGAATATGTGGCACTGTGTGTGTGAATATCTGAGGGTGTGCCAGCCTGCCTGGCTGGAGGAGTATCTGTGTGGGAGAGAGGCGACGACTGTGTCGACGCCAACGCTTGGCTGCTAGAGGAAATCAAAGCTTATCAGCGACTACAAGGACGACTGTCGTTGCGCTGATTTCGTTTGCGTGGCGTCCTCAGGACCTCCCCCTTAAACCCCCCTTAAATACGCCTCCCCTTGACGCCACGCCACCCATGGCTCTTTAGGCCTCGTCGAGCTATTTCAATGCCACTCGAACTGTGCCACCCAGAATTGGTGGATTCCCTCCCATTAAATTACATGACGATGGCATTTCGAGCATTTGCTTTTTTTGGAGGAGAGATGCACACACACACACGCCCGCGCTGTGGTAATCGCAGAGTGTGTGTGGAAATTGATGTCAACAGGTTAATAAGATCTATATTTATGGCGCATTTATATACGTATGTATGGGTATGTGTCTCCTCCAAGTGTTTTTGTGTGTGTGCTGAGCAGATAAAAGATTATAGAGCTTCGCTTGAAGGGGCTTGAATGTATAATATAATACGCCACATGAGGTAAGTGGGCGGTTAATTAAGGAATGTTTTTTAAATACGTGAGCTCTGGAATTCCTTTGAAATGTATATTGGGGTACATTTCAATTCTCATGATTATCTGCACGGAGAAGGAGGAGTCTTTATTTCCACGAATCCAGCCAGTGGGGGGCAAATATATTGTGGCTTATGACAGCGCGTTAAATTGCTTAGAGAGAATTATTTCAGATATTTCCTTTTCAGTGTTTAATTTCTGGTTACCATCTGGAAAACATTTCATTTGAATGCTTTAATAATTGAATTTTTCCCAAATTCCAGAGCTTGAAATTAGATTACAAATGATAATGAATTTATGCAATTTAGTTTCCTGTTTTTCTCGTTAAAATAATTCTTTAATATATATAATTACAGCCTGAGGACTTATACATATATTTATATTACCTACCTGCTCAATGCATTTTCAACGATAAATGCAGGGTATTATCTCATAATGTCTCAATTTACCATTCAGATATATAATTGAATACATTTCAATTCGAATGATGATTCCCCCGGGTGTGTCGTGTTTCCTTGAATCCGTGGGTGTTGGGCGTTACAGGTTCAAGTGAATTACAGCAATTATTTTGGGGTAAATGCAAATTGTATCTCATTTCAAGATTTCGTTAGAGTTGATTTCATAAAATTATTTTAAAAATAATTGCACCACCTTAAGGATTTATTTTGTTCCGAATAAACACATTAAATGACAAGTCAGTAAGTGGGTTAAGCAATTAATGGTAATTTTATTTCATGCACATTGCAAATTCATAATAACGCATGTTGACGTTTCCATTTATTTGTGCGTTTTGTCGGAATATCGTTTCGGAGAGCATTTAATGCCTGCAAACACAGAGTAATCCCTTTTAGTGTCGACGCTTGATTAAATAATGTTTATAGCCCGTCCACAACTTAAAGTCGAACGTGGGATTACAGATTTTTACATTGTAATCCTTAAAGTGGATTTTATTTTGAAGCCACATCATAAAAAACATTTTTAATTACGGCTCCCAATCGACTTTTTTCCTCGCCTCCTTTCACTTCCTTTATTACTAGCGCTTCCCTCCCTGGCTCTCGTCAGGAAACTTTAATATTAATACTTTGTTGAAAAGGCAGAAAATGAGGGAGGACTCCCGATCATCGCTGGGGATATTGAGCAAAAATTGTTCACAGTCCATTTAATTTAATTAATTTTCATTCGTAATAAATTTTGTTTTTCTGCTGTGGCCGCCATTCTTTCAGAAAAGCAGAAAAGCAAAGACGACCACGAGGACAAGAAAAAAGACGCTTAAATTTAAATATATATATCTGTACTAGAGGGGAACGGCAATACTTCTTCGATATGACTGCATACACACCCGTCTATGATTGACTTTTCCACTTAGTGGGCGGCGGTAGGGAAAATCCGGGGAGCCAGGCTATCTATAATCAATTTACACAATTTCCTCGTCATTTCCGCGATGCCGGCTCAGATCCTGGACCAACCGAAGCGGGCTTTTACAGAAGTAACTTGAATTAGTCTCTACTGATTGCTTTCAGCTTTTAGTCCCACTCCTCGTCCTCGTTCCTGTTCTCGTCCTCGCCCCAGTTACCGATCCGTCTCTGTCATTTGGTGCCTTTGAGCCAGCCAAACAATGTTCGCTGTCAGCAGAAGTACATACTACTATACACTAGACCCAGCGACGGCCAGCAGTTTTTGTTAGCCGCCGCTCAAAATAGATTAACATCTTCACGCAGCGGCAATTAAACATGTAGCAGACACATAGATTTTCCTCGGCACAAATGCTTAGCTCCATTCGGGTAAAAAATGTGCTGGAAGTGGTCGGAAAATCGAAGAAAGGGATACCCTTATGGTAGATGAGGAAGAAGATATTAATAAATATTTTATAAAGTGATTTTAGGTCATTTCTACATTTTGACCCGGCTCGGAGGACCAACATTTATAATACTCTTAGTAAAGCTCGCGTCCGGACGTCTACATTTGATGAGTTATAATATTAAGCTGATTTTATTTTAAATAAGTCCCATCTTATGAGAGTTTTAAGCTCAGTGGTATCGATGGCACATTTTAAAAAGTATTATTTTTACAGGATAATACGGGTATTTATTTTCTAAAACTAGCTTTATATTTATCCTAGAGATTAAACTTCACTGAAGTCTTTCTTAGTTATGATTAATGAACTTCTTTCCCCAAATAAAATTCTTATTCCGCCTAAAGCGGAGTTCGTCATCCTGATCTTCCTTTGGAGCGACCATTTCCTGAGCAGAAACTACGCCAAGTGAAGGGTATCCAAGTCCAAGTACTGACCCCGCATATTGATACACAGACGCCGACGACGTAAAGTCGACTTAAAGGACAAGGGAACTCCGCCCCGTCCGGATGTAGGGATGTACGGATGTTCGGGGAAGCGAAGGAAGAAGGCATAAGACTCCAACTTTTTTTTTCTCTTCCCCACTTCTTGTAGTTGTGGGTTTTCCTTTATTTCCCTCGTTTTCCTTACATTTTCTTTTTTTTTTTGAGCTATACGTTCGGTTTAGTTGTGTTTTGTGGGCGGCGCACATGACTGGAAATTATTTAAGCAGCTGTCAGCTTTGCACCGTCGCGCTTTGCCAGGACCAAAATGAGGAATCGGAGGATATATATGTATGCTATATGCTCCGAAGAGGGTCGTTGGGGGTTAGCAAAAGACAGTCACAAATTGGCAGGCTGCCTTGGTAGTTTGCTCCGTTGACTTTTTAAGCGCCAAATGCGCACCCTGAACGCACCAAGATAAAAAGTGCGGAAATAATCTCTCTCCTCCAGTGTGCGACTTAACTACCCGTATGTCTGCATAAAAGTGAAGTTTAAGGATACGAAATGGGTTGGCGAGGCAGACGACGACGTCGACGGTTCTCTGCCAAGTTCAAGTCGCCCAAACTAACCCCAAGCCCAAAAAAACGACCGTTTAGAGCTTGGAATTCAATCAGCCAAGAGTTCGAAGGGTTAATTGAAAACTTGGTGGCTGCTGCTGTGCCATCCCAGTGCTTACATAACTTAAATTGAAATTTCGAGTACTTGGGAACAGTTCAGGCAACTTATGGTCTATCGACTTTTTGGGAGATTTTGGGGCTTCTACGGGAGCTTACCATCTTTAGAAAGTTTTCTTTTATCATCTTAATTGATTAATTTACAATCCCAGGGTTTTCTGAGAAAATTTACAAGTTAACTTAATAATAGTAAAATAAACCTAGACAAAATACATAAGTTAAAGTAATAATATCAAAAGAAAAAGGCAGAAAATCACAGCTTAATATAGTTCGGAGATTTTTAAAATTTATAATGGTTTTTATTTTTATTTATTTTTAAATGCTTTAAAATTCAATAAAGTATGAGCAAGGACACTTTCCCATCCTGTACCTTGTTTACGGTTAACATTTCATCACCTATTCAATTCCATTAGCCTCCACCTATGTGTAATTGAAACCTGGTATCTTTATCTTGCCAAGATAAACGTCCCGAAAACTATTTTTTCTCCGCTTTTAAGGTAAAGAACATTTAATCAAATAAAAGCTTCTCCAACCACCCACTTCTTTTTAAAAACTTTCGGCTTAAGGACTTACCATATGCATATTGCCAACACGCCACATCCTGGACGAAGGCGAAGGGCGAAAAATAAAAAAAAAATAATGTCAACCCAAAGGAGCCAGAAAAAAATAGATGGGATAACTTGGTGCAGTGTGGTTAAAGTCAAAGTTGCTATCCAGTTTCCACTGCTGCTGCCGCTGTTTGTTTTGGGGTGTTTGCGAATTTATTTATTGGCGCAGACTGGCGTCGTTTTTACTCCCGCCGCCAGGTGGCTTCGGGTGGCTTTAGCCTTGGCGGCAGCTGCCGTTGGGGCAACATTTTAGTGCCGGCTTTATTTACCTGCAGCAGCCAGAGTAATGGGTTAAATAAAAAGCTAACTGCTACCTGCTAACTGCTGGCGAAGCACGAGCCACTCGCCGAGACAATGTTTTAACCATGGCTTTAAATGCTTAATTGTAAAATAGTTTTCCGCTAAGCGAGTCGGGGGAAACCAGAGGAGCTGACCTCCTGTTGTTTATTTCGGTTCTCCTCCGGTCTCCCCGGCACAGTCCGGGGGCTAATAGGGCTTTAATGTAATTTGTGGACTCGGCAGTAGCTGACTCAGGCGGTTCTGCTTGTTTATCGATAGACCCTTCGATTTCTTTGTTTGCCTTAATTAATTTTCGAGCATAAATATTTCCACAAAAAAAAATCCTTAATGGGGCTAACGAATAATGACCTGAGAAATAAATATAAAATACTATATCCTTTACTGTTCTTGCTCCTGACATCCTATGTTTATTAAGATCATGTTATCTTTCTTGTAAATCCTGTGTGATAAATTTTTGGACATTAATCTGATGGGATTTAAGTTTTTGATTAATTTCCCATCACTTTGGCAACCTATTTTAAGGCCAAGTTGCTTTGGTAGTTCTATCAACACATAATCTTTATTACTCAATTATAATTTTCCACAATATAAAAGAGCCTTTCATCGTTGATCCACATTAGTAATTATCATAACACCTTATATTATTGAATCATTTAGGCTCCAAGCCCAGACGATTTTCCTGGAAGCCGCCGTTACCTTTTCAACAGACTCTCCCCATTTTCTGGTAGGAATTTTTTACCCTGCCACCGCCAACAGACTGAGAGAGCTTGGTAATTAAAGCGAAATAAAGTGTGGATGGGCGGGCCGGCATCCTGCTGGCAATCCTTTAAATGTTTGTCTAGCTGTTTGGAAGTCATCCTTATCCCTGGTCTGTCCCCTTCCGCCGCACCTCCACTCTCTCCACTCTTCACTCCATTTCATCCCGCTGCCGAGGCCCATTCTCATGTAGATGTTGGAGTTATGGGCGTGCCCTGCATAGTTCTTGTTGTTGTTTGCTATTCATCGTCCTCGCTGGGTGGTTCCGCTGTTGCACTTAGAAATATGGGTATAAAAATGTAATATTGAATTATTACAAAAATATAAAATATTTTAAATTAAAAAAATATTGAAATGTGAGAAATATTGATTTTAAAGTTGAAATTCAATAACAACAAAATGAATAATTGCATAATAAGCATAAATGTTGAGCTCTGTAAGGATTTGGCTACTGATGAAGACACTGGCAATGTCAGATACAGTCAGGAAAAAACGATCGCTCAAAAAAGTTAACTTAAGTTTAGAAAAATGTTTTTATATTATTAAACTCTGAAATATCCCTCTAGGATGGGCTTTTGCCTAACTAATCTCTACTTGGTCTTGAATAATATTCCAGCTACCTACTTTTTTCTCTCAGTGCTGTAACAAACGCAGTTACTTTTGTTGTTCTTGTTACTGTTGCCATAGTTGTTTTTGTTGTTCGTACAACGTAAAATTAATTTGCACAGCCGTTTTTCATTTCGTTTGTCGCTTCAATGTTTAATGTCTGCGAATGTGTGTGTGTGCGGGGTGTGTCTCCCTGTGTGTGTGTGTGTGTGTGTGGAGCGTTCCTTGCATATTTTAGCAAGATTGCATTCATTCCGAATTCATCGCTCTTATGCCCAACCCCCATTTATCCATTCACCAACCAGGCAGCGCCAGGACCAAGCCTCCTTTCCGCCGCCGCCGACACACCTTTCGCTCCAGCGCCTCCATTTCGCAAAAGGAGCTACAATCACTTACTACTTTACCTGGCAGGATCTGGAGCAGCAGGTTCGAAGGGTCGTCCGTCGGCGGGTAGATTTATATGTGCTTAGTTGCCTCTGGAACGTTTACGGGCGAATTTATAACATTTTTAATGCAAATTGGGACATGAAAAGAGTTAATTTCCTTTATGAACAAAAGGCAGTCAACATTTTCGTTTCTTTCGAGTCCCTGCTGCTCCTTCACCTCCTTGGGTTTTCCTTGGCCAAGTTAAATGAATAGATCCTTGGCTTGCTTTAGTTGAATTTAATAGCATTCACTTAAGGGAATTGGTTCGTTGGAAAATCGGTGAGATTTTATATAAATTACTTAAAGAAACGTTTTAAATACTAAATTAAATATGCATTAAGCTGGAAATATTATATATTTATTTATGGGAATTGAATTTTAAGCTAAAAGTTATTTAAAATCATAATTTTAATTGGGTTTAAAATGTGACAAGGTAAAATTAATCATCAGAACACCACGAAAAATCAATTTAAATTAAATTGAAATCGAAATAGTACAAATTTAAGGATATTAATTGTGATTAAAATATCCCAAGAGCTCTGAAACTATGTAAATTATTATAAATGTTACTATTATTATCTTTGCAGATTTCCAACGATTGTAACGAATGATTTGCATGAATTTGGAGGCAAATTTGGAGCTGAAAGGATTAAGCAGTCGCATTCTTTACGAGCCCAGTAAGTGTGAGAAACTCATTAACATTGTATGGTAGCCCCCCTTGAGATATAGAACAGTCGATATATCATTTTACGGGGGGCCGCCATCAAAATAAACAACTTGACCAAAATGATACCCTTAAGCGGGCTGCAATAGCTGGCAATTTACCTCCTTTTTTCGGGACTGAGAGCCGGGGGCCGTAAATTCCAGACAGACGGGAGAGGAGGAAGCGAAAAAAATTTATAGACAAACTTGTGCTATTGCAGTGGGTCGGGCTTTTGGGATGGCAGAACTTTTGCTTGAATATAATATTCATAAATTTAATCCGAGCAAACACTTTTCGCGTATTTCGTGCGCTTTATTTTTGGTTTTTCCTCAATTTTTGTTTTTATTTTCGCCGCCCACGTTTATCACTGAGACGACGTCAAGTATTCCACTTTTGCAACATTTTCCGGGTTTAGTTTGCTTTTTTTTCCCCTTACCGACCTCCCCCCTTTGCCTATGTCTTTGCCTGTATCTGTGTATCTGTGTTTTCGTGGCAAAGAAGGAATAAACAAAATAAATAATTCATAATGCAAATAGGCCAAAACACACAGAGAGACAAACCGAATGCCAAGGCAACGGGGCAAAATGGGAGCCCGAGGCACTATTGCAGCCCGGCTCGGACTCGGACTTGGGATCTGGTCCTGGCACTGATTCTGACTCGGACTTGGAGTCCTCCACCTTGCCCCTTGTGTGTCCACTGCGATCCAACTTGGCCAACTTGGAGGCAATCTGGCCTGTGTACATAAGCACTTTTCAGGCGAAAGGATTAGCAAACGAATCAGGTATTCCGTCCATTGTTGGCATTGCCCAAATGAGGGATCTGCCTGGGCACATAAACCAGTGAAACAATCATGAAAAAATAAGAAAAACATAAAAATGTCAAGTGTGGGAGGTTTGAGAGGGCAATGAGAGAAATTGGGGAATTATTTGGTTATAAGTTAGGACATTTTGTAGAATTTGTTGACTTTTATTGAGGTAGGACTATAAATTTTGTATCAGAAATTATGAGTTAATATTTTTTTATGAAATCCAGTGATACATAAAAGAGTTCCAAGGTTTCTTGGTTCAAGGATTTACATTTATTTCAAAACTAGCTGAAAACTTTATTTTTTCCCGAGGTTGGTCCATAAAAATTTAATTAAAATCTGCAAATATATAAATATATCCAAGCTCCTAGAAAATGAGGGGAAAATTGCAGTTTGGCACAAGTTTCCTGTAAGCTAACACCCCTTATTGTTCTCTGCTAGTCGGGGATGCCTTCCCCACCTTCGAAAAAGCGTGTCAAGTTCGATGAACCTTTTTTCTCTGTGCACTCTCATTCGGGTTGAACTTATGGCCCGTGTAGCTAAGCCACGGTTAAGGGTTTACGGCTTTAAATAGTCAACCAAGGCTAAGCAGGGGCCGCAACATCAACATCAGCGTAGAGAGGAGAGCGGAGGGAAACACCGCATATATTAAATAAAAAATGCAAAATCGTTAGGGCCGTGTCTCAGGGTGATGAGGGTGACTCTCTCTCGGCCAGGGCGTGTGCAACTAAAATAATCAAAAACACAAAAAATAAATAATAAAAAAAGGGTAAAAGTAGGTGGAAAAGCCAGCAGAAGAAGAAGAAGCAGTACCAGTAGCACAGAAAGAAAAGGAAATGGCAGGCGTAATCGCCAAGCAACACACACACACTTAGCTTGGTAAAAAATGCAACAAAATCGGATTAAAAAGTGCTCACGGGTTGAGCAACCGAGCAAAAGACCAAAGCCAAAGCCGAAAGCGGCTGCCAGAACCCCAGAAACAGTAGTAAATACAAAAAACACAACAAAAAACAAGGCTATTTGTAAAGACTTGAGACTATGGAAGTACCTGGTAGATTTTAAAATATAGGAAGCTCAAAAAAGTGACGAAAGTATTGAGTTTAAAACTGCTGGTACTTCCCATAAAGCTGCAAGATCAGAAAAGTCCTGAAAAACATCTTAAGTCAGTTTCAAGTCTCAATATAATTAGATAATGAAAAAAAAAAAATGTTTATATTATTATTAAAATTTAATATCCTACACTTTTGTTAAAATTCTTCCCATGGACATTTATTTAAAACAAACTATGCAGACAGTAACCGTGCTCAAGAGGACAATAGTTGTGAGTTTTTAGCAAAAAAAAACCAATAAATGTACATCCATAAATTTACTTTGAACATATCTTCAAGAATCTAAGGAGGAGGAAGTTTTAAGGAGAAATATGAGCCATTATATTTTAAAATATATATATTGTTATTTAATTAATTTCCCCAAACCCTAATAAAGGTGATTCTGGTTAAATTTATAGTTAAAATTAGACTTTGAAGCACACCAGAGCCTAGATATTGTTTGTCCTTTATAAGATCATTAAAAGATACCTTTCTTCAAATATTCCCATACAATATACCCCAGTTAACCCTCAAAACATCCGCGGTATTGAGACCTCCCCGCCAAAACCTTTGGCCCAAACTCGCCTAAGCAAAGAGATACAAATTGCAGCAAGACGGTTTTTTATAGTTCAACGATGGATTTACGATGTTGCACGACTTTGAACTACATTTGCAATGCGGCGGGGTTTTAAGTTTGAGGATGGATGAAAAGCGCCACCCCGCCGTTGGGAAAATCCCCGCGGACTGCTTAAGTTCGCAGCGGCAACGGGTGCTGAATAAAACTGTTCGTACCACTATATCTTTCTATATCTATCCGGCTGGCTAGTTTGTTAACAGCTAACCAGTCGGGTGTGTTGTTCTGTTCCACCGGGTGTAACTGTACTTGCCCGCCCGTTCGACCGTTACGGCTCGTAAAAGTTGCAACTTTTTCTCCGGAAAATCGGAGGAGTGGTGGGTGGCGATTTTCCACTCCCTTCAAACACTCGATGAAGTACAAGTAGATGCAAAAAAGACTGAGGCCAGGACAGGCGCGCAAGGAGCATATAATACGGCCGTAAACTGGAATGCTACGTCCGCTGCAAGTTGCAACAAAATTGCAGCCATGTTCTAAGCCGGTTTACGGTCGCACCCACTGGGTAAATATTGTGAAAAGTAAGGTTGTGGGGGGCTGCACTTAGGGCTCTGGGTGGTCTGGTCTTCAGGGGGATGTGTGGGTGCCGCCTGCCTCCCAAGGAAATTACGGATTCAAATTAGCGGCACTCAATCTCAATCTGGAGAGAGTTCGGGCCGCCCACTCAACCGCTGGCTAATGCGTTTTATGATGCCCACTTTATAGGGGCAACTTACCCAGTGCAGGCACTGAAAAAAATAATGATTTGTATATTAAAATTAACTGCTTTTCTAGCTAAGAAATAATAATTTAAAAAACATCGATATTTACTTACCAAACTACTATTTTCGGTCGTTCCCATGATTTTACGTTTAGAAATTTCGCTATCATATAATTTGTTAGTTTTCTTAGCATATTTAATTAAAACAATAAACATATTAATATTTTATTTTAGATGGTTCATTCATCATTAAATAACATTAATCACAAATTCATTAATCAATTAAAAAAATGAATTTTTAGTACTAGTTCCAAGAGCTACTATTATTTTTTGTTGTATTTTATACTTTGCTAATCTTTTAATCAAGTTTAAAGACAGGCCTTTGAAAACAAATATTTGTTTACCCTTTTTGTAGTTTTTTTTTCGTAATATATAGACCCTTAAAAGCGGCTTACTTTAGAGAAAAATTACAAATTCATTAATAAATTCTAAAAAAGCATTTCTGGTAATTATTCTAAGGGATACCATTTTTTTTTTATTTATAAAAAGTTTTCAGACAGGACTTTGGCAACACATTTTTTTCACAATTTTGTCCTTTCCTCTTGTTTTATTTAGACCCTTAAACAGACCATTAATTCAGAGGATAACTATGGTTCTTAATAATACTTGGTTTTAAGACAGGACTTTCAACACAGTTATTTTCATTACATTTAAATTGTTGCTATAATGTTGTGGTGCTTACTTTAACCCTCAGTGTATCCTTATATCCCGGCCCCGCTTTCGATTCGGTCGGCCCACTTTTATGCAATTTAATCAACTTATCGCGTAAAATGCACAAAACGTTTTTCCTTTAGTTCGCCAAGTGCAACGCCCAGGCCCACCAGCCTCCCGAACCCGCTATGCCAAAAACAAACCCTCGCCAAAGTAATCAATGATTTTTCAGTTTGTGCATTAAAATGCAACCCACACCCAGGCCCAGGCCCAGACCGAGACCACCACCCAGAAGCCCAACCCATTTCGGCCACATTTTACTCATTGGCTCTGTTGCTTATTTAGGGCTAATTAAGTTTCATTTAATGGCTGCCGTTTGGGCGCGAGGTGCCGAGGTCACAGGGTGGCTGGCGGTACTTTACAGTTTAGCAGTTAGTTGTTGTTGTTGTTGCCGTTGATGCTTTGCAATAAAAAATAGCAAAAAAACAACAAAAACTAAAAAACAAAAAGAAAATAGAAAATTTCCGCGTGCCGCTTTTTAACTTTTCCCCGAGTTGGCAATTGAAAGTTTCTTCTTGCGGCTGTGGAAAGGGGAGGATGCGGATTGGGGATTGGATTGTGGATGAAATGCACAGAGGGGATGCGGCGCCATCGGCATCTATATCTATCCCCACCCCCTATGCAATTATGGGATTTTACCCTAACTATATGGCTAACTTTTGTTTGAATGATCCGACTCTTATTTAGACAGAGTTTTATTTTTCCATCTCTGGCTGGGTACTTTATCGTTTTGGCTTTGGGTATCGCTTAGCCAGCTTTGAATTTTGTGATTAATGATTTATTTATTAAAAACTTACTTGATTGGGTTATATGTATGGACTTGAAGAGTCAGTAAATTGTAAATAGACAGAGAACAAATTAATAGAACATAGAGATATCGACGAAGTAAATAAATAAAACTGGTTACATTATAAAAATATTTTAATAATAATCAAAAATATGTGAAGATTTTTTGTATGTTTTATTTTTTCTTGCTATATTATATAGTTGAAATGTTATTAAGTTTTTCTTCAATAAATAAAGTATTTTTTTATGATTTTTTTAATGATTTTCTGTGGTTGTAAAAATCTCTTTAATTGCTTTATTTTTTTTTTCTTTCTTCCCGATTCTACATCTCCCTTAAAATACCATAATCTCCCACGTTACGTTCAACAAATCCGACGACCACAATAAAATAAATACAATCACGAGAAGAGAACAAAGTAAAACAATTTTTAATTAAATAAATTAGCTAGCCACAAGCCAACCTTGTTGTTTCCTCTTCGGTTGTCATTAGTCTGTGGCTGCGATTCCATAGAACGAGATTAACACAAATAGCTGGCAATTTTCGATGGGCATTTAATGTCTGGCTTCAGTACAAGACTAATGACGACCTTCGAGGGGGTCAAATCGGAGGAACCCGAGCCCTCTGTTCCAGCAATTATGGGTCCCTCTCTGTCTCTAATGATGGTTATCTGCCAGTGAGTGAAGTGAAAAGTGTTTCAGCGCAGTTCGCCAACGATTTCCCTTCGTGATTTGAATCATTCATGGCGATGATCTGCCATGTAACTAGCCGAGTTTAATGATTTATAATTGACAGCAAACACTTTGTTCGAAAACAGAAAAACCGAACCGAGAGTGACTACTTGCAACGCCAACAAGTTAGCCAGCCAGTCGTCGGGTGGTCATTATTCACAGACATCTAATATATATATCTGACTATGGGAACCGGTTCCTGTAAGGCATTTCTTTCAAGTGCACATACTGTAGGTTCTCGCTCACCCTTTACTGCGCGAAACCAATTCAAATCCACACTCGGCTCGGACGAAACAAGTTTTCAAACAAACTGGCTCGGCCGGCCATTTGAATATTTATGAATTCTAGTGCAAAAAAAAGTTAAACAAAAAGTAAATAAAATAAAAAATTAACAAAATTACTAGAAGCAAAAGGGTTAAGAAGATCTGGATACACTTTAAAGGAAAATAAATGCTTTGGTATTTTTTTCAATATTCATTTTGACTGAAAACCCTGAAATTTTTGCAATTCAAATATTTTTAAAGACTTAATCTCAATATTGTTGCATTAAGTTGAGGTATCGGTAGATAAAGGTTTAAATGGAAAGCTTGGCGCAGCTGAGAGCATCTTCGATTACCATTTAAAAATATTTTATTTCAGGTAGAATTAAAATGGCCATAATTTCCGCTATTAATAAATGGACTTCACTGCAGGTTAAACTGTAATAAACTAGCTGTTAAGTGATAATTAATATATCTATGAAACCTTAATAAAACCACAAGCTTAATGCAAGTATTAGCTTGAAAAGCTTAATTACCTAAATCACACACCTGTCAGTACCTACTACTTCTTAATAGCTTCCATAAAAACCAACTGACTTTATTTATGATATTAATAAAATACGTACTTAATGCTTAAATATATTTATTGCTTAAATATATTACTCTCTCCTAGGGTATAAGACACTTATATTCAGGACTGACCGAACCAAAATCAACACTTGTAAGTCGTGTACATCTTTATTGGTTTTCCCTGAGGCCTCATATTTGACTTCTTCATTCACACCTCTGCTCCAAGTATGAAATCATAACTTATGAGGAGGAGGAGGAGGAGGAGGCACTTAAAAGTGCCCACAAAAAATGGCTGGTAAATACTGCGAAACAATTAACCGAGACAAAGTACTTTGAAAACAGTTACAAGGTCAAGGCAGCCGCCGCTGCCGCCGAGCCAGTCACCCACCAAACCACTTGACGAATTCATAAAAAAAAAAACCATTCAAATGCAATTCAAACGCCAATAGCTGAAACAGCTGTTAAATTTTTTTCTTTTAACCATTTGACGCGGTACGCCTGCGCACCAAATATGCAAATTTGGTGAATAAAAGCTGTGCGAAATTACAGAAACTTGAACAAAAGACAAGCGGCAACAGCTGACTGACTGAGACAAAGTTCTATAATTTTTTATGAAAATTTGTGTGATTATGAAGGAATTAATTTATAGTTTCTATTTTTTCAGAGAAGACAGATGAAGATTTCTTAGTCACTATTCTATAATTATCGCCTTATATTAATAGAAAATATTTTCTTAACTTTTTAATTGTTTTTCTAGAATTAAAGCCAGTTTTGCTCTAAATTCGATTCGCTTTTTTATGTGTATAAATAGTTGCTAAATTCCTTGAGAAATGTAGCCTAAGCCTGGTCTATACCTACAAAAAAATTTCTCCTGTTGCTTGGAAATTTGATAATTATGAAAATACCTGTGGCAATTGGGCAACTATAGTTCTAAACCAAAAATGAAACGCAATCCGACAGTTCTCGGAAATCATTCATATCATTTTGAGCTCCAAACTAATTATAAAATCCTTCAACAAAATGATAGAAATTCTTGATAACTATAATTCAATTAGCAAATGTCTACAATCTGTGCTGAATCAAACACTGGCCGGACATATCAAAATGTATTCAATGACAAACTAATTGAATCTTTGTGTCCCAGACAAAGTGAAACATTTTGGCAACATTGTGGGCAAGGTGAAAACGTTGTTATTTTACACTTGAATTACATATGCTTGTAGATACATGTGTAGCTGTCCGAGTGCAGGCCAGAGACAACAGTGCGTATTAGTAATTTATTTGCCTTACTTCACCCAATGTCTGTGCTTGCTCGCTTGTATATATCAGAGTGTGGTCTGGGCGGTGTGTGTGTGCGCTCGAAGGATCTCAATTATCGGGTACAGAGTGAGCATCTGGTTCTGGAGAAATATTTGTGCTCATGCGGGAATTACTTAAATTGTTCATCTTTAATGCTGTTAATAGTCTGCAATCAAGCGGTTATTTGTTGTTCTTCTTGCTGTTGATGTCCTGGCAACCCCCACCCCTCCGGCCCCCTTTGCATATTAATGCAATTTATATTAGGAGCGAGGACTGGCAAAGCGTTGCCTCATTTCCCTAAGCCCGAGTTGTCTGGGACACACCGACCGAAGGCATCTTGGTTGTCCTGGGAACTGGTTCTTTGGTCTCGTCCTGGGCTCCGGCGAGCACCTTGATAATTCTGCATTTATAATGCTGTCAAATGCATTCAGTGTTGATTCTGGCTTTCACATAATATAGTTTAGCAGACGTGAAAGCGGTCAGGTGAACGGCAGATAAGTGACAGGATTGGCGAGCCAAAGGCAGTTGTGTGAATTAGTTTTGACTGAATGTGGGCTTAGCATTTGGAAAGCCATTGATAGTTCAGTTTTTTTGAGCTCACAAGTACGTGATTATTTGTTGAGATACTTAAGTGGTGTCAAAGGAAAGGTATTTTACTGGAAAATGTAATAAACTTTGTATTAATATAATCTTTAAGTTGCAAACAGGGATATCTTCATTTTCTACATAACTATCTGCCACTCCAAGCCAAACTCTTATTAATATATCCTGACCAATTGTCTTCCACAATTTAGTCTGGAAATTACTTGGCAATTTCTGCTTTTCTACACAACTTTTGCTCAGCTATTTGGGCTGTAATTTTGTGCAGAATCGTTTGTCAGACACTTGAGCGCATTTAATTGCATTTTCGTTACTTGTGATCTGTAATTTGCCTGGCAATTGTCGTTGACTATTGAACCTGGGCTGAATAAGATAAACAAAACCGGTTTTAAATACGTTTCCGACTCAACAGCATATATTCACAAGTCGAGCTGTCAAAGCACAAAGCCTACGATTGTCTTTTGTACATTATATCTGCGTTTATTTATTTGCTGGCTAATTTAGCAAATAAGCTCGCCAAATTAGTCTCGCACATCGAAAAGCTTATTTTTATTACTCATCAATTATGGTGGCAATTCGATTTGATTCGATGTTATTGAATCTAATGTCTTACTCGGAGTTGATGAAAAAAAAATACAGACCATTGCCCAACCCTTTTTGGCAGTAATGCCATAAATTCCTGGCGATATCTGCAGCAAACCATGTCTCAGGCTTAAAGGGGTTAACCGAATGTCTCTCTGTGTGTTATAAACATTTATGGCTGCTAATATTGAGTACATTGAACTGCCGCGGCGGAACGAGACAGGGAGGCTTCCTAAGGGCCAAGTTCAAGACACATAAATTACATTTGATTATCAAAAACAGTTACCAAAACTACTTACAGCCATTCTCATACTTTCTGCCATAACTTTGAGCCCAACACAACAGCGTAGAAAAGGAGAAAAAAAAAAATAGATGAGAATACAAAAGAGAGACGCCCACAGAACTATGTCAGTCAGTATCTTCCCCTAGATTTTCCACCCCAGCCCCCCTCGGTTCGATGTCAAGTTGCCTTGTCAACGGCAAAGTTTTCCCCACACACACACACACACATTGTTGGGGCGATTTTCTTGGGGCTTTCTGCCGGGTTAGTGAAGTGTGGCGTCTGCATAATACGTATTTAGGTTTCAGGCGGACGGGTATAAATTTCACTTTGTATATTTCGTTGGGCCCATATTTCCAGTCGCCCTTCCAAGTATTTTCAATTATATACACACATTTGTACACACATCCACGCATGCATAAACAAAGTCACAACAACAAAGTCGACAGGTTGAAGCAGAGCGCAAAATGCCAAATCGGATGAAGGGCGGGGGCCAAGGAGGAGGAGGACTGACTGTTCTGAAAGGCAGAAGGCAGGCCGTGGCAGACAAAAGTTAACAAAACACAAAACCAATTTAACTTCTTGATTTTTGGTTCATTTTCATAAATAAGTGAAAAAGCGGCAACAGCAGCAGAAGGAGCAGGAACAGACGAAGCCGAAGTCCTGGCATTTGGATATATCCTCCGAACGGGACGCGCCCCCTTCCACGCTAACCTTAATGCCTTTGCACGCTCTTACGCCTTGACACAGGAAAATCCCCGATCCCCAATCCGCAATCCCCAATCCTTACTGCCGATATCTCCCCCAATCCGGAAACCCCATCCAAAACGTCCTTGGCTGCACGGCGAAAATTAAAGAGGCGGTTTTAATACGAAGTTCGGTATACTTTCCTTTTTAAAGGCGAAAGGAAATTTTGAAAAAATTAAATTTCGTTGAAAAACAATGTCAGAAAATATCAACTTTAATCGAAAATTATGTGTATACATTTTTTTAACATTTGTGTATGGTTTACTTTTAAAGTTAATGATATTGTTTTTAAAAAATTTTTCTAAATTATTGGAAAAAATATATTTTTAGCCTCCAAAAATAATATTTCCTGTATAATTAGCTCTCAGTTTATATCATCATTCTAGTATAGTTATATTAAAATTTTTTTTTAAATATTTTGGCGTGTTATTGTTGCCTTCTTTCCTCTCTGTGTACCCTTTTGCAAGCATCATCAGCTGCTTTTTGTGTGCTCATTACGGCAACTTGACATTAATAGGCAGCAAACAGCAACAACAAACATACAGCCGTACGTACGGGCATAAATATATATTACATGTGTGTGTAAAAACACACACCCACAAATACAGTGAACGAATAAGCCCTGCTGGGCTTTCCTTCCCATTGAAAATAATTAAATTTTCAATTATAATCAGGAGTAAATGTGGGAAATTCTTTATATTTTTTTTTGTGGCCCTTTTTTCGCTTTGTTCTCTGTGGGTTGATGCTGGGATTTGAGGGGAAGGACGTGACGTCTTCATGATATGTAAAAATATATACATATATTATAGAATTCAATACAATTGAAGCATCAGCTTTTTTCTCTTTATTTAAAGGAATGGGTTTAAGTTGAATACAATATATTTTTGGTTTTAAATTGAAGGATAACTAAGGCATTATGTATTGTACAAATGTGTATTTTGCAGATTTTATTTACACATGCTAATTTTTAATTGCCTAAACCCTGAGTTTTGTGGTCTTATATAAATATTTGGTTAAACTTACCGACTTGCTGAGTCTAAAGACCCATGCCAATTTGAATTCCTTGTTCTATCTGCGATTAAATGACTATATTTTAAGAGTTGATTGAAAAAATCGCATTATCATTCATGGATTGATTTAATTATATTTACTGCAACATAGCCAGACTAGTCTTTTTGTGTTAAACACAAAGTTGACTTTGAAATTGAGTAAACTGTTAAATTTAGCAGAAAAAATTACCATAATTGTGTACATTATTTGCTTTGTATATTTGGACTATTATCCGTATATATTTGCCATCCATATGTGTTACAAATAAATACGACGGGGGAGAAAAAGTGCATTTTCATTGTGTTTCATTTCTGTGCTGGGGAAAAGTTGAAAAGTTTTTGCTAAACCGATTTTCATTTGTAAACAAAAACCTTCGTTGCCGTCTATGCTGCTCTAAAATATTATTTGCATTCTGTGCGTTTTTCGTGCGCAACAAAGTTCTCTGTCGTTTCAACTACAAAAACACGCCTCAGCATATTTTCCACATAACATAAAGTGGAAAATTTAATTTTCTATTAATTATTATTCGCACTTTTATGTGTGTGGCCATCCAGGAGCTGGCACAGGAGCAGTAGCCAGATCAGGGATGGTGTGCCCTTTGCTCCGGTCTGCTAAAGTGGTCAAAGTTTTATTGGCTTCTCTTTGGTTTTTGTTTAATTGCAAAATACCATGGATGCTGTGGACCAACTTTAACTGCAGACCAGTGACCAACGTCACCTGCTTCGTTTGGTTTTACTCGGCTGCCCATCCAAGACAAGGAAAGTTGTTTATGGCGCAGGTTGAGTGAGGCAAAAGTTTTCTTATTTACCTGTTGGAGCCTGGAGATGGAGCTGGACACCGGCAGCAGACAATACTTTATGGCCTGATGATGATTATAAAGCTGCTTGGGTCCCCCGTCTCCTCGGATTTATGAGTGCTCCTGCTGAGCGTAAGTTGATCCAGATTGGAAGCGCGGTTAGTTGATTGTGGCAGGTGCCACAGCTAAATATCCTTTTTTATGGGGATTAAGTGGATTGGCTTAGTTTTCTGTTAGTTTTTGGGGCAGGTCTTAATAAATGTGCTTGTGTTGTGGTCTGTGGTCGAAAACTTGCTAACTAGATAGGTCGTCAGGCATTAATTTAAGAGAAAATAATAGAATAAATTCTTGATTAAAGGGAAATGTATTAAATATCTCAGGTATATATCACAATTAATTTGTTTTAGGTTTGTAGAGATAGAAGTCTTAGGTTTAATTCCTCCTATTGGACTCTGAAATAATCCATTTCCCTTTTGGAACCATTAATCGTTGTTCGAAAGCCTTAATACACCCCAAGTACTGCCTATCTGCTGGGTAATGATTCCACCATCGATTATGTGTAAGCTCAAAGATGTCTGAAATGGCTTATCGGTAAATATTCCGCACAGACAAGAGGATGCGAGCATGAACAAGGACACACAAAACAATCGAAAACCATTTCGTCAACGTTCATTTGCCATAATAAGTACTTATATTGTTTTCCCAAAACTATCAGTATGCCGGCAATATCATTTAGCACTAATCCCCGATACAATTTGGCCATGTTAATGCCCCCGACAGCTGACCCGAAAGACTATTTCAACACTTTCAATCAAGCGGGGCCAAAAAGGTTTCCCATTCATTTTCATTTTAAGACGCCAGACATCAGCTGCTCCCCTCGGAACTTGGAACTTATCCTTGGGGCTTCATCTCTGGCCAAATTGTTCGTTCTGTTGTCGGGTCTGTACCGTCGACGCGTCGGTTTTGTTGGCTTAAAGCTGCCTTTCAAGTGGCTTTCCACAGGGGGGTGGGAGTGAGCCTAACTTTTACCCCAATTTCGGTTTGGCCTGGCCTGCCTGGCCGTTCGTTTTCAAGATGTTCGCTTATAAGTTTGAAAATTACAAAAATTTTTGCGTATTTGCTTCGGTTTTTTGGCTGCTTTGACTTGGTGTCTGCGGTACACATGCACTGCTCTGTTGTTCTTGTCTCTGGATATGGAGCTGGCTCTGGGATCTGGGATCCGAAGCTGGAGCTGACGCTGATGCTGTGTTGGTGCAACAAAAGCCAAAAGGAAAATCAAATAAGCAACAGCCAAAACATCTTTTCTGCAGACACCGAAAGAATAAAACTTGGAGCAAAAGAAGATGAAGAAGAAGGCTAAGAGAAGCATGCAACCCAGCCATCAAAAGCCGGAAACTAAAATTTTGTGGCAGAAGTTAAGGCAGCGAGCACAACTTGTCGATTGTGCGTTGCGTTTGCCTGCTTTTTGTGCACCGTAGAAAATACCTAGACATTCCATATCAGCTAAGGATTTATTGATTGTTTTAACCAGCTCTAGTTTGGCAAGGAAATTTGAGTCGAAAATATATGAAACTTATGATTATACCTTTATTAATTGCAATTTTTATTAATTTATGAATTTGCATATCAATATGTATGTATTTTCTTAATATTTTTTTTAAGTTTACTTAAAATAAAAAAAATATCTAAGATTTCTTTAAATATATTGATGAAAGTCTGTTTTTTATTTAACAAAACACAACCTAGTTTTGACACAATTTGTATGCAGTTCTTAACTGCCTGGTCACAAATATTTTATTAATTTTTTTATTTTTTTAAATAATATTAATCAATATTTTTCTCAGTGTGTTTATCTACTCTCTTGGTGGCAGTGGCGGCAGCACCGAAACTTTGTTTTTTGCTTTTTTTATACCGTTTTTCTTATGGTTTTTTTGCGATTTATTTTTGCTTGCAAAAATCGTGCCAACAACTGATTTGACTGAGGACTTTTACCGCACTCGCTGAGGCGGTGAGTGGAAATTGGGGAGCGGAGTGTGGGTTGTGGTGTCTGCTCTGATTCGATGGGTGTTGTCGGTGGGTGAGGCGGCTCTTATTTAGTTATTTGCAGCTACTTTGGCACTGAGCGAAAGAACTGAGCCGGGGATTAAGGGGAAGTGTGATGGGTCAGTGCCAAGTTGGCAATTTTTCCATATGGCTATGGCCTAGGTGCTTATATGTATAACTATGAATATTAATAATCAATAAAAGATAAAGAATTAATAAATAAATGCATTTTAACTGTTTCAAGTAGTTTAGTTTACTTATAGGAGCCACTTGAGTTTTTCCTAAGCTTTTTAATGCCTTTTTAATAGCTGTAAAATGTATGAACGCCTTTGATTGTTTGAAATGCAATGCATAAATATTATTTAAGATAATGGTTTTCTTTTATTATTATTATTATATTTTAAAGAATAACTATTAAGTGTTTTTTTATTTCATTTATTAATTATGATTATGTTCTGGTGGAAATAAATGGCTTAAAGAATATTTTAAATGATTTCCTTCTAAAACATATTGAACAAAAATATTATTAAATAGGAATTAAAGTAATAGCTGTGCCAAATTTTCTTTCTGTTGATTACCAGAGCAACCACAACGTTTTCCCTTAACGCCAAGATGCCCTGCATTCCATTTCCCCAATTATTTTCACCAGAAGCGAACCCACTTGGGCAGTCGCTCAGTGATCTCCATTCTCTGTGCATATTGAAGCCATCTATCCAGACACCAAGCAACTCCATGACGTGGCGAATGGATGGGAGTGCTTGGCACTCAACTCTACTACTTTATTTGTGCTTTTGTATCTGGTCGCGTTATTATTTAACTTGTGAATGCTCTCCTCAATGATGTGTTTTTCTCTGCGTATTTTATGCTGATTTCTGCTCAACTCTCGCTGCCATCTATTGTGTGTTTGGATTTGCACAGGCGAGGCGGCACACCACACCACACCACACCGCACACACAGCAACACCCAAGGATCACGCGCCAGAGACGGCATCTGGCCGAATGGTTTGGCGTACTTTTAACTTTCGTTGGCCATTTGGCGAGCATGTTTTTCTTTTCCATTTGTTGACGGTTCGAACACAACTTTGCGCCGCAAAAGTTTGTTTATAAATCAACTTTTTCGTTGCTCAGCGCAGCGCGGAGGGGGAAGTTTTCTTTGACTCTGGCTCCTTAGCTCCTTGGCTGCCTGGGTCTCCCTGACTCCCCAGGTCCAGGCACACTACATCCATTCAACATCCATCTCTCAGTTGGATAGTTTGCATAGAACGTACAACGCTGCGTATGCGCAACGTCAGCAAGTCCGGTGGAATGCACTCGGCGTTTGGGGAATTTTCTGGGCGAAAATTTACATTCATTTCGGTGCAAATTATTGAGTAAACAGATTGCACCTCAGCACCCAAGTGGGTGAGAGCTCGTTTTGTAAATTTTCGCGCATTTGCCGGGGCTAAGCAGCAACATCCTCGCTCCACTTTTCCATCCGAATATCCCCCATTATCTCGGTATGCAACAGTTTTCCACGGTCCACAGTCCACAGTCCCTGGCATTGTTTTCCCGTTTTATGTTTTCAGTTTTCAGTTTACAGCTCTCAGTTTTCAGTTTTCAGTTTTCCGTTTCTAGTTTTGCGGAAAGTTCTTGTTCAAGAAGATTATGATCTTTGCTTAATGTAGTGTACTCCCCAAAGAGGTTTATCCTCTTAAAATGTCCTTGCCGCCATGAATGAATGGCACAACCGCATTCAGCATTTCGCAACATTTTCTTTCGGAATTAAAATCTAATTTAATCCCTCAATCCTGTCTGTATAAATAAACCATTAGTTTGCCACTTTGACTGATGGCCTGTCCCTCCGGTTTCGTGATTAAACCCCACCGACAAAAAATGAAAAGAAAAAATAAAAGAAGAAATAAAATAAACCCTTTTCTCATTAAAAATCGACGAGCAAACGAAATGTTTTGGCAAACAGAAAACAGAGTAAAACGTGTTAAAACCAAATGCTATTGGCTTTGGGCCCTGTCCAACGAGTCTGACAACGCTGACAACTGACTGAAGATGGCCCGCAGCGGAGTGGGCTTTCAGTTTTCAGTTTTCAGCTTTCAGTTCGGAGTGAAATACAGTATCTGTATACTTCCTACATTTCCAAGCGGGCTCCAACTGACGTATCATGATTAATTATTTGCAGGGTTGAAGTGTTTTTGAATCAACAATTTCGATAGGCTGACATTTGAATATACTTTACGGTGGGCTTAAGTTTGGTATAACGTTTTAATATCTAGCAAAATAAGTGCTCGTTTATTTATAAATTAAAGTCTTTATTCTATTTTATATATCATAACTTAATTTATAACTTTTTATGGCTTGTATTTTTTTTTTATTTTCCCCATTTTCTCCATTTGATTAATTGAAGAACTCGTCACGATTGAGACTGCTGCACTTTTAATTGCAAGAATTTCCAAAGTTTCCATTTCTTATTGTTTTTTTGTTCTTTTTTTGTTTTTCAACTTCATAAAGTCTGTAAAGTTGATAGTCGTTTGTGCCTAGTGTCGCCGTCTCCCTTTCGTTTTAATTAAAAACATTTTTTTATAGCCCCAAACAAACTTAATGTTCAGCAAGTTGTATTTACATTTTTCATTCCGTTCTGTTCCGCTCGCTCATGTATTTATTTGTTAATTTTCTGAAATGGCTTTTCCAACTGATTTCAGGCAAAGATGCCTCATTTTGTTTTATGTCAGGCAGGCGGCAGGCCTGTATTTTGTATTTTGCCGTCTCGGCTGTTAAATTGTAGGCACAATTGTTGCTGACACAAAATTAATTGCATTTAATCAGTACAAGTTCAGGGTGGACCAGAGGCAAACGGCGCGGAGTGGCTCGAAAAAATCGTTAATGGGTTTTTGATTAATTGTGCAGACGGGCCCGGACAATGGACATTGATTTGCATTTTCACAGATTTAATTAATAATCCAAGAATCCGCCTATGGGGTCAGGGGCTAAGAATAACAAATCTATTTATGTTATTAGCTGGCAAAAAAGTCATAATTGAAAATCTATCTGGATTTCATAAATATCATCATAATATTTTGTTTGTTTTAAGAGCATTCCACGGGCGACTTTATCTGGCTTTTGTTTTTTATTGCTTCTGCAAGCTATACAAATTATTTTAATTAATTTGATTAAGGTTTGGTTTTTTCATATGTTTTCATTTTAAACATTTTTTTCACCCAACCGCTCTGTTTGTTATTTGTTTATTAAACAATTGCTTCGTGGCGGCAATGGGGACAATGCAAATAACGGCAGGGATTACATTATTAAAACGCATCCTCTGAATGTGTATATAATTATAAAAACAAAGACCCGCCGAGCAAACACTATGGATAGCGGCGAAATGAACAAAATGATGTCCGCCATCGGATTGACAATAAATTAAATGTTTTCTCGGGTCTTTTAATTGCCTGGGAAAACGGTACTTATCAAATATGAATAAGGTTTGCTCTCACATTAAATATTAACTCGTTCGCCCGCGCGTAGGGACTTTATTAAAGGGGAATAGTTAGGGGTTATGCTTCCCGCGATTTATGCTTGCATAAAGGTTTAATCCCAACTGTCTCAGACGTGCGCATAAAAGTCGATCAACGAATTTCCCCGTTGTTATCGCCAAAAACGAGGAAAACCTTTTCATTTTCAGTATTTTAATTGACGCGCATCATGTCAGCGAAACAAAAACCTTGCAACACAACGAGAAATACTGGTGGGTGGGCATTCGGTATTGGTTATTGGGTATTCGCTGACAGGATGCCCCCTGCTATAGTTTCACAGTTAGCGAAATCATCGATAGATGACGCGTTGGCGGATGCTTGGAGTTGATAGATTGGCAACTGGAAAAGCGGAAAAATCGCAACAAAAAAAAAAGAAGCAGAGCTCGTGGCAGGGAACAAGTTGATGGGGCGAGACCCGTTATTTTGCAGTTTTCATTGCAAAATGCAGCTGACAGCATCCCCGCCGACATGAACACGACGACAACGAGCCAGCGAAAAAAAATATTAAATCTACTTCAAAGTTCCGACTAGATAACACCCACTAAAGTTATATTCTTTGGGGAAATCTTCCGAAATTAATTGGCTTCAAGGTGACCCAACACTTTGATGTAGGAAAGTAATTCAAAGAAATAAATTAAGATGGCTCTCTCATTAAGATATCGATAGATAAATAAATAAATATTCCTTGACTTTTTGAGACAATTTATTCCTTCATTATACCCTTGCAGAGGGTATTATAATTTTGCCATGATATTTGCAACGCAGTGAAGGAGGCATCTCAGACCCCATAAAGTATATATATTCTTGATCAGCATCACCAGCCGAGTCGATCTAGCCATGTCCGTCTGTCTGTCTGTCCGTCTGTCTGTCCGTCTGTCTGTCCGTCTGTCTGTCTGTCTGTCGGTTTCTACGCGAACTAGTCTCTCAGTTTTGAGCTATCCGGCTGAAATTTTCTGCATAGTCTTATTTCTTTAGCACGCAGTATATATGTCGGAACGGCCGAAATCGGACCACTATATCCTATAGCTGCCATAGGAATGATGGCGAAATTAATGTACAAAAATTTTTAATTTCTCTGTTTTTCAACGAATTTCTATAAATTTCGAAATATAGTCGTTTTTTATAGTTCTAGAATTACGGTTTTAATTTCATTAAGATCGGACAACTATATCATATAGCTGCCATAGAAGGGATCGGTCGATTTATATGAAAATGTAAAATTCTACATGTAAAATGTAAAATTTACAAAATTTACATAATTTGACATTTTTTTTTTACATTACCAAATTGGATCGATTTTCAATGATCCAATTGCTGACTGCAAGGGTATATAAACTTCGGTTTACCGAAGTTAGCTTTCTTTCTCGTTTTAAATTGTATTCAAATGTTAATAATATTTGAGACATTTTTAAGTTTTGAAAACACTTGTGCTGCCTTTAAATAATCCAATAATAAATAATGACTGATATCAATTTCTTAAATTTGTAAAAGCCCGAAAAATAAATTTTTGTTACTCTATTTAATTATTTATAGCTAAATCTACAGTTTTTCTATCACAATAAAATGTATTACCGCTTACCTAACTTTTTTACCTAATTATAAAATATAACTTTGACATTTTAAAACCAAAGTATGTGCCCCCTTTATACACCGAGCTAAAGCCTATTCAATTTAATTTTCTGCACGAATGCAGTATACCCTTGAAAGCCGCAAGTGTTGGGTGCACTAAGAAGAAAAACACCGAGCGGATGCTCGTTGGGTGAGGAAATGAGAAACTCATTCAGTTGGCGACGATGGCGACGGCGATGACGATAGCGATGGCGAACCCACCTACGCACACAGTCACCTTCGCAAAAATCGTTGACATGTGAAATTTTAATTAAAACAAAAATGAAAATAATGCAGGAAAAAGAAACCAAAACGGCAGTGGCAGCATCAGAGGCAGCAGCTCTTGTATAAAGTGCAGTAACAATAACGAGAATGCCAAACGAAAATGTCAAAAATATCAACAGCATAAACACACGTCACCAAGCAAGGGGAGGGGGTAAATCCGGCAAGGGGTTGTTCAGAACACTGAAAGAAATGTGTCAAGGATAATAAAAACAATTTATTATTAAACAAATTTTTTTTATTAAGCAGACATTTTTTAGTTTACTTTAAATTATAAAATTTTATAAAAACAAACATTTTATAATGTTTTAAAATAATTTTATTACATTTTTATAATGCTATAATTTAAGTAAGTTCTCAAAAAAAGGCGCAGAAGAGAAAAAATAAATAATTTATTAGTTTTCTGCCTTTATGTATGAACTTCAGAAGATTGTAGAAATATATGCCCAAAGCCACAACTAAATAAAATTATATAGATATTTCTAGGAGGTCCTGTAATATTTTTTTTTAAATAATAAACATAGCAAAGTAAAAATAAGTTATAGAAAAGTAGAAGAACAAAACATTTTTATAATTTTTCAATGAAGTTCTTTAGATAATGAGCCCCAACCTTTTTTGAATTCATTTCAACTTCTATCTAGCGGTAGCTTCAAAGCTCATCTTATTTTCAAGTAGACTTCATAAAAAATAGGTTACATATTTCTTTGAGTGTAAGTGTGTGTGTGGCAAAGCTTTTAAGTGCTGTCAGCACGGGAAAGAGCCAAAGTTGGCAACAGCAAAATGGCTGCCTGCTAACATCTTCAGTGACTGCAAACTGCAGCTCATTAGCACCTCGTGGGCTCACACAGATACGAGGAAAAGGGACGAGGGCAAGGAGGAGGGAGAGAGCGGGAGAGCCACCAGCACTGGGACACGAACTTGGCACTTTTGGTCGCGGTTGACTTTCCTCCAATGGCTGCACTGCCTCCAGGCCTCACCTTCAGCCCGGGATTCCGCTCCGCATCCTGGTCCTGCACAGCACCTCCACTTTGTCCTTACCGCCACAAAAACTCTTTGCACATTGGAGCGGAAATTTTGTTGCAATGAAGTTTAGCGCTGAGTGCATGTTGCACTTGAGTAAAATTAATGTAATTGCTCTTTGAAATCAGGCTCGTTCTCTTTTTATTTTTTTTCTCCGCCAGCATTTTCCCATCCTCAGGCACGTGCGGTGTGCTGGAAATTATCACGGCGGCGGCTCATAATTAGATTTTCCATCTGCCAGCGCATCAGATAATAACTAATTTATTTATGGAACTTTGTTTTTACAAAGGAATTAGTAGGAGTTAGTAGCAAAGGTGCTTGTTTGTGAAGTGTTTTTATAGGTTTTATTAAAATCTATTTAAATAGTTTATATATTATCGTATCAGAAATGTAAAAGAAAATAACCCGGATTCTACCCTTACTTTTCTGATAGCTATCTGACCGGAAAAGATAATCACCAGATAAACTTATCGTTAAGCAAATCGGTTTTCTGCCCTCCTTAAATTTATCTAAACGTGAAAAAATTACATGCTGCTGTTAACTTCTCTGATATCTACCGATTATTTCTGTAAAGACCTGAATTGTGTTGTAAGGCGCACATAAACGGTTGCTTTGGTTATCGGAATCATTCAAAAGTGCTGTAAATTTAATCCTCTTCGATTGTCTATCTTAAATCAGCCGGAAAATATTTTACAGGAAGCCTGGGTCCCGGCTAAAGTTAGCTCTTATACTTACACGATAGAGAACCAAATATCTTAGCCGGAACTTTATCTCGTTGGTTCTTAATCTGGTTCCCATTAAGTTTATATTATCCTGCACTTTCCTCTTATTTTTCTTAGAAAACTGCAGTAATTCTCTCTCTTTTTTAAGGGAAGCCCCATAAACTTTCCCCCGGCTTTTAAAGAAAATAGTTGATCTAGAACATAGTTTATCTATTTTGATGTATAAATTCTTAATATCTCACTTGATTTTCAATGGCTAAATTAGGCCATAAAAGTTTTGAGCGAACTAACACCGCATTGCGACCGAAGCTGACCCGTCCAATTGAACCACTTAGAACTTGCTGTTCTGTCACAAATGTCCGTAATAAAAGTTTTCGTTTCCCGCAACTTTTTTCCTTTGGCTTGACTTGCCCTGGCTGATGACCATAAACTTGTAACACTTTGGTGTAAGACACCCACACACTCCGTCGGCCACTGATATTTCCGAGTGATTAAGTCGTTCACAAGCACAGACACAGAGAGAGAGAGATATGATGGGAAAGGAGGGCGATATTTTTTATTGATATCCACAGTGGTGTTGGCGGGTGTTTGTGCAACCAATTTGGTTCGTTGGGGCAAAACAACAAAAGTGTTGAAACTGCCCCGAAAAAGCCAAAAAGTCAACACGGTCCCATGGGTAAATTTAATAGTACAACGGGGTGTACGAGCTCTAAAGTGCCCCAAGCATTTGTTTTACTTCGTATCTTTTTTATGATTTTCCCTTCTTCTTTTTTTTTAGTTTTTTGGTAAAAGTTCCCTGGCTTAGATGAAGTTTTCGGTACTTTTCTTCGCAGACGGGTGCAGGGCCGGGTGACGGCTTTTGGGGTTTGTCGGCAAACTAGTAAATCTAATTTCTAACCACACACATACACATATAGGACACAGGCAGTGAAGCAGGCAGCCATGTAACTGCAGCCGAGAGAGAGATCCTTGGGAGCTAGGGGGAGGTCCTTGTCTGCAGCAAGTTCGTCAGCGTTCGTCAACTGCAGCAGCAGGTCCTCGTTCTCGGAGCGACGGTTGTTGGCATTTTTCGAGCTTACCGACTTAGCCAACTTGTAGCTGTTGGCCTGTTAAGCACTTCGGTTATCGCCCACACATGTTTGTGGCTTGTTTTCTGCGGAGTTATATATATATGTGTATATATTTTATGCGTTGCCAACTACTAGAAACAACTGCCAAAGCCAAAAGCCAAAGCCAAAGCCAAGCGCCAAAGGAAAAGCCGAAGGCAAGTGCGGCTGCAATTGCAACTGCAGCTGCAGCGGCAACTTCTACTTCAACTGCAACTGCAGGTTGCTCTGCCATGCTCTTTACAACTTTGTTGAGACTCTGAAGTGGCAACATCTATGCTCTGCCATGAATAAAGTCAGAGGAAAATAAATAAAAAATAGTACCAACATATACATATGTAGCCAAGTGATAGTCACTTTGACCTGCTTGGGTTAAGAGGAAATGGCTGAAATATATGGATCTAAAAGGGTGCAATCTCCTTTGGTGTGATTTTGATAGTTAGTTGGGTGAAAACTTTTTGCAATCACTTTAGCTGGAGTCGAAGTTTTACAAAGGAATTAACTGGAAGTTATTTCTATGAATTATTAGTAAGGTCTATGGAATAATCTAAAGCAATGCTGTTCGGCTTAATAACATTGATGATTACCTGAGCATATTATTAAAGAAGTTAGCTATAAATAAATCAATGAGCCTTGAAAATTTATCAAATGCTTCAAAAAATGTTTCATGAGTAAATTCAGAAACCTATAACAAATGCTCAATTAATTTATTTATCTAATCCAATACAAACAGTAAAGTTTTAAAAAACTTCTTATTTTTGTCTTGATTATATTGAGAAGAAACTTTTCAGAAAAAATAACAGTTGTATCAACAAGATCCATTCATGAATGGAAAAAAATTATGGAAAGTCCATTGTAAATATTATGAATTTTATATTAACAAATAAAGAAAGTACATATGTTTTATTAGGATAATCAATAGCAATATATAAACTTAAAAGGAAGCTAACGGTTTTATTATTGATAATGCTTTTGTAGTTAATAAAATAATCATAATAAAAAAAATACAAATACAAATGTGACAAGCCACTTGATTTATTTTTTAGATATTTCAGCTCTTGTATATCCGCATATCCTTAGGCCTCAAACATAGTGCGCGCTGAGACGAAGACGAAGACGAAGCTGAAGACGATTTGCTTGTGTTTTGTTGTTGTTCATACAAACACAAACACACAAAACACAAGCAAATCGTCTTCAGCTTCATCTTCATCTTCGTCTCAGCGCGCACTATGTTTGCAGCCTTAGCCTGCTTGGCACACGAGGACATCTTTAGATGCGCATTCTCGCCTGCCATTGAAATGCATCTGTCGCTCGTTTGTTCTGCTGCCTGCAATCACAGCCCCCCAAAGGCACACCCACCCACAGCAGCTGCAGCGTGTGTGCCTGTTGTGTGTTTTCGCATATGTGAATGCGAAACAAAAATGTGTGTGCCTGTGATGCCAAGTGTGGTGTGTGTGTGTGTGTGCAGAATGCAGTAGTTGTAGTGGTGGAAACGGAAGTTAGCAGGCAAAGCGGCGGAAATGTAAAATCAATGTTGTTGCTGTCGCCGTAGAACTGTAGCTGGCAGTTCTTTGGTTGCATTGGGCTGGGAAATGGTCATACAGAGAAAGAAAAACATGAGCAGCTTAAGTTTGCTTTACAATAATGCAAACAAGTAAGTTTTTAAGCCTAAATTTATTGTGTTTATTAATTTAAGGAACTAGGTAAAATAAGTATTTCAACTCTAGGCCTGGGAATATTATTTCTAGATTGGAGAAAAATATACAAAATTTATTCATAACAAAATCGTAAATTTTTATATTTATATCCCATTTATTTCCGTGTATTTTTGCTCGACTTCTGTATAGTTGTCTTCAGTATTTCTGCCTTCAACATTGCGAATTGTTGAGGCATTGTTGTCACTGTTCAGCTGAGCATTTCGTTGGGATTGTTATGACTGTTTATGCCGCCCTTGTTGTTGCTCTTATTATTATTATTATTATTATTGTGCATTTGCGCTTGCAGCGAATTATGTGTATGAAAAATGCATAAAAAGTTTTTGCTCCTTTGCCCAGCGAAATGTGCAAACAAAATAAACAATCCGAAAAACAAACTCCTGCATACACACACTCCCTCACATGCGCATGCAATTATGTCAGATTTACAAATACTCACATGCTTGTTTAGACACAACCAGACGTCGCTCATCCCGCCGCCAGTGTCTCTGCCTTTGGCATTTGCATATGTAAAAATATTTTAAAGTAAATCTTTCGTCTGCCCCTCAGCCCCTTCATTTTCTGCAGAATTATTTTTTGTCTCCGCTTCGGTTTTTGTTATGTTGCGGAATATTTGTTTAATGTGCCGCTGCTGTTATTGTTATGCCCGAGCATTTTTGCTCTTATTGTTACCAATTTTGATACGGGGTATTTTGCTGGAGAGTTGGGTATATTTAAAGATTGGATTGGATTGGATTGGATTGCTTGAAAATATAATTTAAAAAACGAATTGGTACTTAAATAATGGCTTAAATGGATTTTAAGTATCTTCCCTTATATAAAGATATATGTTTTCTAGTTATGTAAATTTTTTATTTTGATTAAGTATTATTTTTAGTAAGTTCTAATTCATTCTAATCCATAAATAATTTGTATTTTAATATATAAAATTGTTAAATTTGTTATTCGTATTCATTAAAATATCATTAATATTTATGTTTGTCTATACAAAATTATAAATAAAAAATAAAATTGTTTATGAGATTTATTTATGGCATTGTAAGCTCTCATCAAACTTAGATAATACTTTTATTCTGTATTTCGTTAAGTATAGTATTAAAAAAACTTTCTGTACAGTTTTGAGGTATTTTTTGTAAGAAAAACAACGGGCCCACTAATCCACGAAGCGCCAATCAAAATAGGCTTAGGGACTTTGGCAAAATAAACCAGAAAATTGCCATTAAAAAACCATATTCTTGTATTAAGAAAACAAATCTTCTGTGCCTAACCTCCAGGCCTCCAAAGAAATATGCCAAGAACTCCCCTTAAATATTAAAACCCCTAAACTAAAATACGAATCATAATAAAAATAATAAAAGAGAATCTCCCAGTCGAGCAACTAATCTAAGCCACACTTTGGCATTCTGCGTCTCTTATTGTTATTGTTCATTATGTTTTGGTCCTTTGTTGTAACATGTTTTGCTTATTCGCCGCTGCCCCCGCCCCAGCCGCTCCCAACACGGCTCTTTCCGGCATCTGTGCATCTGTGGGCTGATGCCCCATCTTTTTTATGCCTCTTTGGGGAGATTTTTACATTGAGGTGTGTTGATTTTGTTTTAATGCTAAAACAAATTTCTTTTTTTCCCTTTCCCACCGTCGGCTCTCCGCCCTTTTTTTTCCGGCTTAATGCCACAAGCCGATTTTCGCGGTTGTTTCTGGCATTTGTTGGGGTTTTCTTGCTGTTCTGCGTATTAATTTTAATTACAAACTTCGACTGAAGGGGTTCCTGAATAATTTAACACTTTCTTGCCGTGTTTTCTCTTTACGAAAAATACCTGGGCCCACAAAATCAGGGAATTAACTTTCTAATCAAGGTGTGTTGTCGCTAGAAACTAACATTTCCATTTCCCTTTTTAGTTGGGAGGACTAAACAAAAACCAAACAAAAGTTTTGCTGCTTTTTGCTTTTGTTTTTAGTTGGGCTTTTGTCGCCTTATCGCCCCGAAAACCGAAAAGTTTTATGTTCGTACAACTTCTGGCCACACGGCGTATGAGTAATTTTTTTGTTTGATTATCATATTTCTCACTAAGCCCCCTTTCCCTCGACCTAGGGGCGCGGCGAAGAAAAACAGGAAAAGCCAAACAAAAGGCCTAAACATACTTTCACCTTCCCGTCCGTTCGCAAAAAGGTTGACAATGTTCTTCGCCTTTTTTCCGGCACTCAAGTTCAAGTTTCCCGGGGCAAGAGCAAGAGCAAGGCAAGAACGAAAATATGCATAGCTACGAACATTAGTTTCAATTTGTGTGTGGCCATTAGAAAAAAGTGTGTGTTTTGTAGGTCTCTCTGGCTTACCTTGTAGCACAACACATTCGCTCACCTTGTGAGCCACATTTTCTCCCAGTGTGTGTGTGTGTTTGTGTGCGTTGCTAGAGCTTGTCGCCTCTGGTAAGTATGCAACACTTTTGCTTTTTGCCTTCACCTCTCCTCCAAAGGGCCGTGTGAAAACATGAAACGAACAAAAGCTGCTTAAAAACACCAAAACCATAACAATGTAAAGTGTTGTAGGTACTGTCGAAAAATATTTTACACCTTTTGCGCTGGAGCGCACAATCTATGGGTTGCCTTTGAGGGATGCTCACCTTATCTGGGGCTGCCCGAAAAATATACACCAAAGCCAAAGCCATGGCAAGAGCCCAAGCAACAAGGTAAACATTTTGCGGTAATTAAGAAAAATTACCTTGCCCAGCTCAGGCACAAAAAAAAAAAAAAAACGAACCGAAAAACCAAAAAAGAAAAACAAGAAAAGCACAACAACAGAGCCCATAAAGTAGTCCCCACACAGACAGACAAAGTTGGCCAGAACGGAAAGACAGTTGGAGAGGAGCAGGTTCGGCTGTGGGAAACCCTCGTTCAGTTTTCCCCAATGCCGCCCCGCTGGCCCGTGTCTTTCACCATTTTCTAGTGGCTGCGACTTTTTGGTGTTAACTTTAAATTAGCAGCAAAGTGGAAAGTGTTGTCGGTTGGCTTTTAAAATGTTTTGCGGTGTATTTTATTTATCACGGAGTAGATCTGGTGTGGCAATTGCCAGCCAGCCAGCCCCGCTGTCCACCTTGTCTTGCCTGTCATTTGTCTGTCTTGGCCGTGTTATAAAATAATGTGTAAATGTCCCTTGCCTTTCCTTTTTTTTTTTCATTTATACTGCCACTCTTCTTTTTTGTTTTTCGCCGGAGTTTCTCTTTTTTTTTGTGTTTAATTTACTTAATGTGCTGCCCGGGTCCTTTTATGATGCTTTCTTGGGGACTATTTTTCCGGCTTTTTTCTTGCCTTTGTTGCTCGTCTTATTTTTTGTCCCAGCTTGGGCTCATTTACCTTGAAAGTTGGCCTTCACTGTCTTATCATTAATGTGTGTGCTCACTTCCTTAATTAGTGACGGGGACTGGCCAAAAAGTATCGGGGAAAGGCAATAAAATACAAAAGATTCCCTAAAAATAAATATATAAAACAAAAGGTGAGCAGATATGCTAATTTATGCACTTAATAAATATTTTATGGAATTTTAAGGGAACTGTCTCATGGGGGAAATTGTTGGAATATGAAAATTTGTACTTAGATTAGGAAGTTTTTTTAATGGCCAATTAAACGTTTGAGGGCTTTGACCATTAATTAAAAGTTTGGTAAACAGTTTTATTAACGGTTTATTAAATTTTTGATATTCGTTCCGTTTTTCCTTATGAAGAATTTTTAAATTCTTGAAGTTCTTTAGAAATAAAGTTGCTAAAAGTTTGATGCTTGTATTTAAATGATTATATATATTGATAGTTATAGTATGCCTCAAGTCGTTAAGATTCAATAAAAGTATTTAATGTAAAGTATTTAATCTCGTTTAATCTTGTTTATAATTAAATTTCAAGTAAAGTAATAACTTGATTACCTTGGAAATACAATTTTAGCCAAAATCACTTGAATTCCTTTTACAAAACGCCCCTCCAGATTTTCCTCTTTCATTCGCCACTAAATCGCAATTACCCCGAATTGCTGGCAAATAGAATTAATTAGGATTTTACACATTCCGCTTGAGAACTGAAATTTTTGACTCCAATTTAAATTCGGTTTTCGGTTTTCGCTCCTCGCAACATTGTCGCGCAAGGAAATTTAATTAAGGCGAGCGCAACTAAGCGCACCATTTACCGCCCAAGTCAAAAACGTATACGTAATTTCATTAACAATTATGACCCGGGCGTTTGGGGTTGCGCATCCACCATCATAACTCATAAGGGGGTTGCGAAGGGAGCACGTAAGATTGGATTGATGTGTGCCACTTGACATGCCAAGAAGTTGAGGGAGATGCTGCATATGGGGATGGGAGGACATCGTAAAAAGAAAAGATTCAGGGCGCTTCTTACCGCTGACTGTCTGTGGCAGCTCCTTCGCTGTTGTGCTAATAAAATCAAAACTGATTACCACATCATCTTCAACGAGCTGAGCAGAGAAGCGCTGAGAACACAGCGTAACGCTTGGAATCGAAGCATGCATATCATATTACTCATACGCCACGTTATACAATTTACTTACAACGTCAACGAGCAGAACGTTGACAGCGAACCAAGACGAGGCGAGATGAGACGCGAGAGACGAGGCGGTAGTTGTGGCCCAGATGAAGACAAATAGATGGTAACAACATGGAGGGGCACCAACACACACACAGGCACTGAGAGAAAATTAAATGAGCTTAGAACTCGGGCTAAGGAAAATATCTTACAATTTGCATTCTAAGCTCAAGAAAATATGGAAAATATACAAATATCTACATGATATTTATTTTCCATTTTTGGAGACTTGCTTAGACTTTTCTCTATATTTTTCCGAGTGCTTCTTGGCATATGCGTTTGTGTGTGTTTGTGTCAGCTGGATGTGCGTGCCTGGATGAGTGCGCAAAAATGGCAACGGCAAAGAGCAAAAGCCAAGAGCCAAGAGCCAAGAGCAAAAACAATTAATTGAGTGGGTGGCAAGCGACACCAGAGAAGCTACAGCACCAGCAGCAGCCAGCGGAGTGCAACGAAAGATAAATCGTTTTGCAATAGCGCTATAATTTAATCAAATTTGTCACTTTTGCAATTGAGCAACTCGCGGAGGGGGGAGAGCGAGGAGAAGAGCAAGCGTGCGACTCCAGTTCCCAGCTCTGTTGGAATTTATGAATGGAATTTCGGGCGCAGCCATAGACAAAAGGTACTGCAGCGTCACCTGCCTCTGCCCCTGCCCCTCCACCTGCCGAGGTAACTCAATCTTTGCGTCACGGGTGGCAAGTGCGTGCTCGGGCATCGCGTTCGCACTTTGTAAATTCAATTTGAAATGCGCTTGATGCGCACAAAGGCAGGTACAAGCCCACCTTGTGCACCTTATGCTCGCGCCCCCCCCCCTCTATTCCGAAGCCCTACAAGCCCCGCCGCTGAACGGTGATGGCCAAACAAATGCCAGAGCCAGCTAAGCGGTTTGTCAGTGCAATGGGGGTCGCATAAAAACCGGCGGAAAGGTGGTGGTAAACGTCATTGATGACCGGCCCGAACCCTTGACACTGCCGTGCTTGCACTCCCACCGATTAGGTGAATCGATTAACCGTTCTCGTAATTGAATACAAGCGCACACCAGCCGCACGCACTTTTTTCAGTGCAGTTTATGCAATTTGTTGTTGCCATTAGCCCGTGGAATGGTCGCTAAAGCTGCCAGCAAATTCTCAGTTACGCGCTCACGTTCCAGGGCACACTCACACAAATGCGACAGCAAACACGGGGACGGAACACCCTTCAGCACAGGCCCACACACACAGGTACAATCAGCTCGAGCACCTTTCACAGAATTCACGAACCAATTTCAACAAATCTAGAAACCCCCTTTCACTACACTGGGGAAATCCCCAAGGAACTATACTCTAAGGGGACTTAAAGGATGCAGGGGAATGTCTTGTGAATGAGAACATAAATTGTACATTTTTATGGGATGTCTTATTTAATATTAATATGTAATTAGTATATTGCAAAATTAGCCTTTAAACTCATATTTACAATTCACTTTAAATTACTCTTAAGTTAAATTACATTTACTTATTGTAAGCCCTTAAGGCTGAATCATTAAGTGTCATTAAATGGAATCTATGTATTCATATTTATATAGAGAAATAAACAGTTCTTAAGATATTTATCTATATTAATATGAGTACACAGATTACATTTAACTACACTTAATAATTTACTTTAAGAATAACTTTGGAATTTCATATACTTTACAAAGGAAGGGGTTCAACTTATGGTATTATTAATGAAAAAAAAGAAAAATAAACTTTTTAAAGGTCTACGCCATTATTAAATTTTTATGAGCCATCCATTATTTTAATTTGTTTCCAAATAGTTAATCAAAGTGTTTATTATATAAATCTCGAATTAAAATACCTTTTTCTTAGTGCAACCTGCCACAGCAATGTTAAACATTTTATCAACGCAGAAAAAAAATAAGAGGGAAGAGCAAAAAACTCCTTCGAATTTTTAAACAAAAATCCAAAAACGTTGGCCATAAACGAACAGGTAACCAAACCAGGCATCCCACGGTAAGCGGGAAAGCGGCGATGGAGAAAAGCTTTAAGGGGAAAAGTGAAAAGTGGCAGGGGGAAGGGTGGCCTTTCGAGGGGTTTGTGAATGTTATTTTTCAAACATCAAATGTTCTGGCAACGTTGACGTCAACACGGGGTCCAAGGCAAAAGTGACGCTACTTTCAGCTGTTTGTGCTTCCTTCCGTCCTCTCGTCCAAACGGTTCCCAATTGGCTGCATTTCCCAGGTCAGCCATCTGCCACTCCCCCGTCGACGGCCCTCGCCCGGCTTTTCCCCCGGTTCCGACCCCATAGTTGCCACTGGCATTTCGCCTCTGAGCCCGGCCAT
Source organism: Drosophila triauraria (assembly GCA_014170255.2). NCBI lineage: Eukaryota > Metazoa > Arthropoda > Insecta > Diptera > Drosophilidae > Drosophila > Drosophila triauraria. Next base: position 10,017,672 of record CM024336.1, on the reverse strand, counting down.
TTATTGCAATATCAAAATGCTTGCTTTCTGCCGTTGAAAATGATTGAAAAATATTCGCAATTCAACGGGCGGCGGGCATTCGCTGTTTAAAGTTTGCCAAGGCATTTTGTTTGATTTTTGAATTGCAGGTGATCATCCGAATATGGTATGTAGTGCTTTAGTAAACAGTTCTGTTTGCTCTTTGTCTTTACAGGTGATCCTACAAGGAATAATGCTCAGGCTTTTGCTGGTCCATATAATAACGATATGTGTGCTACTAACTAATGTTAAGTCTGGTGTGCCAATTGGTAAGTGAGCATTAAATTGTTTTACTTTTAAAGCAGAGGTTATAATATCATTTTGAATAATGTAATCCATAAATAATCAATAATTTGCTTTGAAATTAAGTTAAATATTTTTTTGACGCTGGCTAATTTTTCCGACATAAATTTACATTATTTTGATATCTTATTGAAATCTTTTATTATTATTATTTATTTTTACTTAATTTATTATATGCTTTAACCATTCATTTCTTAACTTTTAATCCCATTTAAGGAACCGGCGGACCATCTATTATATTGGAAAGCAAAGATGCATTATTAACCTGCGTAGTCTCAGACAATTCCTCGAACAACACAGTAATATGGAAGAAGGGTGACGAGATCCTGACCGCCGGCACAGTGCGGGTGACCAAGGATCATCGGGTGCGCATTCTCCACGATGAAAGTGAGTTGTATAAATTATTTAAAATAAACAAAACCCATAACGTATCATGGGAAATATATCTAGATCCCAAGGGAAAGAATCTGGAGACGGGTGGTGAGGTCTGGGTGCTTTTGATTAAGACCCTCAAGCCCAGCGATTCGGGGGCGTACATATGCGAGCTTAACTCTGATCCTGTCCTGCGCAGCATTCACATACTGACTGGTGAGTAGAAATGGGAAATATATATAGAAGGAATGGAAAATTAAATGTTTTATAAGATATTAAAATCTAAGATATCCATAAATATTTTAGCAATTTTTAAAGCTAAAAAAATTTAAGAAACTAACCCCTCAAAACTGTTAAAGGTTTCCTTCTTAAAAAGAAAAACCTAATTGGCTCCAATTATTTTTTATAATTAGTGAAAAACAGAGCCTATACTTATACATTTTCTTTGCTCCCTGTTTTTCTCTCTCTGCACTCGATGGCAATTAATTTCCTGCCTTAACCCCCGACAGTCAAGGAGCTGCACTCGTCGACGGGTGGCCCCGGAAATTCCACGGACACATCGACCGCGGAGTCAAGTGATGTGTTCCTGCTGCCACCGCCGCTGGACGCCCAGGACAATCGCAGCTTCTGGCGGCCGAGTCAAGTGCCGCCGCTGGTGACCCACGACTTTACGGAATGCTGCGAGCGAGCCAATGTGTCCGCCCAGTGCATGGGCTTCTGCAATGTGCACAACATCCTAGACGGCACCACTGGCGTGGATCCGGAGGCCTGCGAACGGGACTTTCCCGGCATCGTTCGCTGCATGGCCGATGGCCGGAACCATGTGCCCTGCTGCGTGGAGAAGCAGATTCCGGACTTGTGTCAGGACATGTGCCGCGGCGAGTATACCCCGTTTACGGACAAGCTCAAGACGCGTGTATCCTGCGTCCAGCACACCCTCAGCGGCCTGCAGTGCATCCTGAAGGGCGTGCAACTGATCCCCAGCTCGCCCACCTTCCTGACCATCGATAATGTGAGCGAGACGAGCGTCAGCGTGGGCTGGACCGCACCGGAGAAGCTGGCCGAACGGGTCTCTGGCTACACCATCAACGTGACCACGCTGCACAGCTTCGATGAGGATGAGCTGAGTGGCGAGATCGTTCATCGAACGGCCGCCGATACCCCGGAGTCGATATCTCTCCATACGGTTCTCGCGAACCAGACCCAGTTTGTCCTTAGCAACCTTACGCCTCTGACCATGTACGCCGTCATCGTCACCGCCACCAATGAGTTTGGCTCGAGCTTGCCCAGCGAACGGCTGAGATTCTTTACCCACACGAGCGCCTCGGCGGCGGAGTCGCGAGCTGGAACCACGGACAAGCAGGCGATGCCCCAGCTTCCGGACACGCGGCAGTGCTGCGAGGACAATGGCATGACCCATCGGATGTGTCTGGACAAGATGTGCGATCCGCTGAAGACGGATCAGGCCACGCTGCCCGACTTTATGGTGTGTGCGCCGTGGTCGAATATCACCTTTACCTGCCTGGCCAACAACATCGATCATACGCCCTGTTGCCGGGCGAGGGGAATTCCCTCGGCCTGCTTTCCTCTGTGCGCCGGCAAGCTGCAGTCCCTGGACTTTAGTCTGTTCAAGTAAGTGAGGGAGAAGGGAATAAATTGAGGGATAAATTATTACATTTATGCAGGATTAAATACCTTTCTTTAATCTAAAATATAATAAATTCCCCTTGAATAATAACATCCCGAACAATCTTGTATCCCAATTACCTTTTGCCTTACGTAACTCTGCAAATCAAGGAAGCCTCTTAAATTAGAATCGATAATCATTGATGCGCAGGAGGTCCTAGTTACCCTGTTAATCACTTTCCAAGCGCATCCTTATCGCTCGTCCTTGTCCAGGAAATCCATAGGCCGTTAAGCCCTAATATCAATCCCGTGCCCATACCGACCGCACCCTCCAAACACAATCCTGCTACTTGCTAATGACTCCGCAGGATGGGTTTTTATGCCGAATGCCAATTACCAAAAATCCCCCTTCTGTTTTTTTTTCTTCTTTTCGCTTTAGATGCCTGCGCTTCATGCCCGAGTACAACAGCTGTCTGTTCCAGGGATACGGCGTGCTGGCCGATCCGCCGTCCAAGCTCCGGACGGTGGCCAAGACGGACAGCTTCGTGATTCTGGACTGGAACAAGCCGAAGCGCCTGGCCGACACCGTCATCACATATCACGTCAAGTTCCGACGTCTGGGCGTTGGCGATGACTATCTCAGTGTGGAGAAGGTATTACACGAAGAAAAATTTAAGCGGGAGAGTGAGCTGTAGCATCAGGATTTAAGGAGTTCTCAACACTATTTAATTTTTAATATAATACATTTTTTCTCAGTTATTTTTAATTTTTTTTTAGCAGATATTCCTCATATTATTATTACTTTATTTATAATAGAGTATCATTGGTAAAAGTTCATTCAAGAATAAAAATAGGGAGAAATCTCCCTTCAAAAAGGCCCTTTTGAACAGAAAAATTATTTAAATAAATTCAAATTGAGTGATTGCTCTGAAAGTATAATTTAAATACGAATTTCAAATATATGCTCCAAGTAAAAATAATGCTTATCTATTATCTTAAAGTAAATATATATTATTCTATTAGAAATTCATTCTTTATATCTTCTATTACTGAAATCAGTGACTAAATGTTATAAGGACTTTTTATTCTAAAGTACAATTTTAGCGTTACCAGATTCTAAATAAATATTATTAGTTCTTTATACTTTTAACATTCCAAATTCGATATGCTTCAGCTCATTCAGCTTTCCCCTCAGTGGAGTAAGCTGCTCTGCCATGCTACCATTCCCCCAATTGTTTGGCTAATTCATTAAGCTTTGCAGCGCCAGCCACCGCTGATTCTCGAGGGTCTCGAGGCAGACATCTACTACGAGTTCTATGTGGTCTCGCTGAATGCGTACGGCAAGAGCGAGGCCTCCCCGCGCCTGATCACCCGCACCCTGCCCGCGGAGCCGGTCCAGCCGATGGCCTCCAGATACAACATGACGACCTGCTGCCAGGCCTCCGGATTGCTGCCCCAATGCGCACCGCTCTGCTCCTACAACATCCGCCTGTCCGATATCGAGCGACTGGGACCGGCCTGTCGAGCCCAAATGCGTGAGTAACAGCTGGAGACTGGGGGAGACTTTTAGGGGCTTCCCTCTTGACACACAGTCCACAGCCGACCATGGAAAACACTAATTAGCGGGCAGGATAGAGCAGCAGCCATTGTCCTGCGGACTTTTGTTAATTTAATGAGCCCATTTTGCATTTTTCGTTCCGTCTGGCGATGCAATTTCGAATATTAAGTGAGGCCTTCCAGCTCATTCAAGCATAATGAATTTTTGTACTTATGCAAATCAATTTTTAGTTAATTAGTCGCAAACAATCCCCCCGAAAAGCGGCAGCCGGGGTTGTGGGGATGTTTGATGTTGCTAAATGCATGGGAATTTCCCAAAATGGTTTCATCACCAAAGTCGGCTGGGCAGCAGAGCTCCCCGGCCAGTGTTTGTCCTGGCTTATGTAATTTGAGAGGCAGCAGCTACTGTGTAACATTGTTTGGCAAAGCGTTAGGCAGAATAAACAAAGGGATGTTCAAATGTTACCAGGAGAGTACAGCCGGTTTCCGAACATATATATATTTAATGCCAAATGGTTATTATGCTGCAAATTGGGGGTTAAATTAGACCTGATTGACAGTTAAGTATATACTATAAGGAGGATTATTTTCATGTTGAAGAGTTTAAGCTTGAACTTTTAATTATTCTTTCATTATCTTGTTTTTTATGTATATTTTATATTAATTATTATTTAAAAATTAATTAATTACCTTACGATTGTGCTTATTTATTAATGAACCTTTATACCTTATTTATATTTAAACAATACATTTTAGTATTTGCTTTTTAGCTTCAACTTTTAGTTGTTTTCTTATTTTGTTTTCTTTATACATTTTATATTAAATGTTATTTGAATATGAATTTGTTTGATCTATTTATTTATTTAGTTTTGCTTTGATTGACTGAAAAGTGTATTTATATTTAAATTGTAATATTTGTTTAATATAAGATGAGTTTGCAGACATTTTCAGACACAAACCTTTATTGAAGCTTCAAAAATAAAACTTTTATGGATGGTTATCAATCAAAACACATTATTCAATAGATGTTCCTAGGAACTACTTCCTTGTCAAATATTAAGCTTTAAATATTAAAGAAATATTGATTTTTGTGCAATCAAAGCTCAGCCTTAAATAATGATTATCATAGAAATTTTACATTAACTTGATTTAACGTGCCATCGAAAACACTTAGCCCCCAAAAATGCACAAGTCATTCTCAATAAAAAAATTAATAGAATCCGCTTAAATGGCAGGGATGACTCCACAGGAAATGTGGCCCCAATTTACCCGTCACCTAGTCAATGATAGGAAATCTTTTGGTTAATTTCCTGTAAATTGCTGCCATGTTGTCGACTCACGCCGAATCCTTTAAATTATCATCTCAACTGGAGTGGCAACTAGGGGGCCAGAATTGATGAGTTCATGTCACAAATTGCCCCATAACAGGGGACAATGAGGCGTAGCTGTGTAGCACCGGGCAGGGGAATCGGGGACAGTTTATGCAAATTTTCGCCACAATATTAACCATTCCCATCTGTCCATCTCCGCTCTAATCCGCAGCCATCCTGGCCAGATGTGCTGCCGGGGGACGTGATCACAGTCCGTGCTGCAGTCGACGCGGCGTCATTAACGCCTGCATGCCCCTCTGCCGTGGCGTCATGCCGCTCGTCCTGACCACCAAATCGGCGGCGGGAACAGGATCATCATCTGGAGCAACATCGTCATCATCGGGTTCGGCAGCTGCAACCAGCAATGCGGCAACGGCATCCTCGTCGCTGTCGTCCTCGTCCTCGTCTTCGTCGAGCAATGTGCCCGATTGTTTATCATATGCCGGCAACATTCTGCAGTGCTTCGAAGAAGGTGAGTAGTAACCATGACAGCCACTGGCTTCCCAGTCCCCGTCCTGGCCTGGCCTTTGTCTCGCTCTCAGCTAGCGCAGTGCTGCGGTTGGGCCGCCCGAGTTGTGACTGCCAGTGAATGAAAATCAGGCTATTTCAATTTTTGACGAAGATAAATCCATTGAATTCGCTCTTAATTAGTCGAGTTGCATTAGCTTTGGATGGGAAACAAAGGCGGAAAGGGAATAGGCCTTGACAAAGACAGATTATCTTTAAAAGTTTCTCTAACTTAATAATTGCTTAATATTTTAAATAATTTACGCTATTTAACAAAATGATAGATGCAATAAGTGAAATTAAATAAAGAACATTATTTAGATATCCCACTAATTCTTAAAAGACTCCTTATTTAAAAGCTCTCTGAAATACCTCTTAAAATACGTTATAAGATCCTTTAATATACTCTTTAAAATAATCCGAATAAATTAAATTCTTTTTAAAATATTTCTGAAAACACCCTTTAAAATCTCTTAATTTTCTCTCTTAGATATTCCTCAAAATACTCCTTAAATATAGATAAATACAGCAGTTCTTTGTAAAATATTTCTCAAAATACTCTTTAAAATCCTTTAATTTCCCGAAAATACTTTCTAAAATATTCATTAAAATAATTTTGTTTATTCCTTAATATGTTCCTCAAGATACCTCTTAAAATATTCTTTTAAATCCTTTTTAAAGTATTTTTTAAAATACTCCTTAATATACTTTAATGTATTTCTTAAAATGTTCCTCAAATTACTTGTTAAAGTTTTCCCTGAAATAGTTCTGTAAATATTATATTTATAAAAATTCTTCTAAACAATTCCCAGAAAACACCCTTTTAAATGTTCCTTAAAATATTCAATAAAATACTTTTGATTTATACAAATATCATAAATATTTAAGGCAGATTTTAATTAAATTTCCATTTAATTTAAAGTAAAACAACAGATTAAAATACAATAGGATTAAACATATATCCTTTGTTCTTATTAAATTCCCTTTAAATTATTTAAAGTGTAATAAGCTTTCGGGTAATATCCTTCGTCGTAAATCATTCACCATAAATCAGTTTCCAGCAGTCACTGCAGGTCACAGTCACTGGAGGGCACCGCCAACGCCAGATAGTTGCATCACTGGTCACACCCTGTGGTGTATCCATCCAGTGTGTGTCTTTGCCGATGGCCTGCCATTGCCGTTGGCTCTGGCGTTTGGTTTGGTTTGGGCGGGCTTGTGTTTGCAGCTAATTCTGTTTGTTTAATTGCGTGTCTGTGCACGTCGAGTATACGCACTGTTGCACGCCATTGTGCGCTAAATTATTTGGTCAATGCTTTGGGCCAACCGACCGCAGCACAGGCAGGGCAGACAAAACCAATATTGGCCAATTAAAGTTGCATTATAAAACAAAACAAAGCGGCTTCTACATATATTCCCTTTACTCCTCTCCATCGAACAGGCACCCAGAATATCCCAGGGCCGCCGGAAGATGTGCATGCGACATTTGTGAACCAGAGCAGCATCAGCTTGGTGTGGACTCAGCCAGACGCGGATGGTGCTGGTGGCAGCAGTAACAACGGCAGCAGTGTTGCACCTGGCAATGCGTCGCCAGGTGACATGATAACCGGCGATGAGCTGGCAGCCGGTGCCGTGGCTGTCGCTGGAAGGGATATGCCGTCGGTGGATGCCACAAGTGGAGCGACAACTGGAACGGAGGATATTGAATTCATCGTACAATATGGCAAAGTCAATAACATGACCATGTACGAGACAGTTGCCAAATTGGAAAATGTGAGTATATATCGGGGCTGGACAATGGCAGCGACTCTATCTGCGCAAAACTTTTCCACAGCGAAACTAAACTCGCTTCTTGCTCCTCCCTCGTCCCCACCTGTGAGTTGGCAGGCAAAAGTTTTTTTTCTCTCTCCCTGGGCAGGCTCAGGACTCGGAATTCAAACTCGAACTCAGATTCAGATCCGGGTTCAGAGATTCACACACACAATGGGGCACTTCATTTGCATTGGGGACTGCGGGCGGTCGCCTTATTACGATTTGCCTTTTGGGCCAAAATGCTGACATTATATATATTCGAGTGCCAATGGAATTGAAAAGAGCTTACAAATTGCCTTGTCTGAGTCCGCCAGAGACCAGGGGGGGGGATCCAGGAGCCGGTAGCCGGGAGCCAAGAGCCAACAGCCGGGAGCAGTCAGGACAATAACCATTTCAACAACTTTCCGACGGGGGAGAACTTAAATTGGTAGCACAGTTAATGAAGAAGTTCGGGGACAGGAAATAGCTTTCATAACAACCAGTCATATTAGCCGACATTGTGGTCGTTACCGCTTGTCGTATGAGTTACCTAATTGTTTAACTTCTATATCTCAGATCAGGATCTGTCATATAGGAAATTGTAGCCATGAATGAGGCTATGAAAGAAGCTGAGGAAATGTATAGAAAGGATGTTGCAATATGAAAGAATAGGTACTTGTTTACTACGAAGATGGGACTTAAATAATGCCCTTTAATGCTTAGAAGTTATTAGCTTCCCCTGATAGTTAATAAAACCATTCTTAAATATACTAACTTTAAAGTTTCAAAACCTTTTGGATAAACCCTAATAACATAAGGCTTTAAATCAATTAAAAATATATAAAGCAAATTTTTCTTCATAGTAGGAAAGTTGCCAACAAAAAAGAGTGGGATTCCTAACAGTTTGGCCCTGACAAGCAGTATTCGAAACAGTTTTTCCTTTATTTATTTAGCTTTTTTCCGTCAATGCTAATATACACATTGGTGTAAATTTTATTATAAGTATTTTCAGCATTAATAATAAATTAATTTCATCAAAGCTTAAAAGAAAAAAAATTCCAAGCCCACACTGCGTATGAGTTATGTTTGCAGTTAAGCCAATTATTCATTTATTTATTTAAACCCTTGGCCATCGGCTAAATCTCACTAAATGCATATATCGATGGCCATTGTTTATAAAGCGAATAAAATCAATTGAAATTCCCGTCAACGCCGTCAAAATGAATTTCAAGTGCAACCTAGCATATATTCGGCTTAAAAACATATATATTTATAAATATACTGCAATATATATACGCAGCGGGGGGAATATTTGTTGGTTTGGCCCCAACTCTAATCCAATTCAGTGTAATAATCTTTGAACTCTGTCGACCAGGTTTAGATATATATATATATATATAGAGGTATATGTATGTCGAGAGCTATGGGCAAAGTTTTTGACGCCTTTTCAGGGGGAGCAGTTGGGTAGAGATAGTCTGGGGGGGCTTATAGCCGCCATATGCATTGGCAACGGGCAAAACGTGACTATAAACTGGTAAAAATTGCAGGGGACCCAAAAAAAAAGAGGCAAAAAAATGGAAATAAAAAAAAGGCAACGAATAAAGAGTAACCAAAACCAAACAACGGGCCAAAGTTGGCTCAGGCTTTGCCATTGGCGTTGTTGTAATTGTTGTAGTTTCAATTGTTGTTGTTTTTATTGCAATTTTGTTGCCCTTGTTGTTGTAGTTATTGGCTGTTGTTGTCACACATCAACGCGCTTTGCTGGCAGCTGGGCCTGTTTGCATTTGTTGCTCTTAGTGTTGTTGCTGTTGCTGTTGCTGGTGTTGCAGCATCAGCCATGGCCATCAACAGAGTTATTGGCCTCGAAAAACTTGCAAATGCTAAAAAATACAGCAACAGCAGCATCAGCAGCAACAACAACCAAAGCCTGGCCAGAGTTTGTCGCGTGTTGATGCGCACAGAAATGTATTTAAAGTGGGGTTGGTGTTGCTGCTGCTGCTATTGCAGTTACTGCTGCGTGCTGCTCTTGCTGCTGCTGGCGGACATTGCAACCTGTCGTCGACGACCTGCCAATGATGCTCCGCCAGCAGCAGTAACCGTGGGAGGTGATCACGTGAAGTTTAGGTTTAGGCTTAGGTACTATTTATTTAATATATAAACTAAGATTATTAATAAAAGGGACAATTCCCTAAGGAAAATATTTAAAACCCCCATTAAACCGATGTCTAAATTTTATCTCAACCTTTTTTTCTGTTGTAAAACATTTCTATTTCGTGGGAAACACACATATTGCCTGCTTGTTTTGGGCTCTTAGCTTCATTGCCAATCTATTTGATTAAAAATAAATGATTGATCATGAGCTGTGGGTATTTGGGAAGCACCGTTTTCTATTGACAGCTCAAAAAAAAGAACAGAAAAACACAAAAACCCCCTCGGCAGTCGTGACAGAATCTTTCGTCACGTGAGCAACTCTGCGGCCGAAAGGCAATCGATATGGAAGATACTGTGTGGTGTCAGCTTTGGCTCGTTGTTCTTTTTTTTTCTTCTTATATTCTGAGCTGTTTTTTGTTGATTGTGTTGTGGAAAATTCATTCGCCCTGTTGGCTTGCATTTTTCTTTTTTGTTTTTCCATTGGTCGCTTGCTTTGGTCAGCAGCGTACGCAGCTGTTGCGGTCCATGTTGTAGTTGCTGTTGCTGCTGGCTGCTGGCTGATGCTGATGCTGATGCTGTTGGCTTAACTTGGGGCTGGCTTCGGCTTGGCTTAAATGCTTTACAGTTGGCGGTTTTTTGCGGTGCCCACGGTGTCAAATGGTTTAAACGCGCCTCGCGACCCCTTTTGAATGGGTTATTGTATCGCAGATATGTCTGTATATATCTATAAGTTCGCTGCTATCGCTGCCTGCAATGCGTTGACTCAGTGTGACACTTTTATGGAGAAACTTAATTGCTTTTGGACGTGTCAGAAATACAGAGGGGTACAGGGGTGGCAATATCGCCCGGCCAAGACTAATGGCCCATGGCTGGTGGCCATGGTGGTGATGATGCTGCCTGCGGAAAAGTCTGTGCTTAAACTAGAAAATCGGTTTATATTAAAGGTAATTTCGCCAGCAGGCAAGGGTACCCTTCCTGATTGAATCAGTGCCAATAATTTGGCAATTTCTATTCGTCGCCATTGCATGGCCGGCATTGTGTCTCCAGCAGAGGCAGCAGCAGCAGGAGCAGCATTGACAACAACGGCCCCGCAAAAACATTATTCGACTCTACAGGATATTACATGCCATCAGGAAGAGCGGGGGATGCAGAAGCGGAAAGGGTGGCAAAAGCGGAAATAAAAGGTTTCCCTGCCCTGTCGCCCTGCTTTCCCAATGATGTCTCTCTGTATTTTGACTCTGGCCGAAAACGAACGTAACTTTTGCGATGATTTTTAGTGCCGCCGCCGCCACCGCCGCCGCTGCTTTGCGTTAGTTTGAGTTGACTTTTATTCTTTATCCCTATTTGTGTTTGTGTTTGGCAAACACACGGCCATAAAAAACTTTTTAATATAGCCGGGGCGACACTGGAAAGTACAACAAAAAATGGCACAGGACTGACCGCCACGTTGCCAGAAATTAAACACATTAAATATTCTGATACAGCTGTGATGGAGCCAAAGGGGTTTGGGTTTGGGTTGGGTTTCTGGGCTCGGGCCACGGCGATTATGTGCTTTGTCACTGCAGTCAACTCTGGGCCAAGACAACTGGCAAATGAGCAACTAGGGACCTAGTTTTATGGCCGGAGTGTGACTCCCGTTAAGGGGGAGCAGGTCGAGATACGGGAGATGCACACTGGAAACTAAAATGTTGTGTTAACTGCTAAAGGTAGGAAAGGGATTTGAGTAAGGGACTTTAAAGGTAGCAACTAACTTTGATTATTGAAAACAATTTCTTTAATTTTTGTACTAAGGTCTTTTAAACATAGAATAATATGAAATTCAGTTTTAATAGAACTAAAAGAAAGAACTCCTATTTAAAAGAAATAAAATAATGCCAAATAGTTGTGAATTAGTGGCCAATTTATGGTTTAAATTTAAGATTTAAGGAACAGAAATATTTAAAGAAGATTTTATTTTCATAGAAATATTAAAACATTTTAAACTTAATTTTTAAAATGCTGAGTCATGTCTTCTTTGATACAACTTCCTTATAAAATCAATGAGAATATATCATTAAAAGTTATCAAGGGAAGAAGAATATTTATATAGAAACATTAAGGTGTCTAAAACATAATAATAGATATAATAAAATTAGCAAGGGATTTGAAAATATTAAAATATTTTTTTTACTGTTCTTTAGGCACGAAAAGTTTATAATTAAAAGGTTATCCAAGTGTTTTCGATTTTACGACTTTAATAAAACCTCTAATTATATATTTGATTAAAAAACTCTCTGAAAAAAATCCATGATAAGCATCTATTGGTTTTTGGGATCCTCATTCAATTAATTTTTTTCAAGTGCAAAAGCTAAATAGCCAAGGACATGGCGCTATGCATTTTGATCAGCCATTCGCTCAAGTAGTTGCTGGGGACTCACCTCGATTCTTGGGAGGTGGTGACCCTCCCCCACTTAATTATTCAGTTAGGACCCGCTCGTCATGCCAATTGTGGCACATTTAAGTTGCGGTTAATGTAATTACGAAAGGGGGACCGAAAAAGCAAAGCCAATGTGACACACGAAACGCCCAACTAAGAGTCCTTTGACTGCTATTAGTGTTGCCTTTTTTGTCCCCCTTTATTTTTTCTTTTTGGCAGGGACTGTCGAGAGCATAATAAATCGTTTTTCCCTCTTTGCCTTGACAATCTTTTCGAGCTTTGAATTTAATGCGTTTTAGATAAGTTTCTAATGGAAGGAAATTAGTATTGAGCCAGGCAATTTATTCTCTCGGGGCGCTGGCCACTAAATTATAGTTAGTTTATCGGACCGAGTGTGCCCGCCGTACCTGTGTCAAATTGAAGCCTCTATCTCCGAATTAACCCCTGCCCAGCGGCTCTGGCTTGGACTTGTTCTGAGGTTAAAATGGGTCCACTGCTCTCGTCATCATCATATTTGACACAAGTTGTCACGACCAGGGCAATGCCGAGTTCCCTCCGCAAATTGAGATTTACGACTTACGACCCGGGCAAGTCAAGCATAGAAAAAAAGAGAGAAAAATACCTCTAACCAAAAGCGAGATGGGGCTCCACACATATTTAGAGATGTTGGCCAAACTGGCTCCACGAACAGATGTCCAACATCGCTCTGACATTGACTTACATACTCAAAAGTGACTCGATACGGGGGACCAGGGGGAGGCGTGGCACTCGAATCAAATAATTTCAGCACTAAGTAGCTGAAATAACAAACGCTGATGATGCCGAGCTGAAGCTGCTGCTGCTGCCACTGCTGCCACTGATAAAAAACAAGTTAATGCCTGTCCCCCCAGAACAGAGTTTGCTTTAAAAAACAAACAAAGCAGCCAAATGGTCGGCCATAAAGCGAAATAAATTACTTAACGCGCCGCATTTTTTCGCACTGGCCACGCAGCCAAAAATGCAATTAAAGGCCAAAAACCGCACCGAGACTGCGACATCTGCAGGAGATTAAAAAACGAGAGAGAAAGAGCCAAAATAACACAGCAGCAACATCAGCATAGCGGCAGCATCGGGCCGGAGAGCGATTCAGTGTGTAAATGATTGAGTTGGGTTTTGAGATTGTAGGGTGTTCAGTGGGAAGGGCATTACGAAATTATTATGAATATTATAAAATATATGCCTAAGAGCCATAAAATCTAAAAATGGAACTAGGTAAAAATGGTAACAGCTTTTTTAAATAAGAATAATCATAAAAAAGGTGCTTCCAAATAATATTTTATAGTTGCCAAAAACAAATGTGTTCTAACAAGAAAATGATTTATTTATAATTGCAGCTGACTCAGTAAATTAAATAGGGTTTACCTTTAAAAGTTATTAAGCAGATAAGAAAATGGGGTATATTTATTATACAAATATTTAATAGAACCCAAATAAGTCAATTTATTATTTGAAATTGGTTGGTACTAATGAAAAGTACAACATTAATTTTAAAATATTTCTACATTGTATAGAACATTTTAAAGATATTTATAGTTAGACAAGAGCTAAAATTGAATTGACAAATTTCCTAAATTAAAATATTTTATGGTTTTAAGCCTTAGGTAAAATAAATTATTTTCATTTCAAGTCAAAGCAGATGTGTTTATTAGAATTATTAAAATATTTTATGTAGGAAGAAACGATTTATCCTTTGGAGATTTTCTTATTTTAATATTAAATATAATTATAATTTTTGATTTAACAGCTTGTATATATAATGTAATAATGTCCAACTGAAATACCCCATAATGAACTTTGCGTAGCGCATCTATCTGCCCCCGAAGCTGTAACACCAACAGATTACGCTAACGATTTTTAATGTGGATTTGCACCAAGTGCGGAGTGGGGGGATGAGGATTTTGGATTTCAGAGTGTGGAGACTGTGGTGTTTGTTGGGGGTTACCATGCCACGTCCATCGTCCTTCGCCCTTCGCCCTTGGTTAGTCGGTGGCAAAAGTCCATGCATAGACTAGCAGAGTGTCCGAGATATAGCTGTCAATTTCGAGGATGGCTTTTGAAACAAAATAACGTCATCGTGGATGGGGACATGGAACTAGGAACTGGACCAGAATCAAGCAGAATCAACCATGACACAAGCCCGCAGATGAGCTCCGATGAGTGGAATGACTGCGACAATGGCATCCTACGAGTGACTCTGATGATGCAGCCAGTTGGCTGATTGGCGAGAGCAGGGCGAATACAGGAGAAAACAGGGGAATACAAGGGAATATAGGGTGCGGTGTCATTTGGCGAGCTAAATACCGCAAATTGCGCTGCGTGGCAGCAATTACAAAAAGTACTAATCATGGGGACATGTCTTTCAGCGAAATCAAGCCAAGCCACAGCCCAGAGCAGACTTCAGCAGAATACAGACTGGACCCCGGAATGGTTGTCGAAATATTTTTTCGTTCGTTTAAAGGGTACTTGCAAGAAAGGGTAGGGTTCAATAAAATTAGGGTAGGGATTTAGGGTTCAATAAAATTAAAATAAAATATTAATAAATATTTATCATTTGGGGAGTTTTTGAGAGACTTTGGGCTGAAATCGATGGGAAAGTATTGCAACAATCAATGTGAAACAAATTTGTTTGGAATTCTACTATTTATTATTTAAAAAGTTACTAGTGCCAGAAAGTATATTTCTTGTTTAATAAATACTATTTGCAAGGATCATTCTTTTTGCAATTTTGTCTATAAAAAAATAGCATTTTCTATGAATAAATTTAAATAATTAAAAAGATTATTATCTATGAAATGTTTGGAAAGATTTTTCTTTACAGGAAAAAGGCCCTAGTGACTAATAGTACCCCTAAGTATAAGGTGCAAAGCTTTATTAAAAAATCCAAATTAGTATCTATTTATAAATTTTTAACTAAATATTGTAAAATTTTTAAAATAACATTTACAATAAGTTCAAGGGAACATGTTTTATAATTAATATCAAAGGTTATATGAATGTAAAAGTAAATTCCCAAATTAAACACAACCAATCTAATTTATATTAAATTTTTTAAGTGCATAACTTAATGGGTTTTATAATTACCTCTACTATTAAAATCTATTCCCATATTTAAACTCACAATGAAAGGGTATTTTCAAAGTCTACCCTCCATCGAAAACATTTTGTTTTGATTTAACTCTATTCATAGCAATTTTCCCACATTTTTTTCTCGTTCTCGTTAACGTCTCGCTTGGCATTCGGCATTCGGCATTTGGTTGCAATTATACACTTAGGAATTGACCACCAATGAGACGAGTATCGATCTGACGAATTTGGATGCGAATGCCTTGTACCGCATTACGGTTGTGACGCGGGGCAAATTTGGCACATCGCTGCCGGCATCGATGCTGCTGCTGAACACAACGGACCAGCACCGGACCGGCGAAGGTGAGTAGTTGGCCAACTCCACTCCAAAATGAGTTGATTTAATTGTTGTGCGGTCTCTTTGTGTGTCTGTGTGTGCAGCGCTGGGAGAGGGTGTGACCTGGGGCGCCCCGTCGCCACCACACTCGCTGACGGTGGTGGCGCACAGTGCCACTTGGATGCAGCTCACCTGGCAGCCGCCCGAATATGCCCATCCGCACGAGAGGATTACCTACAGGTGAGTCGAGGGGCATTAAGCCTCAAAGGGCTGATGTTATATTTTAAATTATTTATTAAACAATATGTTATTTATGTAAAATATAACAAATAAAAAATAAAACAATGCTTACAGAAATAAGCTTAAGTTCAGAATTTGACAGGGTAAAAACTTTATAGATAATAGATTTATTTAAGAAATAAAAATCAAATTTTAAAAACTAAAGAAACCTTGTGGAAATTGTAGAATTTTTCAGAAAAATATACATCTCAATTTAACTCTTCAAGTTCTCTCCAAGTTCCTTGTGTAAAGAAGAACAAAAAAGAAAGCCTTAAGTCCTCGTATGAATTTATAATTTAAGCCACCAATTGACAAGCCTCTTATCCCTTTTCCTAATTGCTCCTCCTGGCGTTTTTTTCTGTCTCGCCCTGCAGAGTCTACCACAAGGCCATGAGGGCCGAGCAATTCATTAAGATTGAAACGAAGCTGGCCTGGCTGCGGATGAACAACCTGAAGCCGAGCTCCCAGCATGTGCTCTACGTGGAGGCGGTGGGCGAGCGCGGTGACTCGCTGCCCTCCGAGACGCTGGTGGCCTGGACGGATCCCGCCCTGCCTGCCTTTGTGGACGTAAGTGCTCCTGCAGGCATGTCTGTCTGTGTGTGTGTGTGTTGCGATGGTAACTCTACTTTCTACTTGCAGCCCCCCACTGTGCATCCGGCGGACAATATTCCGGAGGGCGGATCCATGACCATTCTGTGTCTGGCCCTGGGCAACCCGGCGCCCACCATCTCCCTCTATGTGGGCGGACACCTGGTGCGGCAGGATACCTCGCGGCACATGGTTACGGTCATTCACAATGTATCCGCGGATATGGAGCACGTCTCCTGCTACGCAGACAACGGCTACGGAGTGCCCATGCAGGCCACCAGGAGGGTTAACATATGCTGTAAGTAATTGTCCCTTACGGGGGGGAAGTTAATAATCCTGCAGCAGCAGTTGTTCCAATTTGAAATTCCCTTTCTGTTTCCCAACAGATCCACCCAAAATCCAGGCAGCTGGCATCACCGTGGCCTCCTTAGGCGATGAGATCGAACTGCGATGCACTGTGGACTCCAAGCCAGCGCCCAAGACGATTTTCTGGCGCGAAAAGGACGGTCGTGTGCCCGTCATCAACGGCGGCAACCTCTTTATATCCGTTAAGAACAACGAGTCCCGTCCCTCGATCTATACCATGTCCCTGAGGATCAGCAAGCTGCAGGCCAACGATGTGGGTGACTATTTCTGCCACGCAGAGAATCCTTTCGGGGCCACCACCACCCCGGTCTCGGTGCGTACACGCAATACGCCGGCACTCAATCACAACGTTTCCGAGTGCTGTGCGGAGCAGAACGTGACGATGGCCTGCCGGAGTGCCTGCAGCTACTACGTGGACTTCGATGCCATCGCCGATCGGCCTGAGTGCATCGTGGACTTTGACAAGCTGATGCGCTGTGCCGCCGACGGCTCGGATCACCGTTCCTGCTGTGCGGACGAGCATGTGCCCCGCAAGTGCCTGAACTGGTGCCGGGGCGAGTCTGTGCGCTCCAAGGAGATCTGCAGTCTGCAGTATGCCCGGACCATCGTCGGCTGCTTCGAGAAGAATCGGGATCGATTGCCGGGACCGCCGGAGAACATTGTGGTCAGTGTGGTCTCCGACAGCGAGGTGTCAATAAGGTAAGTTTTTGCAAATTAAATATCTTAGCATAAGAGGGGGAAAGAGATTAGGTTTTTGAGGATTAAAATAATCAGTTAATATTTACTTCTTAGGGAAAACTTATTTTATGAAATATGCTTCCTAATTTTGTTTTAAATTTGGTTCCAAAAAATCAGGTAAAAAATATTCCCAACTAACTCTACTTGTTGGGAGTATTTTATTTAACATTTTCTTATTCAAAATCAAACAAATATTTATCAAGAAATTATTCTTTAAAGCAAGTGATTTTAATAGCCATTTAATAAGGAATTAATAAACAAAAATCGATCCAGAAAAGCTAAGATATTTATAGTAAACCTTTCTAGCTTGACATAATTAAATATTTTTAGCTCTTTACCTTGTTAGTATTTATTTTTTCGAGTGTCGTTGCCCAAAACAAAGTTAAACCGAGCAGAAGCCATTTGGCTTAAAGCCCCCCAAACTATGTGGGACACGTTCCAGCCCTCCGGCTGAGCTCTTAAACACTTTTGTCCGAAGCGGAAGTGGACTCATCCATTTAGCGCACCAAACCCAATACATTCATTATCCTTCCAAGCCGCACACCATGTGAGGCTGTGTGTGGATGTGTGTTTGTGAGGGGACTGGGGCCACTAATAGACCGCAAATCCATTAAAGCCGAGATTTTTATCTCACTTTAATACACTCGGTCAACGTCAAAGGTTGACAGCGGGGGAAAGGAAGTCCGGGATCGGGATCCGGGTGAGGAAACTCGGAAGCTGCGACCCCTTGAACCTGGTGCCGCATTAAATTTATTAAAATTCCAGACAAGTTGTGCGCCTGCAACAATATTACCGAGCACTCATAATGCGGCGCCGTCGCTCTATGAAAACTATTTCATTACAGATGGGATGCGCCGACAAAGAATCCAAATGCCGTTGACGGCTATAGAATATTTTACCACGAGGCCGCCGTCCTGCCGCCAACATCGAGTTCGGGCTCCGTGTCGGCCGCGGGCTCGGGTTCGGGTTCGGGTCCTCAGGACCACCATGCATCCTCCATGGAAAACTCCGGAATGGATACCCTGGCCGCCATGAATAATGCAACAAGTATGGGTAGCGGCGGCGGCGGCAGCAACGCGATGGCTGCTCTCGAGATACGACGCATCGACGTAAAGGACACAACAATAAGCATTAATGGCCTCAAGAAGGATGTGCTCTACGAGCTAGTGGTGAAGGCTGGCAATAGCTACGGTGAGTTGGAGTTTACTGGCCAGAGTCCTGGTCGTCCCTCGTCCCTCGTCCCGGTCGGATTTTAATTTGCCGGCTTGTCTTGCTTGCAGGTGCCAGCGTGCTCACAGATCCGATTAGGTTCACGCTCGGCGAGCACCATGTGACCTCGGCCACCAGCAGCTATTCGAGCGCCGTGGGCACCATCAGCGGCATTGTGGCCAGCATCCTGGCCATCCTGCTGGCGGCGGCCGCCATTGTATTCTATCGCCGCCAGCGCTCCAGCTACGGAAAGTCGGCCAACGGCAACGTGGCATTCGAGAATCCCACCTACACCAGGGGCCTGGAACAGGTGCAGGTGTGTACAGCGATCGATTTTAGGTTTTTATTTTGTTTGTTTTATATTTTACCATGGGGTAGCAACAAGGGAAGAGGATGTTTTATGTTTGGGACTTGTCGGGAGTTTTTTCCAAGGGTTTATTTATAAGAAACTGTAGCTTGTTATCTTAAGGAGATATTTTTGTCCGATGAATGATTGAGATTTACATTTTACAAGTGTCATTTTGAAGAGGATTAATTAATACTTCTATTAGGAACCGACTATAGCTAAATTTCTTCAAATACTTATTACTAAATAAAAGACCTGACCTTAGTTTGGTTTAAGATCTATGAAATATTTTATTTGGTATATTGAAAAATAAAAATATGTTCAGAAATAAATATTTAAAAAATTCGTACACATTGAAAAAGGTACATAAAATATAGGAAAGTTAGTTAACTTTGATTTTAATAGCTATTACTCATCAATTAATATATTAATATTAATTAACCCCAATGGCCATTAATTTCCTTATCAGATTTTATTCCTTTTCTTTCGAATTCCCAACTCGGTATTTCATAGTCGGTTTATCACCGACTTTTACCCATCTTATTTGTTTGTTTTTATTGCTCTTTTCGCTGTTGGCGAAAGTTAGTTTAGTGATATGATAGCTATATGTATGTTTTCATGTGTGTATTATCGTAGGCGTAGGCGTAGGTGTATTGTATTTACTTATTTTTTTATGTTATAACTGTCAATGTGTTCTTTTCCCCGCCCCCACGCACACCAACACACGCGGACATGTGTATATGAATATCCATGCCCATAGCTGCCTACTGTCACATCGGCCATAACGACGCAAAATGGCAGCAACAGCAGCAGCAGCAGCAACAGCAACAACAGCGGGAGCAACAGTCACAGCCATGGTCGAAATGGCATTGCCGCCACAATGACGACATCCACAACGACAACGGCGCCGACAGCAGCGGCCACCTCGGCAGGTGTTGCTGCGGGGAAGCAGCAACATCATCACCAGCAGCAGCAGCAACATAAGAGTGCCGCAGATGCGGCGCATCACTTTCATAACCCGCTCAGCAATACGCAGTGCAATGAAGTAAATCCCACAATTTATGAAGAGCTCAAACTTGGCCAAGAAGGTGCTGGATTTAAGAAACTTGTGCCATAAACGAAGCACAGCTAACAATAACAATAACAACCACAGAGACAGTACACACAGGACAACAACAAAAACAAGAACAAAACCAAGTATAGCTAGCGAACTTATATATATACCATATATATGCATATATATGTATATATAGAAATATATACGCTAAATGTAGACATAGGCCGTGTAAACAGCGCGAAGCGCAACCTCAAACAACTACACTTACACAGAGACACAAATACACCACACACACAAACGGCACACACGCACGCAGAGCACACACTCACAGCGTGTCCTGTGACATCTTTACAGAATGCATTGCGAGAAAATCCTCGTACGTTGGGTAACAAGCTCACACACAAAACACACGAAAACACACAATTTTTGCTTGCAAAAATCTTTTGGGTAGCGTGTAATAATAAATAAATTTTTAGTATGTAACTGTGATTCAACCAGAAAAAAAAATGAAAAATGAGACATAACAATACGAAAGCGATGTAAAATAATTAAACTAATTGGTAATGAAAGTAAGCAAAGTAAGCATAAAACAAAAAACTGAAAACTGATTGAGAAAAAAAATACCAATGATTAGTAAAAATCTATATATGCTAAATGTGTTTTCATCTTGGCTTTCGTTGGGGCTAAAACGCTTGAAAATGGCTTAGAAGTTGCGGTAGTATTTATTTTTATTTACTGTTTAAATATTATGGTTTAAATATTATTATTTAATGTTTTTAGTTTGGTTTAACTTTACAGTGAGTAATGGTCAAAATTAGAGCAAAGTTGGAGTTTTACAAATTTAAATTAAGATATACATTAATAATTTATTTTTATTTACTTACTTCTTTTGATCCTCTCTACTTTACATTTATTAAAAACAAAAACTTTCTGATAATTATAATGAAAGAATTCATCTAACAGAAATTTGGATTAGAAACCAGATACAAATTATTCCGTATTACTTTTTTTATTTTTAAAACAATTCTCAATTTTATTACAAAATTCGATATTTTCATTTAAAAACAATTCTAATTCTAATTCGTATTACAAAATGCGTAATATATTTTAAATCATTGTCAGTTGTTTCTTTATACCAAAGTAACAGGGAAAATCGTAAAACTATATTTGATAGACAGTTTATTTATTTGCAGCTTCAATTTAAACAAAATCTGTAAATCTGAAATATTTAAAGTACACTATTTAGGGAATAAAACCTTTTAGTTTCTAATAAATTGTAAGACTTTAAATAGGTTTTTTAAATTTAATAATTTATTTTTATTATAATTCCGTAAAATTGCTCTGCATTTTTCAAAAGGTGGCTCATTTTCTTTTAGTGCTCATATTTTGACCGCAATTGTAATATCTCGCATTCATTTCAACTTTTGTTGGTTGTTTGCCTGCTTGCTGGTTGGCTGGCTTTCTCTCGGTGTATGTAAACAACGCTTGAGTACAATATTAAAAGATGCCAGTGTGCAGCCTTCGTCCTTGGTCCTTCGCCCTTCATCCCCATGTTTACGCCTTTCTCGGTTGCTTCTCATTTTGATGAGGACGAAGATGGAAGTTCGCTCCGCCGCTTGCCGCTTGCCTCATGCCGTCAGATGTTTGTTCGTGTAATGTTGCATACGTTATGGCGACTAGTACACAGACACACACACACGAGCATACACACGGTCTGGTACCTCTTCAAACACAGACACACACAGACACACACTGGGGCATTATTAGCAAAAGGACGCATCCGATGAAGGAGAAAACAGCCAGCGATATATGCTGCGCACAAAGTTTAACTTTCATATGTAAATTCCTTTTTATTACGAGTACAATATCCGAAAGAGATAGACACGAGTAGAAAGCGAGGCTGATGGAGGAGTTTTGCTGCCGCTCGACATGATACACTCATAATCCGTTATGATCTGATACTGATACGGATGATGCCATCATAGTGACAGCCTGTGCCACCAGAGATTATTATAATTTAGTTACCAGAGCGCGCGGCCCCGACGACGACACTTGTGCGCCGCCCTTCTTTATGCAAAATAAGCAAAAAGTAAAAGGGGAAGGAAAAATAAGCAAGCGGAAAGTAAAATCTGGCAGATTTCTCGTATGATTGAAGCAAGGCGTGTAAACAGCGATAGAGTAAACTTCATAAATGTCAAACAACGGAAAGGCTTAAAATGCCAGTGCATAATGGTACATAAGCTGCCTCCGATCCATTCAGGGTGAACACTGGGGGAAAATGATTCTATGACTAAGTCCACTTATACCTTAATTAAGAAAATCTTTATCAAAAATTCAGACTTATCAGGAATCTACTTTTAAAATTACCCTCTAATTATCACAATCTGTAATTAAGCCCAAAACGAGGGGTTTTCTATACCTTATTTAATTATAAATTATTAAAATTAATTATTAAAGTTAACAAATATAATTTTATGATTTAGAATGCATCTCTATATTCCTGTAGCAAAATAATTCATTGTTTAACCAAAAAAATTAGAGTCTTAACGATGAGTAACGCCATACGATTTTTTTGTAAACGATTTTCCTCGTCAGCAGAAAAATAGCTGCATACTGCAATTCAAATATATGGCCGTGCTTAAATTGGTCTATGGTTGAACGTATTTAATGGCATTTCTGTCAAGGTTTTAAGCCAGTTTGATTTAAAAATAATCTTAAAAGTATAACCAATTTTATAGATATTTTTTCACTCAGTGTAGGCATCATTCTCCTTTCAAATTTCACTTTAATAAGTTAGCAGGAGCCGAGAGTTCGGTGGAGCTCATCAAAATGTTGCTGTAGCTCTTGAGCAACTTCCGTTTTTTGATCTGCTGATGGTTTGCTGAGAATGCTGAGAACGCTGCCAGTGTGCAATGGCTCTGAATAAACGCCGCCTGAATTATGCAACACGTTTAAGTGCCTGCATTCTTTGTGCCCCAAACACAAACACCCACACACATGTGCAGAGAGTTCCCAGGTCCTTTTGTGCCTTTCTGTTTACTCTAGCCTCGGTTACCTGGGAAGCTGCAGCTGCAGCTGCAGATGCTGATAAAAATGTTGACAGTCGCCAGATAAAACCGAAAATTTACAAGGAAATGATATTGTCTGGCAAACCCACAGCTGCCCACTTTGTGGCTGATTGCACTTTGCCTCAGTCTGGGAGTGTCCTTGTCTAAACACAGGCAGCATCTGTTCTCACCTGCCCGCACCTGCGATGGCCATAATGAGTTTTTCGCTGCTTTGCAACTTTGCCGTTATGCATAAATTATACAAAAATACATTGATGAATATAGTTGCTACCGGAGAAAAGTTTTGTGCATCATGTCGCGGAAAGGATATTAAGTAGGGGACATCAAGCAAGGAGGGGACTTAGATTAAGGAATTTGAATAATAGATGCCGGATTCTTGGGGTAGATGAGATTAGATGGGAGTTGAAAAAGGGATAAGGTTAGCCATTATGATTTCTTAGTAGAATTTTTCTTGAGAAGATTAATGAAATTTTTATTCATATAAATATCTGACCAAACAACAGATAAATATCTTAATAACTCTTTTAGATATGATAAAAATATGTAAAGATATTATGTGAACTTGCTTTACCCTTCTGCTAGTTTTATTTTTCAATGAAATACACATTAAATTTCCAGATTCAATAAGTTAAAGGTAAATAAATAGGAAAGCTACAGTAGAGTTGTTTTGGAGTAGTTTTATCTATACAAAATATCAAATTGCTTGAAAAATTTATCAATGTGAAATTTATTTTCCAATTTAATATTTTTTTTTTTTTTAATTTTTCATTGCATAGCGTTACGAAATTCAATAATTAGAAAAATTATCAGAGGCTTGAAGGCATCCATAAAGTTTTACCAAAGTTCAAGTGAAAGACAAACAAATTAAGTTAATTAAATTATTATAAAATTAATGCATTTTATTGAAAAATCCGATATATCTAATGATAAATAACTGACAAAGTTAGTGCGATAACAAAATTACAGCTACTTATAGTCCACTAAGCTGTCAAAATTAAGCACTATATACAAACCCCACAAAAATTCCTAATCAAACTTTTTTATTATATTTTTTAATCTTATCTCTTTAAAATATTTTGTATCAAATAATTTATTAATTTTACTTATTTACTTAATGCATAATAGTTAAATTGACGTGAGCTAAAAAGGCTTTGAATTCATATATTCATAGTCCTACATCGCATCAATTGTTTATTCCCAGTTACTTCACATGGTTCTCTCCGTATTGGTTGTCAGGCAATAACTTTCAACAGATATGACATAATAGATTTAGATAGAAAGCTATTTTAAAATTTAGATCCATTCGAGAATCACAAATGAAATGAAGGCAATGCCCATGGATGGGGACATAAAAGCCAATTTCACAGTATGCCAAGTGATTTATTGAGACAGAGCGCTCACCTCCCCGCCTTCTTGCCTCTCCGCCTCTCTGGGTCCATTGCCCCTCGGATTTTGCTCCCCATACCCATCAGGACGCTGGGGCTATGTAGAGCGGCTGCTTTTATTTATCGCTAAACTAATAAATCTTGGCATAAAAATGGAAAATATTGTATACGCCATGTTGTGCCGAGTCCTGAATATGGGCGCAGCTAGGAAAAAAAAAGTAGATGCCATAGTTAAGGCAAAAAGCCATAGGTGGCAGCGGTATAGGCAGCGGCCACAAAAAACTTACGCACATATAAATTTCATATATATTAAATAATGGTTTAATGATTTTATTTGTTTATTTTTTTGTGCTTCCGGCTTCCAAACAATTAACCACTAACGAACTGCCAACTACGCAAAACGAAAACCATAATAATCATGAAAAATGCACAGACACGCTGCGTGTCAAAGTACAATGGGTGAGTGGCGACGGCAGTGTTATTAATTTTTTAATGTCCTTGTCCTACAAAATTTTATTAGGGGATTGCTTCCCTTTTTTTTGTTGCCATATACTTCGCTCGTTTCCTTTACGATTATTACGTGCCGTTGGGCCAGTTGGAATTATACATTTAATGAATTTTTACAGCTTCCCGAGCCAATCACAAATCACTTTCTTACACTTATATTATTTTGCATATTTTTTGCTGCCCACTTATCGGGGTCGTGCGTCGTCGCGAAGGCCTTCGAGTTTTAATTGCCGCCGCGTGGACAGGCAGGTTGTCGGAAATCAGCGCCGGGAGCAGCACAAAATTTGGGTTTAATGGCAATAGCGTGAGTTAATCGTATTAGCGCAGAAATGCAGAACAGAAAAGAGCAGATCGCACACGTAAGTACTGCTCTAAAATAATATTTATATTTATAATTATATTTATATTTATGCCTGCCCGTTTGTTTTGTGTTTTTTATCCCACCACAGACATACACTATTGTACTTGTAATAACAATTAACAATTAACTTTTTATGGGGACGTGCATGTTGTTGGACATATAATAAATGTTTGTTAATTCCTCGTATCGATTCAGTGTTTTTTTTTCCCCTGAGCCCACTCCCTGCGTGCTAATTATATAATTTACAGACACTGGCCATATGGCTCCCGTTAATATGGCTGTAAATATGAGGCATTAATGCAAAATAAATGTGGCTACCGGTGGGTGAGCCATCGCCTTAAATCAGTCGTAAGGCGCAGTCACACATCCGTATTAATGTATGAATCGGTGAGTATGCGTATGCATCAGCATACAACACATTCTTGTTGATTTTATTGCCAACGCTCCAGTAATTCTCCGCCACGGGATGCCTTTCTCTGTGGCGTTATGTTAATTGAGCCTGATTGACCCGGGCATTGAGCGTCTGATGGAAGCGATTATCCATCCGATAGGTTCTGCAATAAAAGGAGAATTTTACCGAGAATTTCCTCCATATTTTTGTGGACAATAATCGCTTTTAGATTGCTTCCGGAATTTATTTTACTGCATTGCAGGGCCCAGCTCTTCCTTTATTGGAATAAATGCGATAAGTTTGAAACCAATTCCGTTATTCATATATATATGTTATATTAATAAATATAAATTGAGCTTCTTATAATTACAAAAGTTTACTTAATTCCCTTTTATTATTAAAATTATTTATTAAATTATTTTAAAGATGATTTGCTTACAGGAATTTATTATCAGCTACTGTTTACACATTAAGTAAATACCTAAAATTAATGAAGCCCCACAATTTTCATCTCTGCTTAAACCATAATAGTTATCTAAATATTTGCCTAACCCCCAAAACAATGGGGAATTTTGTAGAAAATTCACCCAACAAATTAACAGCTGCCGAAGAAATTCCTTAATTTAATGAAGACATTGTGGCACATCATCGTTACAAAACAGATGTCTGGACCGCCGCACTTAAGCTTAACCACCTAATGAAAGACATCTGGCCGGTGACCGCAAATGGCCAGGGCCCAAGATGGCCGGGATGCATTAACTAAGGATGTGCCGGGGCATATCCAAGTGGAAGAAGCCACGCGGCGTATGCGTAATGTTCCATTCAACAGTCAGCCGAGAGAGAGAGCATCTGCCTTTTACCCTTTTGGCAGTGCGATGTGTCAAAAGACAGCACAAGAACCGCAGGTGCGGTGCTCACTGCCTGCCTTCTGGGTTTTGTGTATTTGTATATTTGTGTGTTTTTCTGTGTGTTTTTTTTGGCGGGGGATGAGGATCCAGGGGGCTGTTGAAGCGCTTTTGCATACTGTAGCAGGGCGAGTAACAACATGCATACGGGGCAAACATTTTTGTAAACACAGTTTACAGTGCGGTTAACAAATATTCATGGCGCACATGGCGTATGAGTGTTGCCCTCGTGGCACTTGATAAAACGCGAACACTTTGGTCCACGGGGAGCTGGTGCAAATTTGCGGTGGAAAGCAGCAAAAAGCCAACGGAGAGCTGCCAGGCAAATGAAATGGAAGGCGGCTGCTGGGTGGTGTCTGGTGGTGGTTGTGGTATTACGGGGGCACAGAGGTGTCTGTCTGGGCGATGAGACAAACAAAGACAAGTCTTAAAACACTTCATTATACTTTCTAATTTCCCTTTTTATCGTTCCTGGGCTGCAGGTTTTCGTCAAAGTTATGGCGAAGTTGAGAAATAATTGGGCAAGGTTAAATCTTTTACCTGAATCGCTTACAACTCACTTAATATTTCATTTAAAATTAGGGAAATATTAGATTAATAGTGAAGTTTTAAATGAATATTTTTATATACTTTTAACATTCTGACTATAATTATTAGTTTATTGAAAACCATAATTAATTCATTTAAAAACATATTTAAACTTAATTGGAACATAATTAATTATTTGAGGAAGAAAAGATTTATTCTAAAACTTTTGTACTTAATATTTCATTAAGAAACACTTTTCGTATGTTATTCCAAAAAGAAAATTGACATAAAATAATTGGGAATTCAGTAAAAAATCGAACTTTAAAGAGAAATAAAATCTCAAAATTCCAAAGTGTTCATCCACATTTTTAGCGACAAAAATGTGAAAAACTTACATTTAAAATACATTTTATTTACGGTAAAGTAGTTATAATATTTTCCCAAAGAATCACATTAACTTAATACCTTTATTTTTCTGATCTGAATACCTCTTTTATTTTTCTGGCAACTGAAATTACCTTGACCGAAAATCCCGGCCCACACAGTGTCAACCGAAATTAATTGCACAAGTGTGAATGTTGTGAATGTGCAGAGCAATGTTAAACTTGCTTAAGCCGAGTAATGAGATATCATTCCGATGTCATGAGCAGGACTCTTTTCGGCCGGATATAAGCCGCCGAACAAAAAGGACAGCAAGGACAGGGTTGAAATGCTTAAGCACGAGTGGAGGGAGCTTAACGCATTTTTACAACCGGGACACACACACACACACATTCACAGAGAAAGAGACCACACAGCGGCAGCGGAGGCCAGAAGGACATTCAGGCAGACAGTGAAAAATATGACACCCTATTTCCGTTTCCCGTACGCTGACAATAATGGCAGACAATATGGCGCAGCTTACGCTCAAAAGTGATTGCCACACCAGCCGACAGCTAACCAAAGTTTCGTTGAATGCAAAAACAAAAAAGCCGCTCGCACACATACAGAGGAAGAAAAGCTGGCAAAAGATTATATGTCTGGGATTTTTGGGGTAATTTAAGCGGCTTTCTGCCAGCAACCAGAAAGAAAATCCCGAAAAAAATTATGTATGTAGAGGCGCCTGGGCCCGTGCACGAGCCCGAGCCCGTGCCTCTGCCTTTGCCCGGCTAACCCTGTGCAAGTTTTAAATTAATTTTCATTAAATGTGGCGCACACGAAATTGTTTTAAAGTGATTATGGCCGTGGAAAATTATGCTTCTAATAGAGGCGGGGCTTTGGGGGATGCGAATCGGGATCAGGATGAGGCTGGGAATGGAGGCTATAAAAGCAGGCCGCGGCTGTTGACAATGATGGCGCATTTAACGGTATTAGACAGGATGTCGCTGTGTGTGGCAAACTGGGTGGAAAACGGAGGAGCAGGAGCAGGGAACCAGAAGTGCAATGGCGGCGGTGGCCCCAATCAATATGCATTGCACTGCTGTCATCCCTTTTTTAATAAATATCTTTTTAATTATGCATAAATTATAATTAACTACTCGGGGCTGCTGCTGCTCGCGGCCACAAGTGCCAGATCGGTGGGTCGCAGTTGAATCGCAGTCGCTGCATAATAAATGCCCGGCGCACATAATTAGTGTTAATTATTGAATTAATGCACTCGCCATTGCAATTTCACATCCACGAGACGCACACTCGACTATCTCTCCAGCTCTCCATGGCGCCCTGCCGCTTTATCTCTCGCTACTGTTCAATTTATTTTTTTAAACTGTCCAATATTATAAAATATCGCACATTTCACATGCGAATATGTTTTAATTATGTCTTTAAGTGATTTACATTGCTATTTTACGCACAAGTGCGAGGCTCGAGTGTGCGTTAAAAAATATATCAAAGACTAATGAGCCGCACTCCAGGCTGAATTGGAATGTGCTAAATGAATTGATTATTCACACAAGGGCGCCATGCTGCATTCATTACTGCGAGAGCATATTGTACATTAATATGTAATTATTCATAGGTATATAACAGGTTAATAATACAGAGAGCCTAATCAATCTGCTGGTTTGGGCTTGAATTTAATTATAAGCTGCTTTTGAAATGGCTTCAAGAGAAGGAACCTAAGGCTTAGATATATCTAAGCTTATATTTCTTTATTTTTTTATTACTAACAATTTAATACATTTTTCAAGCTTATGAAAAATATTTAAGGAGGAAATACGTTAAAAAGTATTAGTTAAAGTGTATCAGACACATTTTAATTTGAAAAGGCAATGGGTTAATAATAAATTAATTATTTTTACTTAACGAGAGAATTTTTCTATATTTTTTTATTATCTTTTAAATATTTTAGATATTAATTAGAGCTTCAAATTTAAAGTCCCACGAAACATAAAGAAAAAGTTATTTTTATTAAAGGCAGATCTTTCCCTAAATAATTTTAGTTACATGCCTTATTCTAATACCATCTCGATGATCTATGTATATTCCTATATTTTCTAAATATAGAACACATTCATAATATATTCATAATCTTATTACACACTTTATCCCACTGCCTTCGGTTACTGCACATCCTTTACTCCAATTCCCCAATTAAGCTCTTCCAATATCGATTTACAACTTTACAATGCCTCCGCCATTGAGCTTAACATTTTTTCCGTTTACCCAAAGCCCTTGTGGAGTGGCATTGGCAATTCCGATTTTATTTCGCTCGAAATTACCTGCAGAAGAAATATAATAACCCCGACCATTAGAAGACAAACAAGCAGCATCCCGACGAGCACCGCAATTGCCAGAGCGAGTGCCTGTCTCTGTCTGGGCGTGTTTGTGTTGACTGCAGGTCTCCCTCGCTCGCACGCTCGCACGCCCGGGCAACCTTTCAACTTTATTTATTAAAAGTGCTTATTACTTTAACACTTGAGCGCGATTTAACACGATTTGCTCAAGTATTTTCGTACGACAACGAGGACACATTCCGGCGCCCTCGTTCTCGTTCTTGTACGCCAAAGAGCAAGAGCGAGTGTCAAGGTATGTCGCTGTCTGGGCCAACTGTCTGTCTGTCTCTGCTCGAGTGTCCTGTGCCGGGTCCTCGTACTCGTCCTCGCCCTCGTCCGCGTCTGTGTCCGCCCTCTCAGGATCCTTGAGTATTTAGCTTACCTACCAAACACCGAAAGCAGTTTCATCTTTTTCATGTGCAGCGAGCAGCTTTGCCAAGGAAGGAGCTTCATCATTTTTACTCTTTTTTTCGCACTTTACAGAGAGAAAATAGTATTTTTTTTAAGTTCTAAAATTACCAAAAGATTCAGAGCTCTGTAAATGCTTAATTTTCTGATCTGAAGAGGGTTTTCTTGTATTAATATGCATATAAAACTATTCTAAACTTGGAACAAATATATATTCCCTTATTTGTCAGCCAATTAGTTGACATTTTTTCAGTGTGCCCACACAGTTGTCCTTGGATGCTGGCTGGAAGTGTATGTGCGAGTGTGAGGGTGGTCCTTGCTTGCTCTTCAACGCCTGACTGTTGGCTGTAGATCGACTTGACTCGGCTTCAGCTCCTGTCCCTGTTCGAGCTACTTTTTTCCCCTTTCCAAGCTACCACGCCTTCTTCCTGGCCTGCTATCATTGCCAGCATTTTGCTGGGGTTTCCCTGGGTGTTCTGGGGCTCTGGGGTTCCCTGGTTCCGGGGTTCCGGGGTTCTCGGGGCCTGCCCCTAATATTGCCCTTGACTGTTGTCAACATGTTCAGCGTATTTGTTGTTCGAGTTGCTCCTCTGTTGTTGCTGTTGACTTTAAGTGTGTTGATTTCATACAATTAACTTTTTGTCTGTTTGTCTTGTGCGACTTCTGCTGGCGTTCGCTCTAATTTCCTGCTCCGCATTCGCGGAGGGGGAATGTCGGCAGAGTCACTGACATCGTTTGACAGCCACGTGAGCTTTAACAAGCCGGGGCCAAAGCAGCACAAAAAACATCAACAAAAGCAGCAGCATCCGACCGACACCGCAACGTGGCGTATACGCAACGTGAATTGTTTTTTTGACACGAGCTTCACGCCAAAAGCAAGCTGGTTAAATTTAATATTTATTTTTATGTTTTTTGATTTAATTCTTTACGCTTGTGTGTGCGCGTGCGAGTGAGTGCTGGCCGCAGTTATGAGGTTTTCGCGTTGTTGCTGCTTTGGAGATTTATGAAAAATTTAGTTTTCCTTGTTATTTTTACTGCTCAGGTGATTTTTATTTTTTATTTTTATTTCCATTTTCATTTTTATTTTCATCACGGGACGCGCGTTAAGTTCTGGATTTTTACACATTTTCTGTATAATTCTTTACGATGCGTGTGTGACGGACTGTGTGAAATGTCATTTGTTTTAATTTGCCCGAGGTACGTGAAGCGGATTATTTTAATTTATTTCGCACTTAGACACGCTCTTCGCGCCTTTCAACCGTTCTTCGGGGACCTTAAAGCCTTCCATAAATGTTTGAAAATATCTCTCGCCTTGAAATTAGCATTTCGAACAGGCGCACAAATCTTTGGTAATTTATAACACCTCCATGTATATATGTATATATATATTTCGGGGCCATAAAAAGCAGATACATAAACCTGGTCCTTGGTGATTAATGCGTCATAATTAGAGTTGCCGACCGGGTACATGCATAATTCCACGTGGCAACCCTGTAAATCACTCGCCGGTGAGTGTGTGTCCTCGTAATCTAGCCACACAGCCGAATTTGGAATTCCGGTATCTGTCTGTCAGAGAGACACTTAACTTTTGCGCTGGCAGGTTCATCGCCAAAGTGTCGTCGGCATGCCCAGGAACGCCCCTTCAGCCGAAATAAATGCGTTATGCGTGCGCTTAAGTGCTCATTAATTTGGAATGTCAAACTATGTATGTTGACTGACTAACGCAAATGTTCCACGTTTAATCGCTTCGAGGAGGAGCCCGTTTGCGGCCTTGATGAGTTCCTGGCATGCTCTCTATGCTGCCGCATCCCTGTCAAATTGATTTAGAAGAGCCTCATAAAAGCGGTCCGGTCAACATTTAAGCCCACAGACTCTTACCCTGCCAGCCAGTCAGCCATCGAGCCATTCCGGCCAAAAATAGAGGCCGACATCAGGTGGAGGTATTCACGTAGGCAAGGCATTTTCAATTGAGAAATTTGCTAATGCTGCTGCTGCTTATGTACAGAGGAAAAAATAACTAATAATAATAATACAGCATCATACGAAAATTGTTTATGTAATTTTTTTTAAGAAAAACCATTAAGAAATATGATTTTGGGAATGGTTTTTGTATTGGGTATTAACTCAGTTAAATAAATTATTTTCCTTTAACAGGACAAATTTCTTATTAATTTTTTAGCTATATCTATGCAGTTTTTCTTTGTCTTTTATTATAAATATTGTTGTTATTATACCATAATTGTTATAATTATTTTTTGTTATTTTATCTTCAGTTTAAATATAGTTTTCTAAACACGAATTTTCTGAGATTAACAACATAACTCACTAACAATATTAACTTAACTATCCCCAAATCAACAGGTTATTTCCCCAAGTGTACCTTTTGATTCGGAGCATTGTTACTCGTGATCTCCTGGACTGAAGTAAAAAAAGAAACAGCTGGCCTAAAAGAGATGCTGGTTGTCTGGGCCAACGTGGCCATTGGCCAACGTGCATTGCAACTGGAGGCTACCGACGTGCCTTCCTTGCGGTCAGTTGTTGCACGTTGCAGGGTCAGAAGTCATTCGGCCTCTATTAGCCTGCTAATTGAAATACCAGCACACGGACTCAACCCAAGCTGCTCCTTGAATGGGTTAACTGTTGCCGGCTCGACTTCAATCCTAGGTCCTGGCCGAGCAAAGTGAAAGATACGGAAAGTATAAGCTAATTAAGAGTTGCCTGCTGGCCAAAGGTAGTTGAAAGTTCATTAATTAAATAGGCAACAGATTTGTGACTCCTCATTGATTTGGACTCTTCAAAGGAGCCTTGGAGGGAGGTTGGTTAGTGGGTTTCGTTGCCAGCCAACACACTTCTTTTTGAGATACATCTTTATATATATTTTTATAAATATTTATTTATATTTAAAATATTAATATTACTATTTTTGTAGTCATCTTTTTGACTTGTATAAAGACAATAGACCCGGCATGCATAAATATATTAACACTAATAATTTCCAGTCCTTTTTGCTCTTAAATATTATCATCACATACCGCCATCAGGATAATTATCTCACGTTTATGGCGCAATCCTTTGGCATCTTTATTTTTTCCGTGCTCCTGTTTACGTGCAATGCAGTTGGGATTCCATCATTAGGAATTAAGCAAAAGTCAGTGGCGGAAGTTAAGTACTTGTCAAGTGACGATGATGCCGGAGTTCTTAGCAAGGCCAAAAGTTTTTAGAGTATGCGGGTTATTTCCCCGCTCCGACTTCCGACTCCCGTCGACTCCATTCAACTTGGCTCCGCTCCGCTCCGTTCCGCTTTTTTTATTCATTCCTGCTGGCTACAGCTACTGCCGCTGCATCCTTAAATATTTTCCCTTTAATTAAAATTTCAACAAGCCAGACTCCCCGGCGAAAGAGACAGGGAAACTCGAAGAGAATGAGAGAGAGAGGCAGAGGCAGAGGCAGAGGAAGAGGTAGAGCAGACATGCCCGCATAAATTAACTTTTGCGTAGGTGACTGTGTGCACGGTTTTGTATGGAGTTTCGCCGGGGTCTTTGGAATACGGAATACGTAGTACGGAGTAGAGAGTGTGTGGAGCCTGGTAAGCTGGGCGTAAGTGCCTTATCTTAATGCCCCGCCATATCTGGGGCCTAATGCATATAATAGGCCAGGCCTGCTATTTAAAGTCTAACAACCCTTTTTATATGCAAATTGTTGCGCCACACGTACACGCCCCAACGCCCCAGCGCCCCTTTTAACTCGCATCCCTTAACTCTTGGCAACTTGACATTTTTTTCTAGATATTC
Source organism: Drosophila triauraria (assembly GCA_014170255.2). Taxonomy (NCBI): domain Eukaryota; kingdom Metazoa; phylum Arthropoda; class Insecta; order Diptera; family Drosophilidae; genus Drosophila; species Drosophila triauraria. The sequence continues at coordinate 9,983,445 of CM024336.1, read as the reverse complement.
CACGTGGTGGGCCCGGCCCGTTCTCCCCCTTTTTAATTTCCCTCATTTAAACATTTTTTGTGAAAAGTCATATATACTCGTGGGTGGCCATTGCTTCTGGTTGGCAGTGGCGGCGGTGTGCGTGAATTACGTTTCAACTTTTTACACGACTTCGGCTGCCTGTGTGTGTCTGGAGTGTGTGTGTGTGGGTGTGTGAAAAACGTTAAAATAATTTGCAATTTAAATAGTTTTAATTAACTTTCACTAATTTGCCGTCGCTCAACTTGCACAAGTTGGCAAACTAATTTTAAAGTGATTTATTATTTAAACAGCTTGATGATTGGCAGTGCCTGCAAAAAAAAAAAGGGTTGGAGTGAGCCCAACTGCCTGCGGCCTAATTAGCTAAAAGGTGTAGGACCTCCCCTTTCCACCTGGCCTGCGGTCTGTCCTTTGACTAACTGAAATTGGTGTAAAAAGGCCACTGGCTTTGGGCCCAAACATTGGAGATTCTGGTTTTGTGGCTGCGTTTATTGTCCACAATCAATTGAACATAGTTTGGGGGCACTTGTAAATGGCATTCCACGCTTTCAGGTCATTATCTGGCACTGGCCCCAAAACATTGGCCACAAGCATCCACCTGATCCGTAGGCATAGGCATGGTTATAGCTTCGGACCAGACAGAGGCCCAGGAACAGCATCAAGAGGATCAACAGCGCCAGAATGAAAGTGGCAACCTCATCGAAGTTTAGTCTAGACCAGAAACTAATAGAAGAAAATAATTGAATATAAATTAATATACGATTGAAAATATTAATATCCTAATAATTTATTGAAACTTATGGAATCATTTCTTGACTTTTTACCTTTTCTTTTGATTCGGTTTTATTAATCCTCTGTTCCCCGATGTAGATGTAGATTTTAAAGAATGCCGGTGTAGGAATTCTTGGCTTCGTTTCCGGGCCAGCTCCACCGCCTGACGTGCCCCTTCGCCCACTTTCTGGCGGTACTTGGTGAAAATGTCTGTCATGCTATCCCGTGTGCGTTCTATTATCACCTGCACAGGTGAGGTTTGCTTTAAGCAACGGCAATCGCTGGTGGAAGGAGCCATTATTTTTTTTAATTATATTTAACCGGATCTATATTTCTATGACCAGTTTAATTGACAAGTAAGTCAAAGGCCTCTTCTAAGAAATTTACTTGAACTTTTCATTAAAATACTAATCAACTTGTTACTTTAATTGTTATTTTAACCCCTTTACTGGTCTTAAATATTTATTAAATGAAACAATGATAATAAATGATAGAAACTAAATAAATCGAAATAGTAATGTAATCTTATAATATAATTTATTGTCTAATCCAAGTCTTTTATCTTAATGTGGCAGCCCCAAGGTATTTGCTTTTGCTTTGAGCGGCCAAGATAATTTTGATTATCCATTCAAACCAGGCCATCTGGGCGGCTCAAGCCATTTCAACGTCTGATCCAAATTAATAACATTATGCAAATTTTAAAGCCGGCCCATAAATCAACGCATTGAATTTGCCATGAAATAAATGCGTGCCCAAAAGGCAAATAATGGCAGAGTCATTAGACAAATTTATATATCGAACGACAAACAAACAGCGGCAAATTGAAGGAGAAAAAAAAAACACAGACAGCCAGCAATAAATGCGAAGATAAGGGGAAAATCGATAACAACGGGCAAATTGAAACCGAAAATTTACAGTAATCAGCATAATATAGAAAACCGCCATTAAAATCATTATGTACCAAGTTTAATGCCTATTTATGGCTGATTTCAATTTAAGTAGCGCCACCACCAGCTCCACTCCTAGCCTCCCCTCCCGAAAACAAATACGAAATACACACAGAAATACCGAAAACCTGCTGGCGTTAATTTTCCAATAAAAAGCCGCTCTGCAAAAAGTAATTAACAACAAATTACGAAACCGTAGCAAGGACCAACAACCGCCGCAACCAACACACTTAAAGCTAATTAAATTTTACGCTGATTCCCGCCCCCCTTCAACCCCGCCCAAAAAACCAAACACATAACTGATTGTTGGCAATAACGGCAGCCGCAGAGAGCCGAGAGCCACAACATCTGCCATTGGGCCCCCAAAAATAATTGCTATAGGTTAAACAAAAAATGATCAAAGAATATCCTCAATGGTTTTTAATAAAAATATTTTTAATACAAATTATCGAAACTTTAGAGTAAACGGAAAACCAAATAATTTTACAAATTAAATACACATGATGTCAAAAAGAAAAACATTCGTTTGTAGCTGCTTTTCCATTTTATTAATATTTTTCACCGTTAATTAATAACTTCTCTTATTTGACTTTTTGGAATTAAATGTCAGCTGCTTTCTCTCAATAAAATCAAATTAAAAAAAGAAAGCCATTCGCCAAATGAAATCAAATAAATTAAGCGCTGACCAGCAGCCAAACACAATTTGAAGCCACCTAATTGATTTGCCAATAAAATTCACAAAACTCCAGCGGTCGCCGCAGAAAAGGACTCGCCGCATGAAAGGAAGGACCCGTAGCCTGTAATTTGTAACTGGCCAACTGCAAGAGCCAAAGTAATTGACACACACAATCCCACACACACACACACACACACACACTGCAATCACACACTCGTGAGCAGCCATACATATGCACATTAATTACGACCAAGTAAAGGAAGGTAAAAGGTGGAAGGAAGCAAGGTCTGGCCGTTGCCGGAAAACTCTATGACGACACTGACGCCTGGCCGAAAAACCATTTGAGCCCAGCGATGCGAAACTAATGTGCAGCGGCCAGTGGAAATGTCATTTCGTGTGCAATTGTTGCTGCGGCCTCATATTGCTTTTGGCCATTTTCTCCATTACGGACACCGCATGTGAGCCTTCCGATCATTGGTCAGGTTTCAGCTCAATGGGATGTGTCTTAAAAGGGGAAAATATTTAGAAATAGATTAAGACAAGGTTTTGATTTGGAGTAATTAATTATATTTATGTGATATGATTCATAAGGATATGAATGAAGGCTGAAAGACCTATGGGAAATTTTTTCACATTTTACAAGAGAGTTTTAATTAAATTAATTCTGTAATGAATGCACTTAAATAAAATTCCCTATAAAATGCTTTAAGGCTGAAAGACGAATGGGAAAGCTTCCGATATGGAATTAAGTTAAAACAAGCAAGGAAGCTAACTTCGGAAAGCCGAAGATTACATACCCTGGCAGTTTATTTATTTAGAATTGGATTATTGAAAGTCGTTATATTTTGGTAAAATTGAAAAAATATCCAGGCCTATGAATTTTGCCTCCTTCACTGCTAACTTCTGATTAAAATAATAATACCCTCTGCAAGGGTATACAAATAAATTTGTCGCATTTTACAAAAGAGTTTTAACTTAATTAAATAAGTTCTGTAATAAATGCACTTAAATTAAATTCCCCAACCGCTTTATTTAAATTTATATGAGCCAACACACACACAGTTTCCACGCCAACAAAATGTTGGCCAATAAGAAACTACCGCCATTAAGCCACAAACTTTGGTGCAAAGCCGCCAAAGTTGACCATTTGGCCGTGTGAATGCGACTGCAAAAGGCCTTTGCCTGAAGCCCCGCAGCGCGAATTGCAATCATATTAAGAGCAGAGCCGCCCCTCGCCCCGTGGCACAACATTTTGATGCCGGGAAGCGCGAACACCGAGCGGAACATGTGGCCGCCTGAATGCGGCTCGCGGCATGCGGCATGCGGCATGTGGCGCCAACGGCCGGAATGCCTGGGATCCCGATACCAATCCCGATCCCCCGACCTAAACTAATCACGGCTACCCATCAACTGAGAGCTGGCTGGAGCGAGGAAAAAAAAAACAAACCAAAAGCCCCGAAAACCGTAACACTTTGCCCGCCGCCATTTGCATTTCCCCAGGAAAATGGCGGGCAGAAATTTTTCGGGAAGAGGAATTGACTCAAAGCGAATGGCTGCCAAATGCTAATTTCCTGGCCAAAAACTTTTTTGGTCATTTGCTTTATGAACGACAAAAGATGCAGGAAACGGCAGGCAGAGCCTTAACCCATTTCATGCTAAAATAAAATAAAGAATATTTGATTATGATTGTGTTTTATTCTTTGGAATTATTTTAAAGGCTGTAAAGAGGAAAATGTAATAATAAATGGTAATTTTTATTGTATAAAGTTTAAAGAAAATAAACGCTGAACTTTACATAAAAAAATACTCCTTTTATTTATAAAGTTTGGTATTAATTTGTTGTACATTAGGCCTTAAGCTAATAATTTATTTTTCGACCTTCAGTAGGGGTTAACAATAGCTCCCAAGTTTAAATTAAATTTCCAAGATGCAGGATGTGGCGCTAAGTGCATTCCCGTCTGCACTCGAGCTTTGCATAACTCATTAATGGCGAAAGTTTCTGGTGCTGACACTATCTGAGATGGCGATAAGGCCCCCCATTCTGGCCACAAAGGACAGGGACCAAATCCGAATTCTAGATCCGGATGGAAAGAGATGTCTCGACAGGGAACTCGCAAGGAGCTGGGGCCCGGGTAGGTCAAGTGGGACATTTATCAGGCCAGAGATTGCACAATATGGCCGCATAAGGCAACGCCCATCATCATCAGCATCGGCCTCATCATTATCCTTGGCGATCATGTGCTGCATGTAAGCAACAAAAATTAATTGTGCCCACATGCAACAGGAAGCAGGACCGAATCGGATCCAAGCCCTTGCAGCAAATGAGAAACTTGGACAATCGCATTCACACATTCTCGGCCAGAGACAATTGAAACTTTTTGTTCGAGGACGAGCGCAAGGATGAGAAAGGGAATGGGGCTGAGAATGGGAACGACGACGACGACGACGACAATTCTGGTCGCATTCACATTTGAGGACATGAGCTTTTCTTCTTGGCCGGCCAGCTTGACATGCGTTGGCAGGACGCACCCCGTCTCCACCTTTCGGCACGTCCATTCTTATGTGCCAAAGCATGTGTTTGTGCACTCGAAAAAAATCTTTTTAAATATGTAAACATTATAATAAGTATTAGTTATACATCAATTGTATAAGTAACGCATCTAGAGGGATTTCGTTTCTTAAATTTAACAAGTGTTAATTTAATAAATATCTTTTTAATAAAATCGCTTAAAATAGCTTGCATTCAAGACGAAATTCAATTAAAACATTGGCCAAAAGATGCTTTTCCTGGTGCATGTGCGTACATATAAGTTGGCCAAGCTGTTGGCCTGCTTGTGGCCGGTTTGCCTTCCAGCCATATACCCATCCATTCATTCATTTTGACATGGCAGCTGCCTGGTCGACCACCTCTCCACCACTCCCCCTATTGTGGCCCATTGCGACGCCCAACTTCCAACTCGATTCCTTTTCATTCAAAGAACTCTTGTTATGCTCGCCCTGCTTGCGGTTTTGAACATGGCCAAATGCAACAGCTTCGATGGGAACACGGCGGCGGTTGGAGAACGATGGTTGCGATGGAGCTGGAGTGCAGCTGAGTGGCAAGACAAAGCCCCGAGTACATGGGGAAAAATATCCTTAAAATTGATTACATTCCAGGTATTGTTGTTATAATTCAAACATTCTGAGAGTTGTAAGTTAAATATCTAAAATTCAGAGAACTTGGTAAAATATTTTTAAGCTTTTAATAAGTAAATTAAACATTAAGAGAAAGTAGGAGATATATTCAGACGCTTTTAAAAAGTAAATAAACATAAAAAAGTAGAAGTCAAGAAATATTAACTTGACTACCAATAAATTAACAATTAATAGATCTAAACAATTACTAGATTTCATTTTGACTTTCGAAATCAGCTTCTTTATATTTATTAAATTAGGGAAGACCTAAAAGAAAAAGGTTTAAGGTTAAAGAATAAATAATTTCGAACAATATTAATTCAAAAAGACTTAAGTTTTCTTTAAAGAATTAAATAAATATTATGGTTCTATTTCAACCATTTTTAAAAGTCCTATCCTTTTTTCAGATTGGTTTTCAGAGGAAAAACTTCCCTTTTTTTATTCAATCCCCACCAGTTGCTAACTGCAGACTTGCTCTGTTGATAATAGTCTCTAATAATTGTTATTATTTTAGTGTTACGGGGTTTTCCCGTGTGCACTCATTGTCGTAGCCGCAGTTCCAGTAGCTGAAGTCACTGCCGTCAACGGAGTCGCTATCGGAGTCAGTTGAGTGCCTTTGTTGCGGTTCATTCAGTTGTGTATGTGGCCCGGCCAAATGTCCTTACCGTGGCTCGTTTCTTGGCTTATTGCTCCTGGCCTGGCCGGGTCGAGTCCTCTGTTCTTCGCTGCCCTAGTGCTCGGCTCCGCTGTTCTGTCGCCTCATCGGAGCTGTCGCATTCTTCAATGTCTCCTTTTAGTAGCGTCATGGGCTTCATACTTTGTATTGAAAAGTTTTCGCGCGCGACTGACAGCAGCTGAATGCGAGGACTGCCTTTTCTTTCCGCACATATACGCGCGGCATATATATATCTTCGCCGACTCGGGGGAAACTTTGGCTTGTTGCGGATAACCCAATATAGGCACTGGAGTGTGCTTCAAGGAAATCCTACATTGATATTGCAAATGGAACACATTTTGACCGCAGTTTTGCTTTGAATTTGTATAAGTTCTGAGGGATCTTATTTGGTTTATGGGAAAAGGTGCAGTCTTGGTTTTATCTTAGTGAAAAATAGTTGGTTAAGGTTTTTATGTAGGAGAAATGTATTTTTAATTTATAGATATTAAACAGAAATTAAATTCAAAGTTGGAATTTTATTATTTCAAAGGTTAAATATTTTCTTTTAAAAATAAGCTTAAATAAATGTCAAAACGTTTTTGTTGTACTTATATACTTATTATTTACGATTCCTTCAAATGTGTCACTCCCAATCCCCTGAATCATCTTTAACCAATTATTTACTCTCCCAAAATATGTCCGTTGGGTTAATTTTTTGGATACCGCCGTCCACTGCAGTCAATGTGCTTCATTCGCCTCCCTTTCATCCTGATTGTGTGTGTGCATTGTCCTCGTTGCCATTGTTTAATGGTCACATTAAAAATGCCTCATTGTTGGCTCTGTTGTCGTTGTCAACTTCTGACCGCGCCCTCTGCACAATATTTTCCACTGCATTTTCCCTGGCCCCATCTTCCTCTCTCCCTCTCTGCCTCTCCCTCTCTCCTATGGCAATTTTCTTTTTCTTTCGGCCACGGCGCAGAAAAGTATGCAATACAAAATGCATGCCGGCGGCATTGGACTTTTTAGTGGCTTGCATTGCACTTTCTGTTTACTCGCACGCTCTGTGTGTTTGCACGTGAGTACATTAGCTGAAAATTTAAGGTGTGTGCACGTGTGTGTGTGTGTGCTCTGCCGCCGCCGCACAGTGGGCATTTACAGCAAACAAAACATCCTTTGTGGCCATCGACTTTTCGTGGATTCTGGCGCAGAGCTGCAGCTGCCGCAGCAGCAGCAACAGCGGCAGCCGCCGAGTCCTTCATGCGAGCACAATGCCGAAATGGCAACAAGGTGCTAGTGCCAGTGCAGCCTGCACTTTTCCACCTTCCCTCCTCTCTTGAAAGAGCTATTGAAAGAGCTTATTATGGCAAATGCCTTTTCTATACCCAAGCAGTGATGCCGGAATCCTAATCCTAATCCCAGTGGAGAGTCCAATAGAGAAAGATAAGTAAAAAGTGGATAGTTTCAATCTGCAATATTAGGAAAATTCCATGCACAACATAGACATTTTTTATTTCGCTTTCAAAGGTTTTAAAAAATAATTCTGAGTTTATTTATGTATATTTTAAGCTTCTAATTATTAACGAATTTTTTAAAAAATTGTTTATTATCACATATAAACAAATAATACATTTTTTAATAAAACTAAAACCAGGAAGCAACTATTCCAAGCGGAAGCGATCTATCCTGCTGACCAACATGCCAGCACAGCTCTTAAGTAGACTCGTATTTGTATGTACTTTGATTGGGTTGGCCCGAGGGGGAAGGCGGTGGTAAAAGGGAGTAAAATTGGCAACAAAAAATGAAGCTTATTTGAGTTGTTAACTGATGTGGGCGTGGCCATGTTGGCTCCTGTAATAGTTTGTTGTTTGCCTGCCTGCTTGCCTCATCCTAAGTGGCTCCAAGCTGCGGGTTCGCTGGCAGAAATTAGATAATTGAAAATGAACCTGCAAATAATAATGCTGCTGATCGGAGCTAAGTAAGCTTAAAAGTTTACGGCGAGCCAAGAGGGGAAATTGAGGCGAAATTGCCAATAAAGAATAAGGAGAAATTTCAATTTATCGGAGCAGAGATGATTCTGATGATTCAATTGGTGCTGGCTGCCGAAATAATTAAACCGAAATATGGATTTTCATCCACAAATCACGCAGCCAGCCGGAAATGGCATTAAAATAATACATTAACTTTACCAAAACGTTGCGTCGCTCTCCGCCCCCGCTCCCGCCCCAGCTACAAAAATGTGATTAATTTAAAAGAATGCGAGGGCGGCCAGGAAAGCAACGTTGAGAACTCACAAAGTTATTAACAGAGAGTCGCCGCCTAATACAAATCACGAGTAATAGCATTGTAATAAAAACAAATTTCCCCAAACGTTTGGCCTAATTGTACGACGATGGCCGAAAAAAAGAGAGAAAAAATGTTGGAATGAAGGAATTACCCCCGCGAAGCCGACGAAGGAATTTCCTCCTGCGGTGCGGGTGCCGACTTTTTGCGGGGACTGTTGCTCGTGCGGCCAGCGTGACACAGAAAATTTCACAGCCTGGCCGAAAGCAGCTAGCAGTCCGCCTCAAATTGTTTTGGCCCGGCAGTTGCATGTGAGCGGCGCATAACCATCTCCCCCTGGACTCTACCGTTCCCGTTCCCTGGACCTCCTAGTATAGCCCGCCCTGTAAGGTGGACTAAGGCGACGACAAAACACACGAACATAAACCCAAGTACACAATCGCTGGGCCACACACAACGACGTCGACGACGACAATATAAACACGATAAGCAAAAAGCTGCGATTTCCCCTCGGGGGAGCGGGCATTTTCACAGGGGGACATGGTGGGTTAAGTGGGCACGGGTACAGCTACTGTGGTGTCGGGGTTGCAATTTGAAATAAATTTTAGATTTAATGGTAAACAAATTTGAGTCAGGTACGATCGATACGGTTCTGAAATTATAGGAAATAATAAAATATAAATGAAAACTGAGCTGAAATAAAACTCAAGAAACTTTAAATGTAAGCCCTAAAAAAATTAAACTGCAATGAAATTAAATTTTAAATTTTAAGAATAAATTAAGAATTAATTGTTTGTTTTTAAGTATAAATTAATAAACATTTCCTAAATTAATGATTGTGACTTGTGCCTTAAATATAAGCTATAGCTTGTAAAACAAGGAAAAAGAGAAACTAATAAAAATCTAAATAAATACAATAATACTTTATTTTAACCAATTTTAAATACATTAACGATTTTAAGCACATTGCCAAGTGAATGCTCCTATTTCATTATTATACCAACACTTTTGAATGATTTTCTATGCCGAAACCCTTGCTTTCATTACGATTTTGAAAAAATCCCGAGTAACGATTACCTACTTTATTTTGATAATAATTATATATTTTATGAGGGTAGTGGAGGATCATTTTAGGAAATAAGTAACTAAACAATTCTGTATTTTTCCGAGTGATAATTATTATTCTTTCAAATATTTTTTAATGTAGCATCAGTAAGAATATATTTAATTCAGAATAACAAATATATCTCTTGCACTGAAGCTGAAAGATACTTTTAATATACCTTAAATTGTTACTTTATTATTAGAGGCCAATGTAATTAGCAAATAAAACCAAAGAATCCAGACCACAGTGACCACAGAGACCAAATGGGTTAAACGACTTCCTCCAGATGTGCCTGCGGTGTCGTAGTAAACATTTCCGAGGCCTGCAGCTCCTGTCTGGAAGCCCCTTTAAAGAGCTAAGACTAAGAATTCCCACAATCAATCGGTCAGAGCCAGGAATCTACTGGCTACGAATAATTAGACGAGCTGGAGAAAGGCACCCCCTCCTTATATCTACGCCCCTGGTCAACGGGCAATAGTGCACTGAGAAAGGTGAAGAAGCCAAATGGTTAAGAGAGCCTAACAAATGGCCCCCTTGGATTTTCCCCTACACTGCCGAGTGTGTGTGTGTTTGGGGGGGAAGAGGCTTGCGGTTTTCCTAAGCAGGGCACAATTAGTGGGGCTGGAGGGGGCCTGAGGAAAATGGAGTTGGGCAGTTAGCCCCATAAGTCAGTCACTCACACAGGCAAGCGGTGTAATTCGATTCGCGCAGAAGGCGGGAGAAAGAGAAAGGCACTCTCTAAGAAAATTGGCTGCGTCGCCGAGGAAATTTAGAGTGGACAAAAGGCAGCGGGAGCAGCACGGAATGTGGCAAGAGCGAAGGGTGAGGGCGAAGGGAAAAGTTAGTGGCAGCAGAAGGAAAAGCAGCAGCAGCAAAGCCAGCAGGCAGCGCAGCTCGAAACACAATTCAAAAACACTTTGACCGGCAAAGTTGCCACACGGAATTTCTTCTTGTGCATCGTGGTAAGCGCCAGAAAGTAAGCAAAAGTTTCGCACTTTTGTTTTGCGCCAAACTTTCTTCTTCCCAAAGTGAGAGAGATGTTTTAATAAACTCCAGCCATCGCCATTGCCATCGCCATCGCCATCGCATCGCCATCGAGTTCATTAAATTTGATTCAAGTAAATGTGTTTATCCGTGAGTGTTTTCCCCGATTCAGGCCCGAATACAAGTGGACACAATTGCGCCTGATTGATAGGCAATTAGTGGAAGTGGCAGAGGCAGAGGCAGGGGCAGGACAGAGTGGATGCTGCTTGGAGTTGCAAGTGGCGAGAGCAACAACTGTTTGTGCATAAATAACCCAAAGCAACAACCGCCGGACCCAAGTGTCATTAACCTAATTGCCGCAAAAGAAGCCACAGCGCCACTTTCGCCGACCAACCGACAAACAAAAAAATACACCAAAAAATCGTCCACGGCCATAAATACGCGGAGCAAAAGGAAGCAACGTGCAACGTGTTGCAATAAAAACAAATTTGCATAAAACAGGTAAGGCAGTCGCCAGCCCAAAACCCCACACCAATAAAAAATACAGGCGAAAAGCCCAACAAAAAATTGGGTAAAAAGGGTCCCACCAGCAAGAATTCTCCTGCTGCCAACAAATATTTATTTTTTGTTGCAATTGTAAAATACACGAAATTCCAATGCAGTGAAAAGGACTTGGATCCTGGATCCCGTGCCTGTCACTGTGTGTGTCTGTGAATGGTTGTAAGTGAGCTGGAGGGCTCCTGTGTGAGTGCCGAGTGGTCAAAGACACAGGAGACCGATGCCGATGCCACTTAAGCCGGGAGTCGTCGGCTTCTTCCCTGCCGCCTGCAATTTTACGGTGCTTACCACTTGATGCACTGCACGAAAGAGGGGTGGAAAGTGAGATAGGGAATTTATATATACAGTCTAGATTGAGCAGAATTTAATAAAATATAATTTACTTGAAAGAAGTCCTTTAGTTTGAAGTTATCAGTTAGAATATTAAAAGCCAAGGGTCACACTTTAATAAGTTCAAAGAACACTTTCCCATTTAAGAAAGTTGTGTTTTCAAGAGCTTTTTACTTTTCTATTTAAATGTGTATTAATCCAGTCTTAAATCTTTAAATATTTTTTTATTCTGTCATAATAAATTAATCTAATGTTTTAAAGAAGCTTAAATATTTAATTGTTAAAAACAAGTTTTGATATGGGCAAAAGTCTATGTTTTTTTCCACCATCACTTAATGTGTAAAGTTTTTCTTTTAAAGAAAATACAATTTTATTTATATTCATATTAAATATTTATATTTATTTAATTTCTAAATAGTGTATTATTTTGGCTATCTTTTAATTTTATCTGTTCTCCAATTCAAGTGCAATTTTGTCATGTGTGAGGACACTGCAAATAGCAATGCAAGGCAAGGCAGGGCAAATAATACGCGATATTTTCGGCCTCTCCAGCGAACGCGGAGCAGGCCTGAACTCTGAACCCTGAATTCAGTCCGGTTTACCCTTCCCGTGCCGCATCCCCCCCATCTCTTTGGCCCGCAGAAGTGTGAATGTTTGTAGTGCCCACGCCGAATGGTTGAGTGGGGCTCTTCGGTCTCCGGTCTGTTTACCGGGACAAAGGCAGTGGCAAGTGCTCGCCGGACAGCCCATTGAATTGCCCCGTGGAGCCGGGACCAGGGACCACGGAGCAGAGAGCACAGAGCAACGTGCAAGACCACGATTCGAGGAGGGACTCTGAAGAGCCCCGGGGGCAATGGGAGCATTGGACACATTGCATCGAGAGCTCGCTGGCATATCGATTGAGCAAAAGGGTGAGAGGACATGGTTAACAGTTGAAATTTCTAAGTGCAGTGCTTGAGACGGACAAGAGCCGGAACATATGTACGCTTTGTTACCGGGGTTATAAATGTGGCAATTAGGGGTAACATCTTCACAGAAGACGGCGTCACCGAATTTTAAAGTATAACTCGTAAAGTACAAAGTGGTTCTTCCATGATATATATTTACCTTTAATTCAAGTTTTGTATAAGCAAAAGACCTTTAATTAAAACTTAACATTCAATTAATTTTAAAAATAAACTCTGGGAAGTTATTCTAAATTTTTTAAATTTTATGTAAAATAATGTGTAAGCCTGTGATGATTTTTACCAGTAGCATAAATAATATATTATTATCGTTACTCAATGCAATATCTTTGGCTTAATTTTTTGATATTTTAAAGAGATTTGCTTTTTGCTAAATAAAATATAAAATTAGTTTGCTTATTATCCTTAAAAATTGTCTTAAAATTGTCTGAAATCTTAATATATTTTCTAAAACGCAAGAAAATCTTCCAAAATTAGCACCATATCCATTGGCTTGCAGCAAAGGGATATATTTTTCGTACTTATACTTTATATTCATAGAAATATTCCAGAAAATTGTCACTAAAAACTATGAAAAGTTCATCTTCTTAATAACTTCGTAGTAGTTCATAAAGTTCTCGTATTTTACAAAAGTTCTTCTATATTACAATTTTATGTATGAATTAATCCAACCCAAAGCTAAACGATATATCCCTTAAACTTATCCTTGAAATTGCTTTTAAATAAGGTGAGATTCCTGAAATTAGTTAGCAAATCACTTTCATATATTTCTAATTTCCAGCTAAGAGCTCCTTGGCTCCGCGCTGGACAACCAGCGACTGCGGGCGGAAAACAAAAGCTGCTAAGAAACAACTCCAAGAAGTGGCTCCAATTTTTTTTGCGCTCCACATTTTTGCATTGCGTCGACGCGACGCTGCCCTTAGCGATTTCTTTGACCACAACAAACCGAGCACGCAAGGTGGGCCAGGTGAAAGCCAAGAAAAGCCAGGTGAAAGTCTTAAGAGAACGCTGAAGTGAGTGCTTCTGCACACCAACACCAGGATAATGTCCCACGAAGAGAACGACGACTACATGACCAGCCTGAGCCAGGCCCAGAACGCCGAGGATGAGGTGGATGTCGGCGGCGGCGGCGTCGGAGGAGGAGGCGGTGGTGCCGGAGCAGGAGTTGGCGATGGCCTGGCAGCTGGCAGTAACGAGTCCGTTCTCAGCGGCCAAACAATGCCACAAATTAGTCCGAACGCACCGCTCGAGGGAAACGTTTCGCCGCCACCGACGCAGCCCCATTTGGATGATAATCTGCACAACGGCCACGGCAACAAGCAGCACGGCAGCAACATCAGCGGCAACGGGAGCGGGATTGGGATTGGCATTGGAAACGGACACGGACACGGACACGATAGCAACCGCAGCAGTCCGGCCAAGAGTCCCAAGCGCCCGGTGTCGTCCAGCTTCCGGATTCAGAACGCCCAGGACGATGAGGACGAGGACTTAGCAGGCGGCGAGCAGGTGGTAGGTTTACCAGATCGCCAGGTGCCCGACTACTGGCAGCAACGGAACGGTGCAACCAGTGGAGGCGGAGCAACCAGTGGCCGCCAGAGCCGCGCCATCAGTCCCGGCTATCTGGACAACATGAGCGAGACCTCGGAACAGCCGCCGGTGGTGCCGCTGGTGCGCTCCAAATCCCGGCCAGAGATCTCCAGTGCAGCGGCCGCGCGCTACAACAATCTCTCGTACTGGAAGGCACGCCGCGTGGTGTTCTATCGCAATGGGGATCCCTTCTTTCCCGGCGTCGAGCTGCGCTATCGGCCGGGCCGGGATGTGACCTCGCTGGACAACCTGCTGGACAAGATCTCGCCCAAGATGGACCTGCCAAGGGGTGCGCGCTATGTCTTCTCCATGGACGGGGACCGCAAGTATCATCTGGATGAGCTGGAGGACGGGGCCTTCTATGTGGTCTCCTCGTTCAAGGCCTTCAAGGTGAGTCCCCGAGATTCGCATGCATTTCTGCACTCAGCATTTTCCATAATTTCTTTTTATTTTTTGAAGTTTAAGTGAGCGTTTTCACGTCAGCGCAAAATCAATATAAATTTGAATATTTTGGTATAATTTCGGTGAGTGTGTTCGGTGAGTGTGTGTGTGCTGGGCATACATAAAACTATATACGAGGTTTTAGCGTTCAGCTTTCATCGTTCTTTAGTTTTTTTTGCGGTCAGCGTCCCACTCCAAAATGGGTGAGAAACTTGGTCACTTGGCCTAAAAATCAAAGGCGGCGGCGGTGGCGCTCGCCTTTTGGCTTCTTTGTTTTGCTCCCTCTTCCTTGGCAGCGGGCGTCCTTGGGGGCTCGGAGTGGGTGGGCATTTTTGCATGCAAGCACTTTCCTTTTCTCTCGCTCTCATTCACTCACTCATTTACGGCACTGTGGGAGTTGCTAGCCAGCCAGCTAGCCTCAGCCATGGGAAACAATACCAACAATTAGCACGAGCTGCGGCCTGGGACGAGGGCAAGTCGGGAATTAGGTCTTAGTTTTTTATGGTCGGGCGAGAGTTGGCTTTCTCGAGAGTTGCAAAGTGCCTAAGAGAACGGGCTGCTCTTAGAGAGCTAACACACATGGGGGCGAAACCTAAAACTAAAGCTAAAACTCTTCTTGGCAAAAAACAGGGTCAGCTGGGGGAGTCTATCGATAGCGTCAAAGCTATCGAAAGGCGTCAGAGGTTTAAGGATTTAATTCAGAATATTCCCAGGGATTTTTAATTAAAATCCAATCACATCTTTAGACTTTAAAGTTTATTAATGATTTTTTTATCCAAAATACCTGCAAAAGATTTATCAACTTTTTATTCATTTTAAAAAATTGTTATTTTATTATGAATATTTTTAATATTATACCAAGGGAGCTTTAAAGACAATTATTTAAAAGATTTGAATAATTGTATTTAATAGATTAATAGCCATTTATAAATCTTTTTGATAATATATATTTCTCAAAGGGATTGCCTCACTTTAAAGCTAGTAAAATAATAAATTATGATTTAAACAAATATGCAAGAAGATTTTCCTATTTTTATTCCCATTGAAAGCAAATCAAAGAACCTATCAATCTACTGCTGGTAATATTTCCTTCATCGTTTATAAAAGCCACTTACTCTTCTTGGCCAGAGCTCCTCGCTCTACATTGTTGATTTTCGCATAAATTTCAATCATTGCATTTGCTCCGTCCTCTTGGCCCTCTCAGCAGATGGCTTTAGAGCCCGCTTTGACATCTGGCCAAGGCAGCAGCAGCTGGCCAAAAAAAAGGAGTCCGCACAAATCACAAAGCACATGGCAGTATGCGGGCGCAGCAATCAAGTGTCCGCACATCCTGCATGTCCACTTGTCCCCGGGAACAACTATTGAAAAAGTTTCCTTTTCCACCTTCCTTGTGGCAGTGACAGGAGGGGGGTCGACGTCGCAGCAAGCCATAATCGATAACGACCAAGTCAAAAGCCAGCTATGCGTCTAATGCAGTCGCCGAAGTCAGAGAGTTTTGCCAGTGCCCAAGACAAAGAGTGGCGCTGGCTTCAAAAAAACAGAAGGAGGCACACACTACTCCAAGCATCCCCGAGAACTAAGGCTCGCCAGTTTGTAGTTTCTCCTCCGGGCTCCTCCACGGGATCCACTACGGCTGAGGCTCAGGCTCCTCAACGGCGACTAGCTACGGCAAAGGCAATTCCGCGCCAGACCCGCGGCTGGCAAACAAAAGCACAGCATGGAGCATGCAGTAGGCACTGGGAAAAATATAATAAGGTTCACATATGAAAGTTAATTAAATAGAAATGTAAACTACATATTAATTATTTAATATTTGTTTTAAATTGCTTTTTTTAAGCTTTGTATTTACACAGAGACCAGCAATTAAAGGCCAGCCTATAATGCTGTTAGACATAGGCATAAACAATGTTTTCTTGAATCTAAAAATTTAAAATATTAATAATGGCAACGTTATGCCACTTCAGGTATATTCTAGTATCTTATTGTCTGAGCATTTTTTTAAGAAGTCCTTCACTTTTCCCATAGTGTAAGACCCCAGCTCCTTGTGCTGCATCGCTCGAAATCAAAACTTATGATGAGCCAGCGGCGCTCTCCTCGGCAACCAAAAGGGGATCCCGCTCCGTTGTGTGAGGTCGCGATCCGGGGGCTCCACGCCTGCATACAAAAGGCTACAAAGAACAATGGGCGGCGATGGCGGCTGGAGAGCGGACTCATATATACACATCAAATGGGGAAATGGGAAAATGGGAAACTGCATAGAAAATCAGCCGGCACTTCGGGCGAACTCACGCGAAAAAGGCCAATTTGAAAACTTGTGGCGTTTCACTTAGGGAAATTAAAAATGTATGCAAAGACCGCTGAGTGCGGAGGCCAAGAAATTTTTGCGAGGGGCCGCAAAGTGCAGCCGGGCAGCTGGCTAATAATATAAATTCATTTTGCGGCCAAGCGGAGCGGCCAAAAACTGTTTACGAAATCATTTATGATAATTTATTCAGCCAGGCATGCGTGACGCCCACCTGCGAACTACAACCTGCGACCTGCGACCTGTGAAATTTGAATGATTTTGGGTGCAGCAAATTGCATTAACCTTGTCAAGCTCGCCAAATAATTGCTCCGCTGGGCACCGGGACACGGAGTGGGTGGGCTCAGGCTCACAGTTTGTAATCAAAATTTAAATTTTCCCACCACGCTGCGAAGGTCGGGAAAAAACAGTGGGCTGAGACAGAGGAATTTCCTCAAGACAATGGGCGGAAAACTCTTTGGGTCCGCCAAGGAGAAACCCCGGGGAAGGGATTAACGAGCATTAATGGAATTTGTTAGCTTTCTCCGAAAGGAATTCAAGTTTCCTGTCTCCTCAAAAACATTTTTAATTTCCATATTCTTATAATTTGTTTAGGGCTTATATCTCAACTGGGAAAATAAAGGTTTAAGATGTCTAAATTTAATAGAAACCAAAAGCGGAATTGCTGAAATTGTGGAAAAATTCCAAGGAGACCCCAAATTCTTTATTTTTTGAGAATTTTATTTCTGTTTTGTTCCATAAAAGCCTTTACATGCTAAATACATTTTTTTTCAAGACTACAACTGTTTCCAATTTCTTGAAAAGAAATTCTTTAATATGAATTAAAATATAAACAATAGAGAAACTCTCAGAACTGTTAGCCTTCTTTATGGGCCAGAATAAAATACAAATATTTTATTTCTTTATTATCACCGCAACCGGAAAGCTGAACTTTCCGAGCTGACCCCAAGGGTAGCATTCCATTTCAACCGATTTTGCAGTGAAAGTACAAGCATATCATGCAATTTAGTTATTACAAAACGGAGAGCCAATGTTTTGGCTTTCTAGAAAATGGATTAAGATTGCATTCAAAGGAGATGGAATTTTTTATTTAACTTATTTTGTTCAATCCTACACGCCACACCCTCCACCCGAAAATAGCTGCAATGCAATTTATAAATTCCTCTCTCTTGACCCCAATATGAAATTCCATTTAAATTCCCTCTGCCTGCTGCTGACCAGCTTTGCTATGAAATTGGACATATATATCAGGCAATTTAGCAGCCAGTTCCAGGCCCCGATAATGCCACTGTGCCATAAATACGCCTTAAAGGTGCAGCACGCCAATTATGAATGATGGCCAGGACTTTGGCCGCTTTGGCTGCCACCGGGCTGCACCCCAAAAACTGTGCTGGCCAAGAAAACGGACACGCAGAGCCGCAGAGAAATTAAGATTTTTGGCACAGACGTGAGCGGCATGCCAAGAGAACAAAAGCCAAAATGCGGGCATGCAGCACGCAAGGTCAGCGCCGCTGTAATTAACTGCATATAAAGTGGGCGGCGGGCAGCGGAGTGGGTGGTAATCGACCAGATTTCACGTCAATTATTTTTTTCTACTCCTCCTCTACCTTGGCGGCGACGGCGGCGGCCAACTTATGACTAAACAAGCTGCAGTGACATGTGAACAAGATTAAGCCCAACAAACCAGTGAGCCATGTGTGTGTGCCACCACCTCAGCCTCTTTAATTTTCCCGGGTTTTTCGCACCGCTCCCCACCGCAGCAAGCCAAAAACTTCGGACTCGCCTTTGGGCTATAAAGCGTTTGATAAATTTCGCTGCCATTTACGTGTTGCACGCGCCAGGGATGTGAAATGTGGATGAACCGGTGTCGAGGGAGTGGGTCCAGATAGTTGCCTGGCTACAGCCAACTCGGTGGGTGGGTGTGGCGAAGTTATGGCTGGCTCTAGGTGCTGACGAGGGGCTGGGACAGCTGTGTCCGTTGACTGCACCTGACGACATAAATTGCGCATTTGCGTGGTCGTGATCCTTTTCACTTACAACGCCACGACAAAATCTCAGTTGCCGTCGCCACCGCCACTGCTGCCTTTTTGCCAGACCAACCCCCTCACTTTCCTGGCCAGTCCCCCTGGCCGTCCCTGGCCACCTTCCCAGCTGAATTTCCGCCCCAGCAGCACTCGCAGTCGCTTTAACAAAAGGTGCAGGCCACCGGGGCGTATGAGTAATGCGCGTCTGTGTGTGTATGACGCGTCTGCTTCACAATTACAAGAGCATTTTATACTCAATACCCATTGAATGGATGAAAGGGAAGGGAGTCCTTACTTGTATTTATCGAAGAATATTATTTACTTGTAATGTTTAAAAAATGTCTGATTTAAATGGGGCTTAAAGATATGTAATCAAATTTTTTTTAGGAACATAATATGGTAATTACAACGCTACAGATATATTTTAATTCAAATAAACATTAAAGAAGACAACAAATTAATAGAAAGAGTCAAAAACAAGTTTCTTTAGGGATTTCGTGTTGTCTAAATTAAAAAACGAAATAATAATAAGTGTGGTAGACAATTTTAACTAATTTTATTTTGGCTTGTAATAATTTCTGTACTTATTTTTTATTTCCTCCCTAACAATCACTCTGTGGTCTATCACTCCTTGGTCTCTCGAACTTATCCCGGTTGTTTGCTGCTGCTGCAATGATTTTTTAATTGCTCGACACAAATATAAACACGGAGTGGTCCTTTTTTTAAGCCTTTCTGCGTTGTTGTCCGCCACTGACTCTTCGTTGGCAGATCTGCCGGTGCCATTGTGGGCTCATTTTAATGATTTTCTGACTACGTCATCAGAGGCATGCTTGATTTACATTTTTGAGTTGTCCGCCCGGCCAGCATTACGGCTACTGATTGCATTGACAGTTGGCACACGTAACTGCTGCAGCATCAGGATATTCAGAGGGCTCTGGAGGAGCAGCAGGAGCAGCAGGAGCACGAGGAAAATCGCATCCTGGCCACTGGATTTTTACCGTTTAATTGCCGCCTTTCATCGCATTCTTAATTTGTTGTGTTCGCTGCCCGGTTTTTTGTTCGCAGCACTTTTTCATTTAAAATTGTTTGCCAATCAGGTCGAATGAAAAGGCACCGAAATAATTGCTCCGGTCTGCGTATCGATTCGATTATTAAAAATTACATTACTTTAATTAAATGGCTTTCAGGCCGGAGACAATAATAAACAATTTGTGTCACGCCTCCGAGACTAATTGAAGTCAAGTTCAAATTGAGTTGCCAAATTGTTAAACAATACGAACGCATGTTTGCGGATATTATCAGCGACGAGGACACTATACCAGACTATATACTTATATGTGTTT
This sequence comes from Drosophila triauraria, assembly GCA_014170255.2. Lineage (NCBI taxonomy): Eukaryota > Metazoa > Arthropoda > Insecta > Diptera > Drosophilidae > Drosophila > Drosophila triauraria. The sequence continues at coordinate 9,963,285 of CM024336.1, read as the reverse complement.
ATTTTGGTGAGCACATAATGAAGGCGAATTCATAGTGCAGTGGGCGTAAATGTTATCTCAGAGGAGTGTAGAGGGGGGCTTGCAAAGTTAACAGCCGATGAAAATTGATTTAAAGAGGTTTTTATAATTTTCTAGTGATGTACTAAGCTCAGAATGATAGAATTAAAGTGTTTATTTATTTCATTTAACATTTATATTATAAAAAAAGAATAATATTAAGGTTAATTAATAAATTTCAGGTGTTGCCTTTTCTCTAAAGACTCCTAATTAATTCCTAGAAATTAAATCAATTCATATTCCGTAACCTTATCCCTAGTTTCAACGTAATACAATACACTCCATCTCCTAATTGATAGACACATCTCCCTAATTATGCCTGGCATCGTCTTTTGTGTTCAACGAGCTCCTTACAATAGATAACCAAATTAATCCCTATTATCAAGGATCATTTAACCACGAAGAACTCTGAAGCCAACCCTCTGAAGTCATAATTATGTGCTTACATATGTATGGACATGTGTATATAGGCTCGAACGCGTCTATAGCCTTAAGGCGTTTTGCAATTATGGCAAAAGCTACGGCGGCAGCGGCAGCAAGAGCCATGGAAACGTGGAGCGGGAGCCAAGAGATTTTGCTTACGTAGGCGCCTATTAATATTACGCATTCGCCGTGTTGCAGGCGCATTGGCTCGGAAAATGTGACCCAGACCGCCATTGTTCTACTGGCGACTGCTGAATGCTGTTGTCCTTGTTGAGCTGGTGTTGTTTTCCTTCGGGCAGGACTCACAATTAGGAGCAGCCAGATGCCACGACGCAATTGGGGCCCGGGATTTCGTAAGGGCCTTAATAAAGCACTTTAATAAATTAGTCCGACCGAAGCACTTAAGCGTCTTATCAAATCAGAACAGTTGCATGCCGAGGCTTAACGCTCACACACGCAGAGCCGCTGATGCGGTGCATTAATATGCGAATATTCATATGTATATATTCACTCGATCCTCCTCATTGCGGTTGACATTTAAATTGCCCGTTGTTGTAGTTTGCGGCCATTGAAATTGCATTAGCGATGCGAGGGACTCGAGCTGGGCGAGGATGGCACACGACCGCATGTGCAAATTCCAATGAAAATATGTAGGTGTTGAAATCGAAAAACAGCCCCGGACAATAATAACAATTATTAAAAACAATGAAACACAAATGAAAAACAATATTACCAACCGGGAAGCCAGCCGCCAGCCGACAGTCTCCTGCCCATAAACACACGCGCGAATAAACTGTCTACCATGGGCTGATTTCGATAATAAGGCAATTCATTTGGTTGGAAATTTATTACTAATCAATTTCCATATTTTTTGAACTATAAAAAACTAAAAAAATACTTTTATTGACCTGGGAAATTAAGATATTCCCCTTTTTTGTGCGCAACTTTTATGTTGTGACTTTTTCGAAGCACTTTGTTGTCATTTTCAGTGAAAATATAGTTGCCTTGTTTTATTACTCACGGATTTTTTCCCATTGTCCCGCAATCGGACATTAAGCCACCCACACACACGCGCACACAGGCCGTGCCCGTGAGCTCCTGTCCTGCCAGGCACCCACAAACTGAAAGGACCGAGGCCCTTGCAGCGCATTTTTCCGTATAAACATGACAATTTAAAACGCATTACAGTGCGGCAATTAATTAAACTGTCATTGGTTTGCAAGATTCTGAATCGTTTCGCCGCGCCACAGAGTCAAAATAAATTGTATACAAAAAGCGCGCACAGGCGAACACAAATATTGCATTAAAAGCCAGGACCAGGACCGAGGTTCGAGGTTCGAGGTTCGCGCTGACTGGCAACAGTAAAGCATTGCGTAAATTTATTGAATTGTAAAAAGAACATATATCAGCGTTTTTAATTGCAACAGCAACAAGGAGACAGACGAGGGGGGTTAAATAAATAGCCGGGGACAGTTTAAGCGATGCCTGGCCCCGTGGAATATCAATTGGAGGAGCGACTCGACAGTGGCAGGAACTATAAAAGTTTATCGAGTGAGCAACATAAAAAGGGTTGAACTTATTTGCTTTCCCGCAAGGGAGGGAACTTACATCGGATTGGCAATTTAAATCATCCTTTTCCCCATTTAGCCTCATTGAAATGTCTGAGGCAGAGCTGAGGAGCCTGCCACTTTAACTGGTCCATAAATGGCAAACGACTTTTGTTTTGTTTAAGATGAGCTGTAATAATTTCACTCGTTTTACTACTGCTACCCGCCATAAAACAAAATTAAAATATATTAACTTAATCAAAAACACAGAGAAAGAGAGAATAAGAGCTGGCAAAAGTTTTTGGCTGCATGAAAGCCAATTTATGCTGGCCCTTGGCAAAAGTTGCCAAGATCCCAGCCACAGCCGCAGCCGCAGCCGGCGAGAAAAACTTAAACCAGAGCCAAATGACAGTAATTAGAATTTGCAGAAATATTTTTTTCCCCCTTGGTTATTTGGCTATTTGTTTATTCGCTCTCGCCCCACGTTTGGCAACACGGACTCGGTTGTTGCCAAAAAAGCAAGTGGCCAACTGGCAGCAACTGTAATAAATGACAACAAATTCCCCGCAGCCAGGGAAGTCGTCTAAACGGTGGAGGGCGGCGAAGGGGGTATAAATAAATTATTTACAGGCGCACAGCCCCCGTTTCCCGGCCATTGGCTGGGGCTAGGAATGCAGGCTCTCCTTCCCCTCCTCGTCTTATGATATTTTCATAATTCTGCCACTGACGTCACTCGCTTTAAACTATGCAAAACAACTCAATCCACCGGACCGTGGTGCTGTAAAGCACTCGCCAAACATTCTTGTCGCCCTCAAAGCGCACAGGGCAATAAAACACAGGCCTCCTCCTGAAGGGAGAGAGAGGGTTGGGAAATGGGGAAATGGGAAAATGGGGGCTGGGGAATGTCTTCAACTCGAATTGATGGCGCTGACTACAAATTCGACTTGTGTGTGCCATATTGTGAGTGAGTGTGCTGGTGTCGGTCCGTTGTTCCGCTAATGGTGAAAGTTGTCAAGCGGCTCAAGTGGTAAAGTGGAAGTACCGGGATAGTGGCCAACGAGCGGAGGAGGCCACGGGTTGGGGTTGCTCGGGGTGGCAAACTTCCGTTGTTTTTCCCATAGACAACAACTTTCACTTGGGTTCAAAGCTGGCCTGCGCTGCACAAGGGAACTAAAATGTAGTTAGCCCGATAAAAAGCCCTATAGCCTGGGCATTACTCTTTAAACTTTTTATAGCCAGCTTCTAGGGGCTGTTAAAAATCGCTAAAATATTTTATATTTTAAAGTGCAATTCGAAACACGAGAAAGGAGCTATATTCACACGAAATTAAGCAGAAATATCAGCCAATTTCCATTAAAGATATAAAATAAGGGAAATACACCTTAAAAGTTTCCTATTTCACTGCGAGTTACTTAAACAAAAATATAAAAAACCATATTCTACAAAATAATATTATATAAAATGCCAGAAACGTTCTAAAAGAATAACCAACTTAAATTTAAAGATATCTTTAATAAATTTGATATGTGCCAGAGACGCATGCGGAAATGTTTGTATTTACATAATCTTTATACTTCGCCATCCATTATTTCCTGAAGAAAACTTTCTCGTTTACCTGGCGAATATACCTGCACCGTTTTCCACCTTCGCTTAAGCAAGCAAAAAGTGTTTTCCGCCCATTGTGAATGGCACACGTCGTCAAACATATTGAAAAGTTTTTAGAATTTGCAAACAGTTGTCCCGCGCTGTCAGCCACAGCGTGTTTCTTAAGTGCACTGCAAAAAAATACAAGATACCAAATGAAATATAAGTTAACTATAATTAAATGTTTCAATAATTTCTCTGGAATGTTTTTTGGGAGTTTCTTAACATAAATTCGTGTCGTTAAGTCGTTTTGGAAACCCCAATTCCTTATTTACATTTAAATTTCTCGCTGTGTAACAAGAATAAGGAGAACTGGAAGCAGAGGAGCCCGCTGGTCACGTCGTCGTCGTCGTCGACGTCGTCGTTGATGTCGTCTGAAACTTATGAGTTTTGAAATGAAAACTGGTACAAACGGAAATGCAATTGAAACGTCGCCATTGTTGGTGTGGCCCGTGGTCCCTGTTGTTGTTCCTGTTGCTGTTGTTGTCGTTGTTGATGGCCTGACAAGTTGAGAGAGTGTGAGTGAGGCTTGGCCAGAGTGTGTGTGTAAGAGTGACTGTTGTATGAAGTTTTTGCGCTAAGCTATTTGGAAATGCCATTAGACCATGTCACAAATACACACACAGGCTCGACGTGTCAAGACGCTTCGTTCTTCGCCGCCGTTTTCCATTTTCCAACCGAATTTCCCCACTCACAGTCCCTTCCCCCAACCTCTTTGTTTATGTTTATGTATGCGCTGCAATATTCTGCGTCATATTGTGTGCTGCGGTTTGGAAAACGCGCCGCGAGGAAACTTTTCAGCGACTTTCCGGACTTTGAGGAGGACCGTAGGCACAGTTTGGTGTCTAGCAGCGGCTAATGCGGTTACATGGCAAACTCTGTCTCTCCGGCCAAGAAAAGGACAACTCGCGAACAGGACGAACAGACTCGGCCCACGCACCAGAGCATTCCCAATCGCAATCGCAATCGCCGAGGCAGCAATTTAATTTCCGAAAATATGCCTCCTTGGCGCTGGCGCTCCACATATTAAAGATTTGCTGTTGCTGTTGTGTTATTTGTGCAAGTGACATTAATTATATCAACGGTGATAAATGCTTTTTTATACGGACGTATTATTCAAATTACGGCCAAAAATAAAAATAGCATAAATAAGCAGCGACGGGGAAACCTTGGCGCATAAATCAAGGCGCAAATTGTCACGTGCTCTAAATTCATTTATTTTCCAATCCGAAACCGAGTCCGAGCCCGAATCAGAGTCAAGGCGTGCGGTCGCTGCCAAAAATAAAGCCGAAATATACACCGAAAGTAGGCTAAGTAGCCACCGAAGGAGGAAGTGAGCGTGTGTGGGTGTTCTTGGTGCGTGTGTGAGTGTAATTGTAATAGCAATCGACATCGATGTACGCCGAATCGACCACAACGGAGATGACCGCTTATCCGGGCAGAGAGCCGCCGCCGGAGAAGGCGACGCTGCGGGATTTCTGGGCCAAGGAGTCGGCCGTGAATGCATTCCTGCAGACCTCCTCACATGTAAATATACTCGTACATACATCGGAATCAATTCCCTTGCAAATCGATTGTAGATCGAGCGGAGAAGGGGAACTGGAAGGGGAACTATTATACTGCGTAATCAAAAGTGTCAACATTTTCTCTTGGCTACCCCAAAAGCAATCTAAAATCAAATGGCGTACACGCAATCCAGGCAATACACTGGTCAGCAAACTCAAAGAAAATATATTCAGTTATAGAATATAAATAATTTTGAGTATATTTAACTTTATAAGCGAAAAAAAACATTGCTTGTATTTCATAATTTCACAAAAACTCAAAATAAAACAGTTTTACAAGTAATTTATTTATTTGCATTTATATTTGTAAGACCTCGCATAGTTTCACATATATAAATATAAACAAATATGTATGAATATTATGCTTGCTGTGCTTTTCATATCATTTTCTTTCAGGGCATTCTATTTTTAGATATTCGTTTACACCTAGATCGCGTATGGCCTTGCCTGAACATTGGCTCGTCGTAGTTCGAATGCCCGGCTAGCTCAGTCGGTAGAGCATGAGACTCTTAATCTCAGGGTCGTGGGTTCGAGCCCCACGTTGGGCGAAGATAACTTTTTTATTTTTTTCATTTTTTATTTACTATTTATGTACCCTGGCAGGTTTTTAAATTTTGTCAGGAAGTTTGCCCCATAAAGTAAATATATTCTTGATTACCATCACCTGACGAGTCGATCTAACCATGTCCGTCTGTCCGTCTGTCCGTTGCTACGCAACCTAGTCTCTAAGTTTTTTAGCTATCGGGTTGAAAGTTTCAGAACAATCTAATTTTTATTGAAATTAGTATATATGTCGAATCGGGCAAAACTACACCACCATATCTAATAGCTGCCATTAGAAAGATCGCGTCAAATTAGCCGATTTTTTTTATTATATATTTTTTTAAATTTCTAAAATAAATATGCAGATTTATTATCCTGATAAAAACTAGCACAGAAAAGCTTTTCAAATTGAAATATGTGCAATTTGGCTTAGTTATGCATTTTCGAAATGTGCAAAATTTAAGCGTTTATTAACTTTAATGTACAACAAAATAATATATTTTTTTATCATTACAAAATATTAAAATTTCTAAAGTTCGCAAGGCTTCTTGCTGAATTTTGCTTGCCAGTGCCTGCGAAATGATTGCGATTTTCTTCTCATGCCTTCTGTCAGAGTGTCTCTGCTGTGGCACTTCTCTTGCATTTTAAGTGCACTGATTAAGTGCATAAGTGATTTAAATGCTGGGGGAATTTTCATCTAAAGTCATAAATTGAATATGTTTCAACTTTTGGCTTTGCCTGGGATTCAGTTACGTTTTTGGGGGGCCGTTGAAGCGGAGTCGGAGATGGGGGCCATGGCAATTGTTGGCCTGCTGGGCGTGGCTGGAATTGCTTAAAATTTTGCTGGCGCACTCAAAAAACTTTGCAGTTATAATTTATCAGATTTTCGAGTTCAGACATTTTACAACAATTATGCATAGTTATGCGCATTGCCACAGATAGTTTCCTTTTGCCATTCCCATTCCCATTCCCAATGCCATTCCGAGTGTGGTCGAGTGTGTGGCAGCATGCGTATACGTAATATTTGAAAAGGAGGCCATCACAGTTCACAGCTTCACAGATCCTGTGAGCATTTGCAATCGACTGACAACGTTTTAGTTTCAAGATTGCTTCATGGCATAAATGAATGCAACAAATCCGGATTTTTCTGCTCCATGAATTGACAAGTTCCGCTTACATCAGGCGCCAGGTGTATGCTCCGGCAAGGAGCAACAGGAGACGAGACCCGAGTATATGTTTGGTTCGCTTAACAAATTTGCATTTACAACTTTTGCCAGCTAATAAAAATTTCATATTCATCTTATGCCCGAAACTGAAACCGAAACAGAAGCCGAAAACGGGAGTATGGTAAATGGAAATGGGCGAAAAAAAGAAAACGGAAGTCAAATAATTCCGACACGTATGTCCACGCCACTTTGAAAGAGTGGAGCGCATACAAAACGAAGGAAAGAAATATGACTCCGTACGGAATATTTATGCGAGAGCTCCTCCACACATACACACATACTCTGGCACTCACACAGATACCCCCCGCACACACACTGTGACATATTCGCAGGGCAAAATATTCGAAACTTTGCATATGCATGAGCCAGGAATAGGGACCAAGGAGGAGTGCCATAGTGTGGCGCATTACATTTGTAAAATCTGGCACACGAATGCAATAAATCACAACACACAGCACAAAATACCCCACCAACACCAACACACACACACACTCACGCACACTAACGCCCTCACACAGAGACGCATGCATACAATGGCATTATTATTAGTAATGCAGGCTGCTCTCGAAACCTAAGAACTGGGGGAAATTATTAGGGTCACATGTGTAAAAGGATATTTCCTTATTAACTCACACACACATTCGCATATCGAATGAAATATGCCGGCTTCCTGCCAGCCCCCCGTTTCGCCTTGGCCACCGGCATTATTATTATGGCGTCAAATAATGAGGCAAAAAGTGTCAAATTTGCATGCAAAATATGTCTAGAATGGCATTTACAATATTCCATCTCTCTATATTATTTTCGATGGCATGCAATTGCACCAAATTAATTGCATGGCACTTGGTGGTGGTGGTGGCTCACAAAAAAACCCAAGCCAAACCAAACGAAGCTCTGAAAGTGCACAAGGACAAACACGGGCTAAACAGTGGAAATTGCTTAAAGGTAAAATTATTTAGGTAGGAAAGAAAATTTAAATATATATTAAATAAATAAAAATAATGAGCTGGAGCTTAGTTAAAGCCGAAAGTGTTTAAATAAGGGAATTTTTCCAAACCATTATATTTTATATTAAAAATGTTGCCATTCAAATTAAAACTTTGCCATTCTGAGAAATTAGGAAAACAACTTTTTAATTTAAGAATAAAACTAAAATATGTGAAAATCCCTAATGAGAAAATAAGTATATTTATTAAAATAAGTTAACGAGTGCATTCTCATATTTTATTCCATATTTAAAAACATTATCATAGTTTTGCTATTTCTTTTTATGACCTGCAACTTAATTTATTTGCATTTTACGAAACCGGTTGCAGTAGTAAAAATCTTTAAATATTTTTATAACCTCTTTTTGTTCATCATTCTCCCGTTTCACTGTCCACCGCTTCACTCTCAGAGCTATCTGCTCCATTCCGAAACCGGACAGTCCGAGCCAACTCCATGGGCACACACATAAAACTCAACCTAAGTAGGGTATAAATATTTGCAATGCAAAATGCTGACTCGACCTAACCCAATGAGATGGTCTGAATGTGTGAGAAGGAGTCGCCAGGACGCTCTGCCGCTCTGTCCAAGGATACTGAGATCCGGTGGGGTGTGGAAAAATAAGTGGGTGGAGCCCTTGGAATTCTTAGGTGGGAGTACGACTCTCTGCCACTGCACACATAAACAGACGCAGGCACAGACACATACAGCGGCAGAGGCAGAGACAGACAGAAACAGAAACAGACAGACAGTTGTACGGGCAAAGGCAGATGCAACAGGGAACTACCACTTACGCACAGGACACGCACACCACGACAATGGCATAATATATTGGTGTCTAAAGCAGACACGACCAAATGGCCGACTTGAGCACAAGGACAAGAGAGCGGGAGCAGGAGAGAAACAGAAGGATGACGGGCCAAGAAGAAAAGGGAGTGTGGCGAGGCATCTTGGCAGCACTTTGCAGATGCAATGCACTTAAAGAAATCATAAAAAAAAATTAAAATTACTTGAGCGCTTTCTGAAAAATAGTTTAGGATAATAAATAACAAAAATTCAAATACAAATTAGTTAATAGCTCCTACAGGAGTCGTTCTGGGTACTTTAGGTGCTGCATTCCGTGCGGCTGAGCTGGTCTGAATCATATTTTTATTAATTAAGAGCTATTATATAACATATTCTGGCATCCTTTGATCTATTTATGTTCGATTTTAATTTTATTTTAAAGACCTGTTTTTTTTTTTATTTTTTTAACTTTTTAAAAATTTCTGCTTAATTTTTCTCCAGTAATATTTTCTCTCCGTGTGCACAGTTCACAGCTACAGTTCGGGCTACAGTTACCATACGTGTTACTGCGCGGGGGTGAGGCGCCGGAAAAGGGGAAAATGGGAAATGCGAGATGGAAAGGCTGGCGGTGTAAGCTGCCCCCGTTAGTTGCTAGTTGCATGTTGAAATGTCGTCTGTCAGACATGATGAAAATAATGGAGCAGAAAATGTCACTGGCTATGCTAAGGACACATGTGATATGCGAATGTGGGAGCCCGAGCCCTCCTCCTTCCTATCCGGCCGCCACGCAGCCTCACCATATCTGTGACCAGGTCCGATCCGCCAGCCACCCACTGCCTCCCCCTGCCTTCGGGCGAAACGTCAAGGCTGTGTTGGCCATTGCTTTTGGCATGATGATTTACTAAGGCTGACATTCCAGCGCGTTTCGGTAGCGCTCATTAACGTCTCCCGTTCCCCCGGCACGAAAATGCAATTATACATTCCCTCCACACCCACACCCACACCCACACCCACACCCACACCCACACACACACACACCTCTAAGATCCCTGGGAAAACCTCCCGCCATTTTCCACAAGAAAAGAAAATATATATTCAACGTTCATCAACAATTTGTCAGCGAGTGGCAACAAAAAAGAAACATTTTCTTGTATTGTAAGTCGAAGCAATTTGCATAACGTTTAACGGTCGACGGGAAAATAACAAAATATGCCAAGCAAGTAATTAAATTCAAATCAGTTTTGTGCTTCTGTAACGGTATTTCCTCCCGGGATACACCCACGTCCCATTTAGGGGGTGTGGCCGGAAGCGATTGTTGGAAGGGGGCGCCGGAAAAACTGCTGCGTTGTCCAAATGATTGAAAAATTTATGGGATGCAGTCTGGCAAGTGACATTTATATTAATTTATTGACACTGCGTGACTTCGGTGGCCAAGGGCACACATGTCCAAGGATATTGAATATTAAGCTCATAAAATATGGCGAAACCACTACCTTCATACTTGTATACACAAGGAAAAAATATATCTAACAAAAAGCGCCCAGCATAAGCTTTTTCGAGGGAAAAGAAACTGTCTAAATTTGTAAACATTCTTGAATTATTCTTACCTCTTTGAATATATAAACATCATATTTTATATTAATTTATTAATATTTAAACATGTTTAATTTCTAAGTAATAAGCACAGTCAAATTCCCAATGAAAACCATTACTTATTTTGTTATTTCTCCCCATAACTTGAATCAATACTTTAACAAAAAACAAACACTTAAATTTAATACAACGAACTCACCTGACATTTTAGCAATTTTTCCCTGTGCACTCGCACACACTGACTAGATCCTTGAAAGGTTATTGCCGCCCTCTCCAAGGGATTGTAAATTAAAGTCGAGAGGAAAAGGGGTCGCTAAACCTTGGCAAAAAGAGCGACCATAGCACGTGCCATAATCATTAACAAAAACTTGTCAAATGCAATAAATCTTTATGCATTTTTTCGTCCAACTAAAGTTGACCTCCATTAAAAAGCGAGCGGAGGAGCGGAGGAGAAAGCAAGAAAAAGCCGAGCTGAGCTGACGTGGCCATTAATAAACCGCGCACATGTAGGAAATAATTAAAATTATACCCAGGGCGAGGAGGCACAAACAAACATTTTATAAATCATAAAAAATTATGTATTATATGCGTGTGCTGAGGAGAAATAAAAAGGAGCCCAAGACCGCACAAAAGGGGTTACCGAACAATGGCTGGGAGGAAAGGACTTAAGAAGGAAGCGGCGGCGTCAAAGGAGGCTCGTTTCATGCATGGGAATAATTAAGCTATAAACCTCGACCTCTTTTCCGCGGACCGCTTCACTTGTGAGCTTGAAATATTTACACCTAAAACAAATAATAAATGCCCAACAAATTATTTATGCACGAAGACTCGTCGCTGAAAATGGCGACGATACGTCAGCCCCAGCCGCCCCAACTTCCGCCGGGGTGGAGACGTTGAGAGTGGGGCCCTGTAGCCGACACCCTCGTGACCTAACCTTGCCCATAATGTTTACTAATAATAATACGAGCAATCCGCCCCGGCGGCCAAGGAATCCGAACGGGAAAAACACAATAAAAATAATAAAGACTTGTAGGAGTCGATGGCAGCTCAAAAATGCCAGCCAAGCAGTAAAATGCCGGGGCCAAACTATTTAAATCAAAAACTTACCATCGTCCAGCATCGGGAAAGGGCTGAGGAATTTCCCCACAGCAACGGAAAAGCTGGACAGCTGAGAAAAAAAAAATAATACATATATATATAATGTATATATAAAAAATAAAGAGCGAAAAAATTATGCAAAAGGCAGAGGAAACAAAGGCAAAGGAAAATGCGCGATGGCAGGGCGGCGCTGAAAGGAAATTGCGAGTATTATTACGACTTTTATTAATTTTACCGCTGACTACCCCGCAACCGCGTGGCACACTTTGTACCATTTTGCGTTTTGGCCAAGTGCGGTTTCGGCCGTGTCCAGTTGAAGTTTCTCACTAAACAACTTTGCACGCACCGGAGCGGGCAACTTTCGCGGACAATATTTTTTTGGTCGAGCGCTCTCCTATTTTTCTTGCAGCGACCGCTGCTGCTGCCGAGTGGGATTTTCCTGGCGCCTGATTTATGTATGAGCGGGCAAAACTTTAAATTGTGTGCAGTGTGGCAGTAATCATTCTTGCGACGTCCGAAAATCGGTAAACTTTTATTAACAAGTTGAGCTCCAGCGAGGCAGCGAGGCGGCGAGGCGCACTGTGCCCCAAACATGACAGCAACAATAGAAATTGAAAATGCGCAAATACGAAAATATGGCCCCGGCCGGGAAAACTATGCAACAACCAGAGACAGACCTACACGCTTATGGGAAAATTCCTGGGGGGCTGAGTGTGTGCGGGGAAAGTGCGAGGGATGTCAACGCATGGCCGAAAATGTGAATTATTCTGGCCGATTGTGTGGCTTTTATGAAAATTTTTCAAATTCCCCTAAACTCAACGGCAAACGGGAAAGGGTAGTATTTCCACCTCTTTCATCGTTCACAGTGAGAGTATGAGAAAGTCCGTTGGGGGTGGTAAAAATAATTAATTTAACCTAATTAGAATCTGTACAGATATGTCACAAAAATAATTAGGATTAGTTTAAATCAAAGTGGTATTTGTTTGATATTTATTGGTGAATATTAGGGATTACCTAGTTATGAGATGGATTATGAGAAGTTTTTTAAGATCTTTAAAGTAAGAGAACATATTTAAATTATTAGTTAAAATGTCATTTAAAAACATGAGAAACCTCAAATCTCTTAAGTGACCTAAAACCAAGTTAAAAAGTGCTCAAGAAAGTATGAAAAATGTGACAATAATCAATATGGAAGCTAATATATTTAGCAAATAATATTGTGTATATTTTAAATCATTTTTTATACAAAAAACCAAAGAAACCGAATATTAAATATTCAGTTCCTGACATAGTAGTGAATAGTAATATTCCTGTGCTGCTTGAAAGTCTCCAGAGAGACTATTCATCAACTTTGTTAAAACTTTCGAGAATTTTCGCACCACTGTCCGGCAATTTACCGGCGATCAACCGCTTCACAAATGCGTTCACCTTTCACCCTCCGATACTCACCGTCCGCAAATATGACAGTCGTTAAAGTTGAACAAACTTTTGCCACGCTGGCCACAGGTCAAATAGTGTCAGCAATCGGGCTTCCACTTAAAAGTTGTGTGCGCAGTCAATCACATTTGGGCCCACTGTCCACAATCACTGACCGGACCCCCTCGCACAATGGCTGCAAAATTGCAGTTTCATGTGCCATGGATCCAACTATACGGCATCCGCTGACCAACATCTGAACTTGTATCAATGTATCTATCAATTTTCGGCGAGTTTTCATTTTCATTTTCGGTTCATTGTCCACGTTGAACACGCTTTTGTTATTGTTTTATGCCATAGAACGGCCATCAAATGTATCTTTATACATATACATCTGTATCTGTATCTGTATCGGAGTCGGTGTCGGTGTCTGTGTCTGGGGCTGTGTGTGGGTGTGTTTATCCGTCGAAGCACAACAGTAACAGAATGTCCTGCGAGCTGTGAGCTGCGTCCTGCGACGGGGGGTGTATTTATTTTCATAGCCATGTTTGTGACACAATTGATTGGAAAAACATAAACATCGGATCGAGTGTGCGGAGTGTGTGCGGACGGGCGGGCGCTCGGAGTGTGCGTCTAATACGTGTCCAAGTTGAGTTGATTGTCATGTCAAATTTGCGGTGCTAGGGGTCTGGATTAGAAAATTCTATTTATAAACATCAGGCGGATGGCGGAGCAGCAGATCACTCTCTCTCACCTGGCCACTCGCAATTGATGACTGCCGGCCGGGCGGGCAGGGCAGGCGAGCGGAGCAAAATCAATTTAATTCAATTAAAGTCAAAGCAAGCCAACACAACTAAGACGATTTATTTCGACACGCTCCGAGAAACGAGAACCGAGAGCCAACAAGCACAAATGGCCAAAAAGGTCGAGCTAACAAAATTAATCTTGGCTCTCTCGCCTTCAAGATAAATGTGAGGTAAACAGAGCTGGGCCTTAAATACAGAGTTTATGCTATGGATTTCATGGAATATTTCGGGAATTTTGGAAAGGAAACCAAATTTAATAAAAATGAGAATCAAAGCAAGAGAAGAACTTGAATAAAAATGAAATTTTCTTACCTAATTTTTAAAATAAACTCTTAAGGTATTTTTAAAGAAATAAATTAATGGCACTCTCTATATTTTCATAATGTTTTGTTAATTAAAATTATATAAAGTTATATTTAATTAAAGCGCACAGCATCAGTCATGAGTAGCGACAGCATCTTATAGCTCATACGCCCTGTGGCCCATCCGCATTAGAAGGCAACACATAATTGCGGTGTCGCACATTCAGCATTTTCCGGCAGAGCCGAGAGTTTTCCGCCCAAAACTTGTTTGAACAACCGCATTAAATGCCGGACGAAGTGACAATGCCAGGCAAACACACAGTGAGAGCAAACAAAAGAGCATAAAATATTTAATAATCAGCCCCAAATCAGCATCCCCAGCGCCAGTTGGCCAATTCATTTGTGCAGCTGTCGTGGCCACAAACAAATATGGTAGCGGAAATGACCGCAGGCAGGCGGCAGCAATCGGAATATGCAGGCAAATACCTAGGTCGCCCTTTTTTTTTCTCCCGGTGCATGCTAATTATTTCCATAATTTTGCCAACCGAAGGGCGGGTAACCGGGTGAGCTGCCGCCCAAAAAACAATGGCCAATAACTGGCCCCCAAAAATAGAGAAAGAAAAAAGAAACCAAGCCACGTATTTCATGCGTTTTCATTCACAAACCAAACTGAGAGAAGGGAAAATTGAAAAAGGCATAGTAGACGTTGAAGTTTTACCCCTAGGCCGCCATATCAAAGGCAAATACTAGACCAGAAAAGGAAGAAAAAGGCAAGGAAACAACGCCATAAGAAAAGTGGGGAAAGTGTGAGAAAATAAGAGAGCTGGCGCGTGCTTGGAGCCAGTGAAATTCAAATACAACCGACATGGTAATAAATATCCATATAAGCCACTTCAAAGTGAAAAGCAATAAGCTAAACTACCACATCAAGTTGGCCAAGAACGGACCTGAATTTCCACCTCCCTGCCGCAAAACTATGCAACAAAGCCGAAAGCGGGCCAACACCGATACCAGCACCAACACCAACACCAACACCAATACCAACACCAGGACAAACACAAACACAAATACCAATGCTTTGGCGAAATGTGAATGTGAGAGCCAAAGGCGGAGAGCGAAAGTGGTCGTCTCGGAGGGCAAAGCCAGCAAACAAGACCAACAGCGGTAAAGGCAACGGCAACGGCAGCCAAAACGAAAACAAAGAAACAACAAAAGCTGCGCTGCGAGGAAAAGCGGGGAAAACCCAAGCGCTTTCCTTTTGAGACTCTTTCGCAAGTGAAAGTTATACGGCTCCTTTGGCACGCACACAAGCACAAAAGTCCAGGATATGTACATGTTGGGCCATGCATACTTCATTTTGTGATTTACCAGAGAAGAGTTGGCCATTTTTCTTTTTTTACGATAGGAACTACAACTAGTTCGAATGGTTGCGGGTGAAATATATAGATTTATGATTTTACTGTAATAATATTTGAATATTTTAATTAAAAAGAATTTTTCATTCATGTGGTTTTCCTAACAAAATTGTTAAGAAATTTATTTATTAGAATAAGAGTTAATCAAGAATATTTCACCAACAATTCAACAAACTGAAGCATGCTTTATATATTTAAATTTAAATTTTATAAAGTTATAAAGGTACTTTATTTTCCAATAAAAAAAACAAACATATGCTTAAAAAGAACTTAAAGTATTTTTTTTAACAAAGAAATGCAATTAAAATATTGTTTAAAAATCTATAAATCTCACACTCAACACTTTTGCCAGAAGAACCACAAAGATATTTTCAAAAGCAATAGTAGCCCCCTTTATAAGGTAATTATCTTTATTAAAATCTTTATTATAAATACCACATAACCTTAATCTCCAAAAAGGTTTTTTTGATTAAAATATATTATTTTTAAGCCTAAAAATCAACAGTTGCTCAGGAAATGAGTTAAATTTCAACCACTTTCACAAGAGCTTTTAGTTTTTCCAAAAGACTGAGTGTCTAAGCCCCCTCGAACTAGTTCTGCAAGTGCCATTATCCCGAGCATCTCTGCCCGACAAGGTGTGGATATTGGGGCCTCTGATGGATATGCAATATGGGCCCGGCTATAACTCGTTATTGGCCCACAGCCTAAGCGCTGGCCAATAGCTCATGCAGCAAATGTTTCTCTTAAGGCAAACAAATCAGGCTCGAACACACACTTGCTCAGTGGCACAAACACACACCAATAACCGAGCCGGGCTGTCATGCATATGTGTGCGGTTGGGGGGATTTTTGGCGCGCAATTTCAGCGTCGCGACGCCTTGTTGATTCACAACAGCAGCGCCGCCCAGCGGCGAGCGGCGGAAGCAGCGCCACAGCGTACACCGAAACAAAAAGGGGGTCAGTCCCAGGCAAGCGAGGTAGGCAGCTAATGGCCGCGAAGTTTTTGAGATTGACGGCCCTGATTTGGCCAAACAATAAATAAATACAAGTACGAGTGCGAGTATACGAGAAATATGAGCACAGGTGAGCTCTGAGCTCCGAGTGAGTGTGAGTCGAGCACTCTTCAGGCTTGGAGAGACGGGCGCTGAGTTGCCAATTTGAATATTCTTTATGTACACGCTATATGGGTATATGGCACTCTTGCCACTGTGTGCGTGGTCACTCCGCCGACTGAGGATAGCGTAGCGGAACATAACGTATACGTAGCGTGGCCGCCGCCGTACTTTAGCCGTTCATTCAGTTGCTCAGCGAACGCCAACGAAACCAAAACGACATGTGTGCCGAGTCGCCGGTGTGAAGAATACCAACAATTAAAGCCACAGAAGAGCGAACTCCTGGCACTAGCCCCACATAAATCAACCTTAGCGAATTAACTAATTTAAAGTGCAATTAAATGTAAATGATTTCAATTAACTCATTTGCGCGCAGAAAATTACATTTATTTAGCACTCTTCGCTCGCTCGCTCGGCGCTTTTTATGCGGCACGGTTTTGCGGACTTAATGCTGTGCGGCGGATAAAACTGCAACTGAATTAAATGTGCCTCGAACACACACAGGGCACACACACACACCGTACTACACACGCACGCGGAAACGAGAAGGAAACTTTCGCTTAAATGTACATCGACGAGGATAGCGAGGAAAGTTCGCCCTTTGTGATGCTCTCATCGCCGACGAAGTCTTGGGTCAGTCCGCACAATGTAAACAAAGAGTCCGGAGACCGGGCTCCGCAGTCCGGAGTCCGGAGTCCAAAGTCCGGCACATCACATCACACATCTCCCTGCTTTCCCTGCTTCCCAGCTCCCCGTTGCCCGTATCCTGTGTCCTGTATCCTGGCCCCTCTGCCTTCGCACACATCTCTTAATTTCACATTTCGTTCTTTTTTCCCTCGACGGGAAATAGAGGAGCAGCAGAGAAGTGCGGGTGAAAAAAAGTTGGCAAAAAGTTTAAATGACTTTTGTTGTTTTTCTAAGTGTTTTTTAATGGTCTACGTGTGCTGGCCGCCGAATCCTGTCCTGCTGCCCTTCGTTGATGTATGCTCAATTTTAAATATTTCTCTTCGCCTTCGACATTCTGTCGGACTTAAGGCACTGAGATTTAAATTTCGTTTTTCTTTTAATTTGTTCAAATTGAAGCATGCAAGTTATAAAGGTATTTGATTTTCCAATAAATTGAATTATTTATAAACTTAAAGAAAATTAATTAAAATGAATACTCTCCAGTACTTATACTTACTTACTTACTTATTTATTACATTATTTAAGATATTTAATTTCTGCATCTTCTGGGTGCCTGCTGTTTTAAATGTTATATACAATTTCATAATTTCGATGCCTTTTCCCTCCGTGTGTATCAGTGTTGGACATGTGCCATGTCAGCGCAAATTTATGCTTTTGCCCAAAAAAGTTCACACAACGTTGAGTAGATGATATTTGCATTAGCCACTAACTTGTTTTAAACTGCTGATTAAGTGAAATGCGAGTGTGTGTCCGAGAGTGTTTAGTCTGAAATTGGCAAACGCAATAAATGGAAATCAAAACAAATTTAAAAAGAACTAGGTAGACGCAAAAACAGGCGTTATTCTTAAATATATATTCATAATAAAATTAAAGAAAATAAATGGAAACCCCAATTTATTTATTGCCCCATCATAAATTTCCAGGTGAAACCTTTTAAAGCAGCTTGCTGCCTTTTTTGAATAATTTTTCATAATCTGGCAAATCCCAGTCTAATCCAAGGTAAAACCGCAAAAGGTGCGAAACAGTAAATATTACGTATACGTAATAACATGTAAAATGGCCCGTAAATTTTAAACCCCATTTAACAGTAGCGCAGAGCGAGCAGAGTCCCTGGGGTTCGGTGCCAGGCATAAATGTCAATATGTATTTATTTGTTTACCAGTTTATTGGGCAAACTATTTTATTTGTTTACGCCTAAACAGAAACCAATTTTAGCCCACTGCCGCAGCCGAACGGCGATAATAATCATAAAGATTACCAAGCGACGCTCTCCCACCGCTTAAATATGCGTAAAATGCGGCATCTTAAGCTGCCACTCAGACGCTGCCACACCCTCAAGCCGGGGACACCGCCCCCCTTTGGGCTCCGTCCCTGGAGCTGGCTTCACTGAATTTTCTGCGAGGCTGCACGTCAAACGTAGAAAGGGCTTTGAAGTTGCGCTTAGATTTTGCTCGCTCCTTTGTATTGAATTGGTGGCCTCTCTCCCAACTTGCTTAAAGTTTAATTGAGCGCGTAATTTAAGCTTTTGCCGAGCAGTCCCCGCTCCGCATTCCGGTGCTTATATTAGTTGCTAAGTGGCAGGTCCAACCCCAGTTTCCATTACCACAGTCCTGTCCCAGGGGAGAGTTTGCCTATCCCACCCGGTCTAGGCCAATTTTAAAGCCATTCCATCCCATCTCAGAAAAAATGGTTTATAAAGCTCTTATGCCCACATAAATAAAACATAATACGGTCAATCTGGAGCTTTATTTTAATAAACACTTTTTTTAGTGTGTGGCTAACAAATCTATGCAGTGGCAAAAACAATTTTTAATTAAAACCCAAGCTCGGTATAATTTTATTGATAGGTTGGATCAATAAATACCCTGAAAAAAAGGTTCTTGAAATTAAATAAATATTTAAAATTACAGAATTAATTTTTTCTGCATTTAAAATCCCTTAAACCTTAACTCTTAATGCGCATTTGAATTTTCTTTTAAGTTTTTACTTAAGCCAAGCTCAATTTTACTTCGTTAGGAGCCGGTTTTCCACTTTGCTGAGTGGAAAAGTACTACAGTGAATTTTAGTTCTATTAAAAATACTTCAATTCAAATTTAACTCATCAATACATCAACATTTTCCGAAATCTACTGTGCTTAAAATGTAATAAATTCCATTCGATCATTCCCCCCTCAGTCAGGTTCACGAAACACAATAGCTTCACATCGCTTTGCCTAAACTTGTGGGAAAACACATACGATTTTAATTGTATAAGCTTTAAATAATTAGAATTAAGAAGGAAATCCCTCAAAGCGATAATCGCATTACCAGAAATAATTATAAAATTTGATTAAATTCGGCGAATTAGCAAAGAAGCCATTAACGGAAATGTGGCCATAAATGCTGCGGGGAAAGGCAATTGAAAATTCATGCCGGAGCTGTCTGTCCTTTTAATTTATTTACTTTTATTCTACTCAAATCACCGCGGGAGACGAGAAAAAACGCATTCATTCGCGTTTTTAATAGGTGGCAAAAATGTTCGGTATGTATTTCGTTATTATGTTTTGGCGGAATTTTAATTGATTTTAGGCCAGGAGGAAGTGTCCGCCCACTGCCACTCCCCGGCCAGTACCAACAATCATTGACACGTGCAGCCGCTTTTCCGGCTTTTCCGGCTTTCCATTTGCACGAGAGCCAAATCTCCGCAAACACATGCAGAAACGCACCAACATTCACACAGGAC
Source organism: Drosophila triauraria (assembly GCA_014170255.2). Taxonomy (NCBI): domain Eukaryota; kingdom Metazoa; phylum Arthropoda; class Insecta; order Diptera; family Drosophilidae; genus Drosophila; species Drosophila triauraria. The sequence goes on along the minus strand of CM024336.1, from coordinate 9,943,360 downwards.
GAGTGCGGCATAGTTGAATTTCTGCATTTTTGTTGAATTTCAATTAAAAGCCTTGATTTTGATTGTAACCTTGTGCACATGCTGGCCCGGGCACAGAATTCTACTTGCTCCAAGTGTGTGGGCCCCAAAAACATTATTGGGGTCAGTTGGAGGGTTTGGTGCGGTTCGCATGCACTGAGGAATTAACTTTCTCTTATAATAAATATTTAGATATGCGTAGGAATATTTTAAAATAAAAATTGTAGTGATTCAGCTGAAATCTGTTCTTTTGAACAGTGTAATTTAAGTAAATTTGAAAATAAAACGTCAATAGGGTTTGTTTTACGTCTTTGGAATTAATTTACAAATAAAAAAAGCAATTTAATTTTAGTTTATTTAACCAATATTATAACTATAACATTTTATTCTGAACAAATTTTGTTTTTTTAAATCCCCAAAATACCAAAAGCACCAAAGTTCAGTCAAGAGCCAAGTTTTTCCAGTAAAAAATTCATGAAGATATTAAAAGGAAGGACTTGCTAAAGAGAAAAGTTTTTATCTTAAGACTATGATTGTTTTCATTAGTTTTTCCGAAGTAAGAATAATCTTAAATTTTATTTAATGATGTATTTAAAACATAATCCATTCTTAACCGAAGAATTCTCACAGCTTTACTTTGTTCGCTGTGCACAAAGCAAATGTAAAATTGCTGGCTGAGGAATTGTGTTAAAAACGAATTTACATTAATTTCAGTTTCCACTTTTTGTGTTTCGTCCTTTGGCCCCTGTTTTCGGTTTACAATAATTGTATATCCCACATCCACCTTTGCCTTGGCAAAGGAATGCAATGGGGGAAGCAATCGTACCGAGGCCAGAAGGAAGAGCTGTGCAGAGAAAAGGAAAATTAAATTGAAAATCCATCGAAGCCGAATGTGGAATTAAAATTGAATTTTCACCTACGGATCAAACGAAAAGAGTCGACTCGTTTCGAATCGACATGAGACGACGCAGGCAGGCAGGAAGACGAAAAACAATTAAAATTAAACAATTTATTTATTTTGAATTATGGCCCCGGCTTCTGTTTGTGGCAGCAAGCTGAAATATATGGCAGACCGAAAAATAGGAAAAATGCATTTGTCAAATTGAATGTGAGCGAAACAACTCAATTTAAAGGCTCGCCTCTCACTCTGGCAATCTGAAACTCTGGCATTCTGGCACTCTGGCACTCTGGCTGGCAACTGCAAAAATGCCACAAATATTTGTCAAAGAACTGCAATCCCGGAATGAAAGTGGCATTTTCCCTCGGGGCGACACTCGATGATTAGGCAAATGGAAAGCTTACGGAAACTATACATAACATATAGGCTGGCTCCGCCCCAATCATTAACCTCGTTGAACTCCGGAGCCCGTGGGCTCTGGCGTAGAGATTAGGCTGATAATTTATTCAGGCTGTGGGCCAACTAATCTCGCACTGTCAGTGACTCTAATCATTCAATGAGATAAAAGCAAATGCCAATACACACACACACACAAACTCCCAGTCTGTGGAGGACTTCTTTTCCGATTTGCGGCTCCGGGGGTTCAAGGAACCTAAGCGCAGGAATAGGGATGATATCGTGACTATAATCTGAACTGACAAACGGAAGAGGGAATTCAAATTGACGAGCTTAATATTATAAAGAAGGTGGAGTAACTGTAAATATAGTTTTCTAGATTATAAAGGGATTAAGTAACAGCAAATCCATATAACTATTAAATAAAAATGCTAATTTTTATAACAACCCTATAAAAAATAGAACCTAGGGTAAACTATCATTAATAATGCTTTAAAAATCTATATGAACTTATTTAATTCTTCAAAACCCTAAGAAAATCATTATTTTTAATTCACAATTATTTCCATAATTTTATCCAATTACCAGAATCGGTTTACAATACCCTAAGCCCTCCTCAACTGAAGCCAATCTTCGAATAGATTGTCAGCTTTCCTACACGTCTTATCCCAGCTCATCTCGTCCATTATAAGCTCGAATATCTGTGCCAAAATCCTCTCACGCTGCCACCCAAAAGTCGAGAATGTTTGATGCCTTCGAGCCAAAATAGTGAGGGCTTGGAATAAGTTCGCAAACACTGAGGGGGGCGAAGGAAAAACCGAATTTCCCCCGCACAGTCAGGATTTGGGTATCCGAGTAACCGCCCGAATGGGCGGGCCAGATTTGGTTGATTTCGGCACTCGGTGCGTGTCCACGTCCATGTCCATGTCCATGGACACACATCCACGTTCACATCTCCACTTCTCCGGCTATGGCCATGGTCAAGCCAGGGTCCGTGTGCGTGCTGCAAAACAATTTAATTAATTCCAGATTTGCGCGGAATTTTTCACGAAAGCCGCGATGCCAGCAATCTGTAAATGGCATATACGCACAATATATATATATTGAGAGGGCAAAGGGGAAAGTTACGAACAGTGATGACAGGTATCTGGAGAGTATTACCTTTGGGGCATGGCCAAGGTAATTATTTCGAGTTGAAGATCATTTTTAAAGCTGCATATATATTTATTCTAGTTTAAATAAAATGGCAATAAGATGGGTTTATAATGAGAGATAAAGTATCTTATTTGCTCGTATTTTAGGTAATACCTCCTCCATCACTGGTGGCGGGTAACTAGTCAATGCCAAAAATGCAGCCATTCGCACGTACTTCTACTATATATTTGTTTCTCACCTCCACTCTCTCTCTCTTTCTGCTCTCTGTTTTTCCGTACATTTTCCGGACAGCCTGCCAGCTACGGCAAGAAGAACGGGATGTGGTATGCATCGCCTGGAAATCAGGGATGGGGCTCCAAGCCCGCCAGTCGGAAGCCCTCAATAATGGAAGCGGATTTGGGCACATTATCGACCACATCAGGCTCGATAAAGCGCAGCGCCGGCCGTGTGATACGCATCATCAATAATTTGGATCATTCGGTGCAGGTGAGTCTCATGAAGCTGAATGCCCGGGAATTTTTACCCATCTCCGCCCCGCCACGATTTTCATGCGATATTTATTGTTTCGGAACCCCCTCAATTCCACTTCCACTGCCCAACATCATCAACAATGCACAAAAATATTTTTGAAGGGGAGCTGCGGAAAATGCACCTCTCGCGTTCGGCGAATTTTCCCATCGATTGCGGGCATTTTCGCTATTTTCGCAATTTCGTTTGTATTTGTGCCTGGGCAGCGATGCGTTGTGCAAATGTTTTAATTGCCGCGATTAAAGCGCGCATCGGTCTGCAATATTTATGTAAATTTATGTTTGACTATTGCATTAGAGAGAGTCCCCGGCAGTCGAGCGGGCCTACAAAGTTTATTGAAATTTATGCAAAGTGCTCGATGAAATACGCCAGAGCCGGGACAAATACTTTGAGTAAATATAAAAAGTGTGCTTAAATATTTAAGGGGAATATGCGAAGAGCTCTCCGGGTGAATATATACTCGTATATCTGTGGGGATGTGCAGCACCTGACCTCGCGAAATGCATTTTTGTCCAACGTTTACTTTTCCGCTTTGCTTGTGGGTGCATAAAAAAAATTAAAAAATGGAAAATATTAAAAAATACAGACCAACTCGAAGCTGAGAGCCAAACCGATTCGCTTTTATTTGTATAAATATTTGCCATCAATATTTTATGGTCAGCAGAGTTTATTTATTTTTTGCTGCTGCTGCCTCTGCCGCTGCAGCCCATGACCCGGCGCGACTGACTTAACTGTCATTAAAGGATCCAGCGCATAAATAATTTGACAATTTATTTGCCCCAATCCCCAGCGGTATAAACCACTTTGATGTGTTTTTCAGCGCTCGAATTCTTGGATCGGCCCTCGGGGGCCGTCATTAGTTGCGGTTTCGCATTTTTCAAATGCAAAATTGCGCGCGTTTTTTATACGCATTTCGCCGCCTCTGTGACTCTGTGCCATTATAATTCACAGTTTATTTATTCATTTTCTATTAAAGTGTCCCAAGTGCAGTGATTAAAGTTTTATGATGGCTCCGCGAATAAAAAATCCCCATTCACTTTGACATTTCGCCATTTCGGACCGCCAAAAGTCCGCAATTAACCTTTGCCTACTTTTCGGGGGGGCTGCGCTCCGCGGCAATCATATGGAAAATCAATTGTCTGCAATTTGTATTTTATCGTATGCAGCCAGGGAGTCGGAGTTCGGTTCGGCTCGGACCGGGCCCAGAGTCAGCCGGTGGCAACAAAATTGAAGCCACGGTCAATTTGGTAATTTCCGCTGACATACAAAAACCAGGAGAGTAAAAAATCGCGAATGGAATAGCACGAAACAAAGGATAAGTTGGGGGGAATCGACAGTGTTAATGCTCTTTTGTTTACTTTGTATGTCAGATGGTGGCAAATATTTAACAAATCTATGAAAACTTCAAACCTAAGACAATTATTTACCTATTTTATGGGTTAGGAAATTGCTTTAAAAGCCATACAAAGTAAATATAAAACTATAAGGAGTAAAAATTAGTAACCATATAAGAAATATAAGCTCTTCTACTTATCAAAGTGTTCTTCAACTTTATAAAGCCCTTTTGGCAAGGGCATAATGGCTCGAAGCCCGAAGCCCGAAGCAAAAACTTTGCAGTCAGGTGTATGGCCCCATAACTCTTTCCCCCTCGATCCGCCACCACACCCGGCCAGCAGTCGTAATTTATGTTATTATTACGAAAATGCCTTTAAAATATGAATTGGCTTCGGCACTATAAACGGGGCTGCAACTTTCGCCCACCTGACCGTTGTCGTAGTAACGCTTTATGGTAATTTTCCTAAGTGCAAGTAACATTTCTCTGCAGCTCCTCGATTTTATTTTTTGTTTTTGTTTTTTGCCGGTCGTGTCGGGGCATTCGTGCAGTTTTATGAATCAAAAGTACATTTACGTCGTGGGCGTTTCGACGCCTTTCAGCACGTGGGCTGCAACCTTGGCCAAGGCCGGGACACACCTGATCCGAGGGCCAATTAGGGGGGTGGCCAAATCCATGCCAGTCCTTGGTCGGGGATGTTGGCTGGCCCAAAATCGAATCGAATCTCATTAATGGCCGCCAAGACAGGCAAGACAAAGGCGCGTGGAAAGCCCGCAAAAACAAAGGCAGTCGTTTTTCCAGCGCTTTTCCCCCCCACGCCACTTACAAGACACACTTAATGGAGTTTGCAATGCAAATTTGACCAAAGTACAACCGACAACAAAAGCGAAAGAGGAAATTGTAGTAGTCGTTGTTGTCGGTCTCGTCGGACCCCACCCAGCAGGCGCCCATTGACCAAGGCCAAGGACATGTCGCTCCACCAACAACAAAGTCGTGGCGAAAAAAATATATGGTATATGGTATATAGATATGGGTGCTTTGTACTCCACCAAAAGTACGGAGTGCTGGCGCCGACTGCATTATACGTACCTCACCAGGAGATCCTATGCCACCTCCCTAAATGCAGTGGGAAGTACCTAAAATGGGAATATATCTGCGGATTCGAACATTTTTTATAGCTTCCAGATTATCGAAATTTTGTATAGCTTTCTGATTATCGAATAAATATTAATTTATTAAATATTTATGATTTGTGTTTGAAATAGTTATTAAAATAAGAGGTTCTTAAATTGAATAATGTTTGTTCTATTTTTTTAATTTATTTCCATCTCTCTTGACCACAAAATGAATATAAATTTTGGTTTAAGTTAAAGATTTAAACATTTACCTAAGAAACTCCTTTACCCTAAAGCTAATTACATGACGAACCACTTCTGAAAAAAGCAAGAACTCATGGCATTGAGTAAGGAAAGTAAGTCAGGTTTTCCCAAAACATGTCCACATAATTGTTCCCTTATCTGTTACCACAAGAAGTTTTTAAAATTCATAATTTTTCTTCTATATTTTTAATATATTTTCATCCCTCTTAAACAAAAAATTATTCCCAATTTTGGTTTAAGTTAAAGATTGAAACATTTACCTAAGAAACTCCCTTACCCCTAAGCTAATTACATGACGAATCACTTCTGAAAAAAGCAAGAGCTCATGGCTTTGAGTAAGGGAAGGGGTTCAGATTTTCCCCAAAAATTTCCCACATAATTTTTGCCTAATCTGTTGACACTGTGTTCACCGCCGTCTCCCTACTTTCGTCTGGCACTGTGTCTGTGCTTCGAGTCCCTGTCTGTCTGCGTGGGCTGCCATGTTTGTATTTATTTGTTTTGTTTGTGTCTGGGCGACACATCCACACCTACGTCTGCCTCAACATCTACATCAGCATCAAGTTCGACGTCTATATCTAGTATCTCTGTGTATCGGTAACTACATCAAGTGGCTCTGGCGGGTAATGCAATTGAAAGCCACAATAAATGGCTGTGCATAATGGCGTGGTACTCAATATCGGCGGTCGCCTCGCTCCATCTACATTGCATATAAAACACCCGATATATATGCATACTATATAGGGCTCGGGCTCGTATTCGGCACCCTGAAGTGCAACGTGTCGCCTTGCATTCTGTTTGTTGCTTGTTGACTTTTTCAACTTGCAGCTTACGTGTTTGACGTAATAGACGAAACGTTCGGCATTCCTCTATTACGTATGTGTTTATGAACGTATACAAGTGCATTGTTCACCTGCTACACTTCTAGAAAAGAAGGGTTTTAAGAGTGGAATGTGGGCTTGGGAAAAATAGGTCTAAAGTGAAGCAGGAAACGGAAAAGGAATACTTAGTTTGGCATGATTTTAATGTGATTAATATGCTTTTAGGTTAAAATTAAATACCAAAATAATTCTGGCATTTGATTCTTAAATTGTAATATGTTTTCTCTTTATGGTTGCCTTGCCATATATTTATAAATTATACTTTATCAAGAAGAAGAAGTCTGCCTTTCAATAAATAATATCAATTTAATATCTTTTTAATTTTTTTTTATACAAAATTCATGTCTGCAAACTACACAACAATTTCTTCTATGTGCATTCTATATGCCGTATTCATATCGTTTCAATTTTTTCATAACGTATACGCCACAGGGGCATCCAGCAGTGGACAGCAGGTGAGAGCGGCGGGGGAAAGAACAACAACAAAGGCAGCCTCACCTGACTTCCTCCCCTTTCCTTTTCCCCTTCATGTGTACTTTTGTTGAAGGCAAACAGAAAAAGGCAGAGAATATGTAAGCATGCTGGAAGCAAAAAAAAAACCAAAAAAAAACAAAATAGGTCTCAGAATGGTTTCAGTTGCTGAAGTCCTGGAATACGCTCTACGAACTTAATATGAGGATCATTCCAATAGATTAAAATGCTCAAGCCTGCAATGGAATTTTTTAACAAATGCAAACACTACAAGGGAATGTCATTGAAGTTGGCCGTCATACCAAAGGAATAAATCCATGACTTTTAATAAAAAAATTATTAAACAGGAAATCCAAAAGTTGTGGGGCGTCTATACCTATTTTAAGAGAAACATTTCCCAAGTCAACATCAAAGTAAACTTAACAAGTTGCTCGGAAATATGGCTCAGCAAACTTTAACAAATATTTGAACAATTTTCATAAGGTGTCCTAAATAAAATAGATATGTAGCTTTTATAAAAGGGAAGTCGATGTTAGATTATATAAGTTCTGCCTTTGGAAATCCGATCCGTGTTACCCATGCAATGTCCTAGTTAAATCCCTGCGTACCGCACTTCAATCGCTTTCGGTTCTCGTGTTTTTCATTTAAATTACTTGTGTTCCCTTTAAGCAACTCTATAAGCGTTGACGGCAATAAGGACGACAGCCAACAGTCCTGCAGTTTAACGTCTTTTGTTTTATGCATGTTTGTGTTTTATTGGAATTCCATTCTGTGTGTGTGTCTGCGGCGCAGAACGAAAATATTTGGGAAATTTGCATGGTTTTGACGTCACCAAGATTAAATCAACCATGCAACGGCCGAGCGATTGAATGCCTGAAAAAGCAGCACAGCACAGTTCTCTCCTCCAGACGAGGAGAAATGCTGACAATTTAAATCACACAGACACACTGGCAGGCAGGCAGGCAGGCAGACGGCAGCAGACGGGATATGTAGGGAAAATGGAGGTCCTGGCCATTTCCTTCCGGCAGCTGTTTGCCAGCTTGCCCCTCCCAATTTCCTCAGCACTTCCACAGTTCCACGTTTCCACCTGCTCCCGCATACGAAAAGTGCACGTAATTGGCTTAACAAACGCCATTTGTTTGGGGTCACGTGATTGCAGCTGGCAGCGTAGCCGATAATGTAATTATTTGCTCACATAATTATATTTGTTTATAGTCCATGTCCGGAGCCCATATGCCTCATCAAGCCGTCTTCAGAATGGCTCCCATGTGCACGGCTCCTTGTGTGCGAGAGTGTGTGTGTGTGGAGACAGGCCAAAAAGGAGTGACAGGACATATTCATGCATAATTTATGGCATAGACATCGACAGTCCTGCTGCAGTTTCTGGCCCCAAAATGCATTGCACTAAATTATTAAAAGCATCTTTTCAGCCTCTGTCCTGTCAATTAATTTTCCAGTAAATTAAGTGACAGTCGATGGCCGAAAGAAAAGTTTAGGAAAAGTTTTCCCTACCATCAGCTGTGGATATTGAGTGGCAAATGGGGTAACAATTTGCCTAATGGACATTTGATGCTATTTTTCCTTAAAGGCAACTTTAAAGTGCCTTTAAATCCTTATTTATTGGTGAAAGTTTCTCTATTTAATGATTATTTGTTTATTACCGTTTTTATTTGTTCTCTACATATATTTTTCTAGCTTTGTTGAAGTTTTTCCTTTAGTAAATTCTTTTAAAAACAATAATAAAAAATTCATCTGCCAATCACGAATTTAAGCTAAGCCAGCCTTGAATGCTTGCCATTTATTTGATGAAAAGCGAAACTCTTCCATCACCATTTGATTTTGAAAACATTTTTGCCGGACAATTGTGTCGCAGGTGCTACGCTTTGATAAACCATAAATAAATTGTGATAAATAGAGGCACAATCCATGGGGTCCGGTGCTGCTCGGTTCGGTTCGGTCCAGTCCGGTTCGAATCGAATCGGTCGACACCTGAACCAGTCCACCTAACGACCCATAAAAGACATGCGTTTCGGTAGTCGGCATGGTCGTCATTGTAAATCAAATTGCTAACCATAAAAAAGGGGGCAGAAAAGGGCTAGCGTAGCCGAAAAATGTGCGATAAAGTTCGAAATATAAAGAGTGAAAAATTTTGTTTTGAAAAATTGATGTTTGCTTCTGTCCAAAAAAGATTAGAAGGTTGTTTAGTAACTCGGATTATTTTATTTAAACGCAAGGGACATTAGCGACCCTATGAAGTATTCTTGATCAGCGTCAGCAGCAGAGTTGATCTAGCCATGCCAGTCTGTCCGGCAAACAACATTATAATGTTAATATTAATATTCCTATAATAATAATATTCCTAACATATGCTTTTATCCTAAAGTTACATTTTTAATTTTTACAGTTGGTCAATATCTAGTTAACAAAGAAAAGTAAAATATTCATTTGACGTAAGGCGTACAAAAACAAAGGTTTAAAATATATAAAATTAAAATTCCTGAAATTGTCTACTAAAAAAAAGCAGACAAACCCCATTTAAGTGCGTGATTTTACGAAAAATTTAAAAAAAAATAATAACATATTTATTATACAGTAAATTAAAATATAAAGAGACCATGCCTTGCCAACAACAACTTTATCAGTGACTAGCGAGTAACACATTACTATATTTCGACATTGAATTACAATTGGTCCTAATCCAGAGAAAGCAGAATATAATGGCGAAGAGAAAGCGAAACATAATGCAGAAGGTAATGGTGAAAATTAAGGCAATTAAAATATTAATTTAACGTAGCCTACAAAATTAAAGAATAAAAATAAATCAAATTAATATGTCTGAAATTGTCTTTACTAAAATAAAATTGAAATAAAAAAAAAAAAAACATTTATAATAAATAACCTTAAAATATAAAGAGACCATGCCTTGCCCACCACTACAACTTGTTCAGTACAGTAACATCCCCTACCGTAACATGAGTAGCGACATTGAAATTCAGTTGGTCATAATCTAGTTAGTAAAGTAAATAAATCAGAAAAAAGTAATTAAACATTTATTTAACGTAAAGCCTACAAAAATAAAGAACAAAAATACATCACATTAAAATTTTCGAAATTGTCTTTACTAAAATAAAATTGAAAAAAAATCTTTATAATAAATAACCTTAAAATATAAAGAGACCACGCCTTGCCCACCACTACAACTTGTTCAATACAGTAACATCCCCCACCGCCACATGAGTAGGGATATGAAATTCAGTTGGTCATATTCTAGTTAGTAAAGTAAATAAATCAGAAAAAAGTAATTTAATATTAATTTAACGTAAAGCCTACAAAACAAAGATTAAAAATATATTAAATTAAAATTTCCGAAATTGTCTTCTATACAAAATAAAGACAAAGGCAGTTTAAGTTTAAGCCGACAGCAAGGCAAATATAAAATTAAAATAAATAATAACACATTTATCATACAATAAATTAAAATATAAAGAGACCATGCCTTGCCAACAACAACTTGTTTAACATCCAATCGGCTATAATATTACCTTCCGCTGCCGTATCCAGAGAATTTGGAAAATAATGTAAAAAACAAAAGTAACTTAAAATATTTATTTTTATTTTTAACAAAAAAACAGAAAATAACTTGATCCAAATAAAAAATACATTTATAATAAAAACAGTTCAGACTAAAGAAATAGGCTGCATTTTTTTAGATCTACATCAAATGAAAGTTGTATTCTCAGTTTCTCCGATTTTAGCCTTCTTTTGAAATCATAATATAATATCTACATATACTGGCAATTCCGAACACTGATTGCCACCCACTTTAGTAAAATCAAAGTATTATAACAACTATTAGTTAATAAAAAGTAATCCAGCCACATAGACTTAAATTATAAAAAAAATTAATACAACAAAAAAATTAAGGCAATCCAAGACATTCCAGTGCGTCCTCGTCGGATTCCCAACCGGGAATCCAGTGAAATATTGTAATTAAAAAAGAAGTCAAGCAGCTTAAGAGGCAAATAGCAAAGTCATCCGTTTAAATTTATTCGAGGAGAAGAAAAATTAATAAAATGAAGTAAGAATAAATAAAATGAAAATACAAATAATGATTAAAAACAAAATAGACCGAGCTGCTCGAGCTCTGGTGCTAAACTGAACTGGGAACGGAGTCATCAGCTGTCAGCACAACTTTCCCTGTAGCGGATAGTTCCCGGCCTACTTCGATGATAATTATAATTGATTCGCAAATTCACCGAAAACAAAGTTGTAATAACCGGTCAGTCCTAACAAAAAGTCAAATTTCAAACTTTTGCCCGCGAAAACTTCCAAATGAGCTGGATAAATTCGCGGCTTCCCGGACGGGGGGAGCTAGGTAAAAAGTTGGAACCTGGCATTTATACTCGGATTTTTTTTCGTCTGTTTGCTAACAATCAGTCCGGCCTGGGATGTGCGGGGAGAACCACTCAACGCGGACATAAAACCATTAAACGGACGCCTTTTTCGAAGCCAAACTAAATACATAAATTAAACCGAGCTTGGCCAGACAGCGGCGAAAGTTTATCGCTGTCGCTGGGTCTTGGTCCAGGTCCAGGACCAGGACCAGGCCAAGCGTCCCTTTTGGCCAAATAAAACTTGCCTGGCAGCTGCTTTAATTTTATGCGAGTCGCCAGGAATAGGGAAACGATGATGGAGATCCTGCCAGAAGTGGAGAGACAAATTCTTCTTTAACACGCGTGAATAACTGTTATCAAGGCCCTGAAGGTCATTAAAACTCAAGTATTCCACTTGAAAAATAAGCAGCGAAAGCAGAAAAGCCAAAGTCAAGCGCCACCCAGCGAATGCAACAACGCTTTGTTCTTCATTGTGGGCTGGGCGGTGGGTGGTGGCTCCTAACTTGTGTGTGTTCTGGGTTCTGGGTTGTGCGTGGGGTGCACCCAATTATGAGCGCAAAAGCTCGAGTGCAACAACAATAACAATAGCAACAATGAGGCAAAGTCAAACAATGATGCTGCACAGGAAAAAAATTCAGAATTATAATAATTCAATGGCAAATTTTATTAAATAAAATCTCTTCAAGAACTCAATACAAAAAAAAAGTGAAATAAAATCTCTTTAGGAAAAGACACACTTTAAATTATTTTAATAGTTTCTTTCAGAAATATTTTAACATAAAAATATAGCTCCTCCCTCAAATTCCTTCCATGCGATGTCTTAATACTTCTCCTAAAATTAGTTCTTTAAATTATTACCTTAGTTTAAGGAGTCTAACTTATTTTTCTCCGACTGCCTCTGCTGGCAGCAACAAATAAAATGTATTAAGCATTAAAAGAAAACGCAAACTGGGTCACAGACTCGATTTGTGGGACGCGCGTCAAAGAAAAATGGACGTGAATGTGGTCGAGGATGCGGCGAGGACGCGAGTCGACGACAACATATAATTATAAGCATTACTGGTGGAAACGGGGTGTTTTCTGGCTGCGGTTGGTAAGCCCCCCGTCAGAACGGATGTTGCGTGCCATGACTAAATTTTTGACCGCAGGTCAAGCTAAATGTGTTGAAAGGCTCCGACCCCGTCCGCAGTACACGTGTACTATATGGCCAGACTAATTACTCGACCAGATTTAACACGTGATTCTACGCATATACAAATCTATATACTCATGCCATTTTTCGCCTTCTTCTCCCCTCTCCCCGCAGTGTCGCGTTCTGCTGAACCTACGCACCTCGCAGCCGTTCGAGGAAGTGCTCGAGGATTTGGGTCAAGTGCTGAAAATTAACGGCGCAAAGAAAATGTACACAGGCACTGGCCAGGAGGTAAGTAGAGTGGAGTGAAGTCCCACTTCCAGCCCGTGCCCGACCTTGACACGGCCTAATAACTTAATGAAGACCTGGCCGGACCTAGGCCGAGCCGCAAAATGATTTGACAAATTGTTTCCATCGCCTTCTCATTGTGCGTAGCGAAAAAACCCAATTGGTCATCCATTGTGGACTTTTTTAGCACCCGGGAAGTCCTTCAAAACAAACAATTTAAACATATTTTAAATTTAAATAAGAGTTCGAAAATAATTCATATTTACAACCTAAAAGCAACTAACAGTTTGGTTTTTCTGAAAAAAATGATTTTCTGAGTCTAATTTCATTCCTAAAGTTAATATTTTATGTTAATAGTAATATTTAAATTGCTTAAATTTTATTTTAGATAAAAGCTACCTTTATTTACCACCAACTAATTTTTTATATACCTTAAAATAATAAATTCTTTATGTTCCCTTCAGGTCCGCAGCTTCTCCCAGCTGCGAAACGAGTTCGCCGATGTGGACACCTTCTACCTGGCCACGGGCACAGCCCTAATCGCCGGCTCGCCCATTCGACGCTCTCGCTCCCGCCCCTCGGTGGTGGCCGCCGCACCCATACTGCCCACGGACGAGCTGCCGAAGGTGCCGCTGCGAGGTGCCCGGCCGCGTAGCAAGAGCCGGCCCAGAATCCTGTATGCGCCGGAAAGCGAGATCCTGCGGCCGAACGGGGAGTACACCATGCTGGACATCATGAAGGAGGAGCCCACCAAGGTCACCATCCGGGGGCTGCGTCGCACCTTCTATCCGCCCGTTCACCATGCGCCGGCGGACAACTCCCCGCCGGACAAAAAGCTGCAGCTCCAATGGGTGTAAGTAGCGGACGCGTGGTCCCTTTGCGTTTTTAACCCGGCTATTCACGCTTTCAGCCATGGCTATCGCGGCATCGATGCGCGGCGCAATCTGTGGGTGCTGCCCTCCGGTGAGCTGCTCTACTACGTGGCCGCCGTTGCGGTGCTCTTTGATCGGGACGAGGAGGCCCAGAGGCACTACACGGGGCACACCGAGGATATCATGTGGTGAGTTGTGACTCTTGAAATATAATCTTTAAATTATTAAAAATATATTTAATTAAATAAAATATTCCCCTCCAGCATGGATGTCCACCCCTCGCGGGAGCTGGTGGCCTCTGGCCAGAAGGCTGGCCGGGATCGCAAGTCGCAGGCCCACGTTCGCATCTGGAGCACCGAGTCCCTGCAGACGCTGTACGTCTTTGGAATGGGCGAGCTGGACAGCGGGGTGACCGCCGTGGCCTTCTCGCAACTGGTAAGTGATGTCTGGACACACTAATCCCATTTCCCATAACCCATGCGATTCCCTTTGCAGAACGGAGGCAGCTACATACTGGCCGTGGACAGTGGGCGCGAGAGTATCCTGTCCGTGTGGCAGTGGCAGTGGGGTCACCTGCTGGGCAAAGTGGCCGTAAGTCCGCCTAATCCCCCCCGGCCTGGTCTCCCACTTGACTGTAATTCCGCTCTGCTCAATTACAGACCCTGCAGGAGGGACTCTCGGGGGCGGCGTTCCACCCGCTGGACGACAACCTCATTATTACCCACGGACGCGGCCACCTGGCCTTCTGGCATCGCCGCAAGGACGGGTTCTTTGAGCGCACGGACATCGTGAAGCAGCCATCGCGCTCCCACGTCACGAGCGTGCAGTTCGAGCCGGATGGAGACGTGATCACGGCGGACTCGGATGGCTTCATAACCATCTATTCGGTGGACTCCGATGGAGCCTACTTCGTGCGCACGGAGTTCGAGGCGCACAACAAGGGCATCGGCTGCCTGATTATGCTCGGCGAGGGCACTCTACTCTCGGGAGGCGAAAAGGATCGCAAGATTGCCGCCTGGGATTCCCTGCAGAACTACAAGAAGATTGCCGATACCAAGGTACCTCTAAGAGAAGGCTCTCCGGGAATCCTTTACCTCACCAACTCCTCTTCTTAATTTGCAGCTTCCCGAAGCCGCTGGCGGCGTTCGCACCATCTATCCCCAGCGTCCTGGTAGAAATGATGGCAACATCTATGTGGGCACCACGCGAAACAACATCCTGGAGGGATCGCTTCAGCGTCGCTTCACCCAGGTGGTCTTTGGCCATGGACGTCAACTATGGGGCCTGGCTGCCCATCCGGACGACGAGCTATACGCCACCGCTGGCCATGACAAGCACGTGGCTCTCTGGCGGAAGAACAAGCTCATCTGGACCATCCAGACGGGCTACGAGTGTGTGGCTTTGGCTTTCCATCCCTTCGGCACTCTGGCTGCGGGCAGCACTGAGGGCCACCTGCTGGTCATTAACTGCGAGAACGGAGCGGTGATGCTGACTCTCCGGGTCTGCGGGTCGCCGCTCAACTGCGTGGCCTACAACCAGGGTAAGGTTCTTGAGCTTTAATTTAAATTATTTGATAAATTATAATTCCCTCTTCCTTTCCCAGTTGGCGACATGATCGCCATGGGCTCGCAGAACGGCAGCATTTACCTGTTCCGCGTCTCGCGCGACGGCTTCTCCTACAAGAAGGTGAACAAGATCCGGGGCTCCCAGCCGCTGACCCACCTGGACTGGAGCATGGATGGCAACTTTGTGCAAACAGTGACCGTTGACTTTGACCTGCTCTTCTGGGACGCCAAGTCGCTGTCGCCGGAACGCAGTCCCATTGCCATGAAGGACGTCAAGTGGCTGACCAACAACTGCACTGTGGGCTTCCTGGTGGCAGGACAGTGGAGTAACCGCTACTACAGCAGCGCCAACACCATCGTGGCCACCTGCAGCCGCTCGGCCGCCCACGACATGCTGGCCTCTGGCGACGCCGAAGGATATCTGCGATTGTTTAGGTTCGTATTTATTTTTAACAGAATTTTAATGTAAAGATAACAATATAATTATGATTTTTAGATACCCCGCAATATCGCCGCGTGCCGAGTTCCACGAGATGAAGGTTTACTCCGGCATGCTGGCCTGCGTCCGCTTCCTGTGCGGCGACCACACGCTCATCACCGTGGGCGGCACAGACGCGTCCCTGATGGTGTGGGACATCGTCGAGGAATAGCTGAAATGGCCACCGTGGCACCGCACCGCCGCCCAGTACGAGGCGAGCTACTCGGATTACTGGCACCGCCGCGCCTCGAGGGTCTCCTCCACGGTCCTCGACAGCGACTCGGTGGACTACCAGTGAATCCGGATCTCCGGACTCAGACGAACAACAACAATTGGCCAGCGTTCCGTTTCTTTGGTTTTAGTCGAACGAAATATTGATATTAGATAATTGCACCGTAATACGAGAACAACAAAGAAATTCAACATTTTCGAAAAGTTTTTGAAAAAACAAAGAAAAAATCGCACCAGCAACGAGCACCAGCGAATCCAAATCCGAATCCCCAAGACGAAGGCTTCCACTCCGAAATTGTATCTTCCGTTCCTCCAGTCTCGCCATCCGCATTCCAAAAATTATAAAAAAATGTTTGAGCCGTCTCGAACCAACTCTCAATGCCACTGGTGGACCCAAAACCCGTAACTCTGTGCGACGAAACAAAAAAAGCATCCAAGTACTTCATCTTCCAGAACTTGTTGTTAGAAGAACTCTTCCCGAAATAACTATGAAAACGCAGTAAATCAGACAGTGAAAGACAAAGCAGACAGACACACTTCCATCTCACCCGAATCACGTACACGTACGCGAGCAAGGATAACGAAACCCAAGTGCACTTCCAACATATATATACTTATATATACATATATCGAATGTGTATTGTTATAGCAACTTTTATTATAAGCGTTGAAATAAATAAACAGTTTGAAACAAAACAAAAAGAGCGCGCCCTTGCTGGGTCTTTGACAATCGATTAATTTTTCCGAGTTGGCAAGGCCAGAGGTCAGGTTCGTGGTTCGTGCAACGCACGCGATAACTTTTCTATAGCGGCGCCAGTGAGCAAAACCCACTTTTTGAAAATAGGGGTTTGCGCTCTCGATTGGGGTAAGTTCTTTAAATAAACGCAGTTTTATTATAAATAATATAAAGTTATATAGTTTTTATTTACATGTAAATATATAAAAATCTTTTAGCTTGAATTTAAACTCGACTTTTATAAAATTGCTAAGTGATTTCGAACTTTATTATTTCAAGCCCGATGCAACATCCTA
Organism: Drosophila triauraria; assembly: GCA_014170255.2. NCBI lineage: Eukaryota > Metazoa > Arthropoda > Insecta > Diptera > Drosophilidae > Drosophila > Drosophila triauraria. Next base: position 9,926,312 of record CM024336.1, on the reverse strand, counting down.
ATTATTTATATATTGTAACTAAATTTACTAATCCGTTTCCATAAGAAATATAAAAGCCATGTGTAAGAAAATGTATTAAAATTTTTTATCTATTTATATTACAATCTTTATATCCTTGAAGTTTGAAAAATGAGCGGATTCTAAGTATGCATCAAATGTCAGAAATTTCAATATTTACAAGAATTTATAACTAATCAATGGTAATTTATATTTCTTCATATAAATAAAAATAAAAGTAAACGAAAATAAATATGTTAAATTGGAACTCCGCTGATAGTTTCATTCAATCTTTTAACGAAGATCTTGAATAAATTGGTGTTAGATCCATTTTCCATTTAAGTGGTTACGCCACCCTTACTGCCTCAAAATAATATAAAGACATACATTTTTTTGTGATGTTTAATTGAAAAACTTGTACATTTTATCATTTTTTAGAAAATAAGTACAAATTTTCTGTACAATTTATTGTTGAGACACAAACATTAAAATTGCTGTTTTACTTTGGCCTTTCTACATTATATTGTCATTAAACAAAAGTCTTTGAAAAACTTCAATCTTTCCTGTAATAAAGTCTTGAAAATACTTCAAGCTCTTCCTGAAATCAAAATCCTGAAAATATAATAATAAGAAATAACACCATAAAGTTTTTGTTTTTCTATCCTCGAGGGATTTTTATTCTTAAGCTAATTTTGAACCCTAAACAAACAAACATGGAAGACAATGATTCGCTTATGACTAATGGAAGACAATGATTACAGCTAGGATGATTACGGCTAGATTAAAGCATTATTGAAGACATTCTAGGAGCTACGTGGGATATGTACAGTTGGCGGAAGCGGCGCGGAGTACGACGCTTCCAGAACAGTCTCGTGTTCTCGTCATCACAGTTGGAGTTGAAAGGTTAAAGCCGACGTGCCCATTTATCGACCTTGCAATCGGGTCACATCACAGATACTCGATGGGGTGGAGGTGGGATCGAGAGCGATCCCTGAAGAACTCAGTGCTGGAGTGCGATGGTCTTGGCCTCCAGTTGCTCGTTGAGCCAGTTCTGGTGCTCCTCCTCGGTGTGGCAAGTGTAGAGGATCGGGATCGGCGTCTCCTTGGCGGCCTTCGAGTTCCTGAAGATCCGCTTGAAGGACTTCAGCAGCTTCCTCATGTTGGTGGAGGCGCCGGTGAGAGATCGCTTCTCCGGCACTCCTTGGGTGTTGGAAATGAGAGCTGTTTCGGCGAACATTTTACAGGACGATTGCTGATGATCTGCTCAGATGGAAAACTGTGCTTCGAATGATGCTCTTGCTCTGCCAGCTCGCCCTTTTATACCCTGAGCTGGCACTGCGGTGGTGCAGCGGAGGGTCCTTTCCCATTCTACCTGCTCTGTAAAATCCCAAAACGAGGAGAGGGATGAGGAATGTGTCATCGCAGGTAAGGACAGTTTACCTGCAACGGATTTTCTCGGATGCACTGTAGCAACTTATCAAGGATGCTCTCTAAATTAATTGCAATTACTGCGGGCACTTATTCGGTTGGCTGAAACTGATTACTTTGATATCCAACAAGATCCCCAATAAAAATAAAGAGTCACGACATGAGGCGGTTCGGATCAATAAGGGATTAGTATCCCATTTCACAAGTTAAGATTACGACTATTCGGGTTTTGTGGATAGTTGAAAGAGTAGGGTGTATTTATATATTAAGATTTAAGACCACTTTTTCCGTACGGTTTTTTGTAATCAGACCGTATTTACTTACTTAAACTATCATAAATATATAAAGAAAATTTAATTAACTTAAAAATGTCGATAAAATGGTATTTTGGGATAAAGTTATCTGATAACAATCGTATATAATTGTTTATATAACCAAACCTCATGTTTCACAGTTAAAAACGTATACTAATGTCAATATATCTACTTAAGAATTTGTTGGAAGTTTTTTTAATAAAATGTAATAGATTTCTTTGAATGTTTCGAAATTTCTAAGATTTTTCTGTGATTTCTTTCAACGTCAATTAAAAAGGGCCTTTCAGCTATATGATATTTTTGATATTTTTAGTTTCTTCTGAAAGTAAAAGATATTTTTATATGTCAATATACAAAAATTGTTTTAAAAATATTGACTGAACTGAACTGTTCCTAAAAATATTATTACCAAACATTTTAAGGGAGAGCCTCCCGCAAATTAAGTCAAATCTTCGTTCCTTTTTTAAATTTGAAGTCATTTAGATATGCATTTTCCGTGACAATCGACCTATCTTGTATATTAATTTGTGCCCTATCTTGACTCTAATTATTTCAAACTAAGATATTCCATTCCTTTCGGAAGGCTCCTATCTGGCTTCTTATCATGGCCCGTAAAAAGGTCAAACCTTAAAAAAAATAATTGAACACAAGAGCCGACAGGGAGTGCAACCGCGTATCTTATCCTGTTTTTCATTAAGATACCCACCCAGAAGTGCTGATATCGAAATCGGATTCGTTCTAGCAATCCATGAACTACACCTTCAGTCCTGCCTTTGAGAGATACCACACACTCGAATGGTCTTCTAATTAAGCAATTAAGTTCGAAGGATAATTAGGATTAACGTGAAAATTGCGATTTCCACCGTATCATTTTGTAGGAGTATTTCGATTTACTTCGATTTACGCATAACCAAAACCCTCCACATTCCGCATTCGGAACTCTGTTCGGTCCGGAATGAGCGTAAAACACCAAATAGATCGTGTCGAACAGCTGAAACGAATCCCGAATCCTGGTAACAGGATGCCAAAAAGCCGGAGGACGAAAAGGCAACTACCAATTCAATTGCATCGACTTGGAACCAATCGGTTTCGATTCGGAGCGTTGCGCCCGACTTTTATTTCTAAGAAATAAAACGAAAAATGAATAATTGTCAAATGTCAAATGGGTTCGAATGCTAAAATCCGTGACGTGACTCGAACAACAAGTACGGATCGTTTAAAAACAGAAGAAGTGTGCAGGATCTTTTTTGTCTCCCTCGAAAAGGGCTCAGCATGGGTTCAGAGGGACGTAGTTGCATGTCCACAAATACACCCCCGATCCTCGGGCATCCTGTAGGACGCATTCCAATTTGCAACGCCTGAACGTTCCTGTTCACAATTTTTATTTTTCTTTCTCTATTATTTTTGGGCGCTCTTTTCTTTAGGATTCGCCCGAGTGAAAAGTCAGTTACGTGCCCGATGAATAATTGTATTTTGGCGACTTTGTCGCCAACTGCCAAAGGAAATCGATTCGTTCCAAACGTTTGCCGAACTCTAACCGAAGCAAAAGTTCCTTTACAAAATAAGGCAAAATAAGAGTTCTTGGAACCAAGCACGTACTCTGTGCAAATTGAAATTATTACGCCAATCTAAATTTGTCCTCAAATACTTAGGGATTACTTAACGAATTAATAATAACGTTTCAGGAATTTCGGGGGAATAAAAAAAGAAGTAGTCTGTTAATATACCAAGGGAATTTCCCGAATTTATAGATATTATTAAATCAATGGATATATTTGCTTGATTTTTATACTATTTTTAAATAGACTGTGGAGTGCTTCCTTTTGATGCCGAATATATTAAATTATAGTGTCGAACGTGACTCATTCACCCGGCAAGAAAAATAGCAAATATCAAATAATAAAAATAAATAATAAGTGCTGCAAATATGGTACATGCACAAAATAATATTATTTTTTAATATATTTCCTGTAAATGATCAATTTAGACCAAGTCCTTTAGAAAAATAGATTATTTTCCTGAAACCCAATATTTAAATGGTCTGAAAAATGAAATTCCCATTTTGTCATTTTCAGGGCTTTGAATTTTAATTATTTTCGGTGCTATTGTGCGTCGCGGTGGTACAATGAGCAGTCCCGTGAAAAGGTTTTCTCTCGGTGGCTAAGTAGCAAACAATACTTTAGTAATTATTCCAAAATATGCAGACGGGAGGGATTATGCTCTTTTCAGTGTAGACGGACACCCAAGTCAAATGCAGATTTGAGGGTAAAAGGTAAATTATTGTTAATAATATTGTTATAATAAAAGATCATAAATATCAAGTCAAATTGTAAAGAGATTTACATATGTATGTACATATGGAAAAATCCATAGAGAGAGGTAGTTTTCGTGGGGGTTCTGTTCGATCTTCTGGTTGAAATAGAGATCCTTTTAGAATTCGAATAATTAAGAATTTATGCATTTATGCAAATTAAAATTAGCAAAATTCCGACTGTTTTTACTCCAAAAATTTGAGTAGAATATTTCTTGATCAAGAATTTGAGTAAAATATTTCTTGATCAAGAAAAAGGAAGCTAGCCTCGGAAGGCAGTTTTCAAATTTAGAAATGGCATAACTAAAGCAAAATTGTATATATTTGGAAAGTAGAGCTGGGGACAATTATATTTTTTGTGAATCGATTCTTTTCGATTCAATTCTGAAAGATCGATTAAATCGATTTAAAATTGAAAATATGTTGAAAAAAAAATAGGAATAATGCATATTTAGTTTAAAAAAAGTGGAATTTTAAACGTCAAATTTCGAATTGTTTTAAACAAAAATAAAAATTCAATGTAAAGATATTTTATGAGATCAAACGTTTTTATTTAATATCTAAGACCCATGTGTTCTTGCTGGTAAACACCAACTTGTCAACATTCTTTGGCTTTAAGGCAGCTTGCCGGTCAGTAAGAATACATCCAGCCCTGCTGAATGTCCTTTCGGATTCCGTTGAACACGCTGGAATGCACAAATACTTAAGCGGTCGATGCATCGATTCCCTAAAAAAGTAATAGATTTCTTGGCCCATCCAAAAACATCGATTAAAAAATTGAATTGTCCCCAGCTCTATTGGAAAGCTGTTTTGTGCTAGTTTTTATTAAGCTAATAAATCTGCATACTTACTTTCGAATTAAAAAAAAGATTTTTTTTGCCAAATTTTGACAATTTTAATAATTTTAACCCCCTTATCAAATTTTTAAAAACTGGCCAACATTTTTATTCCGATTTTTTTTTGTAATATGTTGATTGGAATTAGTTAAGATTTTAATGGCGAATTCAAAAATATACGGCTTTTGGTCATCACCTAATGTTTGGCTATAATAGGCTCTCAAGAAAGTCTCAAATTCGAGTAATTTTTTATTACAAAAATATTATAAAAAATTAAAAAAATTTTTGTGTAAATCAAAGTTTAAGAATGACTAACTATATATATGACATACATTTTAATTTAAAAGTATTTTCTGTGCTAGCTTTTATTAGGATAATAAACCTGCATACTGAGTTACTTCTGGCCAAAATTTAATACCCTGCAAGTGTTTTAAAAATAATATATAATTTATTTACTTAATAGAGAAATATGTTAAATTACAGCATTTTAATCACCGATTTTAAATAAATGTGGCTTCCCCTTTATATAGGACCTGAACTTATTTTAGAAGAACCTAATAACATATAATTATTCATTCTTTTAAATAACTAATGTCCAAAGTTGCTAATAAATTTTATTATTAAATTTATTATACGATGTTATGTGGTTTAGTTTTTTATAGGTGTTAAGGCTAAATAAAAGTACCCAAATGTAATTCAATATGTAAGATATCCATGGACATTTTTATTGGTAGCATATTCAAATCGTAAATTAATTACATGTAACACATAAATAATTAATTATTCTGCACAAAATAAAAGAAACTGCAAACTGTGGCATGTATTTAAAACCACCTATAAATATTTACCAATATTTTGTATGTATAACTTTCCAACTTTAACATTCCCAAATATTTGTTTTATTTTGTTTCGAAAATTGCAGCTTAGTTTGGGAAATTGGCACCATCCAATGCGGGCCAATTAATGTCCTAAATAAACATGGTAGCGGACAAAATGCCAGCGAAGAAATTGAAATTTCCTGGCTGGATTACCTGGAACATTGGCAAATAAAAACAAACGTTTTCGATCGGCCAGATGAGTTCGTTATTGAATCGCAACCGAGTGCAGCGAATCAATTCGAAACAAGGAAGATGCAGGCAGGACAGGAATCCTATTAGAAACCCAATCAACCGTTTCAAATGGGATACACGTTCCCTGATCCTGTCCTCGTTTCATCCTCTTTCAATTTTCGGGTCGAAAAATTTGAGAAGCGTTGCAAATCGCCGTTCTGGAGACCATATGGGCGCAAGGGATGACTATTTGGAGTAAGAATATACTAACTAACTCTAGACGGGCCTCTAGTTGGACTATTAAGGTGGCCAAAAATCATCGAGGTAATCGTCTTTGGTGGCCCTCGCTAAACCCAATTTGTCGGCAATTTAAAAGCAAATTGAAAGTGTCTATGTAACAATTTTCGTAGCCCGTCGAGAGAAAGGACGTTCGGCAAACACGTAGGACTACCCACATAGATCACAAAAGGCGGGCCCGAAAGCAAAGCGAGAAGCGGAGATGAGGAAACTGCTACTTTTCGCACAATGCCCGGGCGCATGAAAAGAGACACCTCCGAACTATTCCCTTGTCACTACCATACATCCTCCACCTCCGATCTTCGATCTCCGAGCTCCGAGGTCCTGACAAGCCGACGCATCCGTCACCTGGCGCGATTAGCCGTTACAATGGCGAGCGGCCACGGCAGGATCAAAGCGGAAAATTCATTTGGCTTGGTGGTCTTCGTCTCGGTTTCGCTTTTGATCTCCGCACAAGCGATCCTTTATATCGCTCAACACGGAATTTACTAAAACACCCTCAGTCGCCCAGTTCATTAGACACATAATTGTATCGAATGGCATTGGCGAAGGTTGGCCAGGACTCTTCAACAGATCCCATAATTGGGTTAACAAGAGCTTGTTGGGTGAAGAGGTGATTCAAAGGGCTCGTCGACTTCCAATAAAGTTTATTTAAACGATTAAAAGAATCGGTTTAAAACTCCAAATCTGCCCTTCGTGATAAGTAAGGTACTCTTCAAAAGTTTCTGAGTTTCTATATTTAAGTATGTTATATTTAAATATTTAAAGTGGACTGGAGAATGACTCCCACTTGGGCCCGAAGAAGTTTCGGGCCGTGGCCCCCGCCAGGTTGGTGAAGGTCTGCAGCCGCCTCACGCCTGCTCAATCTCCATCTCCATAGAATTGTTCTTGCTCTTGTCGATTGAATTGCTCGTGGTCGCGGTATCCTTGTTGAACGGCACAGGCGGCCCCTTCGGGATGTTCCCGATCACCCGTTCGAAGAACTTATTCAGCTGCACGCCCTTGCGATACACGCTGGAGTTCCGGCGATAGAACAGGCGGCAGTTGGTGATTACCTGTTTGAAGTCCTGAATGACCTCATCCACGTCGCGGTAGTAGTTGTTTTCTACGCGCTTGATGATGGTGCCCAAGTCCATGGGACTCTTGACAACTATGTAGTAATTGGGTATCTTAAGGACTTTCGTGTCCACGGGATGCAGAAAATCTTCTGCGAATTTCTTCTTTGTCAGCTCGTCCAGATGCTGCTTGATGAAGTGTATCTGGTTGGTGTACACGCCAGCCATGCCCGGCTGGGGCATCACCTCGGGTTGGACGCGAGTGGGCCTCTTGATTTTAATCACCAGATCATTCTAACCAAAAAAAAAAATATATTAAAATCTAGGGACTTTTCCCGGGCGTTTTTCCTCCCAAACTTACCATGTTTGGTAGCTCTTTGATTCGTTTCTTTTTCCAACGATTTCTCTTAGCTTTTCGCGCTTTTAGCTTTGGGTTTTTCACCGAATTCGTTTGAGAAACACCTATTTTCCGAACTGGGAGAAAAAGCGCAGTTGTCAAAAAAGGAAATATTAAAAAGCCTTCGTCATTTTGGACAACACTGTCCAAGCTATAGTGTTGGGAAATCGATGTTACCAGGGCTGGAATGAGCCCTAATAAGAGGTTTAGGGAGAAACTAAAGCCAACAATGGCATATCAAAGGACGAAACAGCCCTTGTCCAATATTTTGCACCACTTCACAGGTTTTTACAATTTTTTAGACAAATCAAAGGTTAAAAATGACTTAACTAAGCTAAAATAGCATTTATTTCAATTTGGAAAGCTTTTCCGTGCATATTTTAATTAGGTTTCTATTTTATTTATATTTCTTTTTTCTTAATTTTTGACAATTTTAATGCTGTAACTCCTTATAGAATTTTGAAAATATGGAAACATTTTTTCTTCTGATTTCTTTTTTAATTTTAATTTTAAATAATTAAAGTTTAAATGGCAATTCGGAAAATATACGGCTTTTGGCTGTCACTTTCTTATTTGCTATAAGAGGCAGTCAAGAAAACATATATACTTTATGGGGTCGGAGATGCTTCCTTCACTGCGTTGCAAGGTTCTGGACAAAACATAATACCCTTAAAGGTTATAATAATTTTATATCACAAAAAATACTTAGTTGATGGTAATGTCAGACAGTCTTTGCCCATGGACTTAGACCACTATGTCCTATAAATGATGTATCCAAAATGGATATACATATGGGTATATATATATATATATATGGGTATTCCAGCATGTGCTGTGGATGATAGTCTCCCTTTATTGATCATTCAATTATTTCATAAATCAGACACGATTAACTGAAATCATTGATAAAGAAACGGACTCCAGTAAAGTTTCTATTATCCACAGCATTACTTTCCCATTTTGTTGTTATTAGAATCTTTTCTGAGTATTCTTAAAAAACAAAGTACTTCAATTGCCACCAAATTGCCATTCACTTTATTTCGAATAACGCGAAGCACCGTTGCATTGATCCTAAAGACTGCTGTAAAGTACAGTCGACACTGCAATAATAGATTTCATTGGGTGGATACGGGATATATGGTACAATGTCCTTTAGAAATTGACTTAAAATTTATGGTCCTCCATTATACGATTATTAACAATAATTTGCCTTTTACCAGGAATCCGCAGCTGCCAGAAAAGAGCAGCTCTCGAAAAAGAGTGTGTTATATGTTTGATAATTGCCAAACTATTGTTTGCTACTTAGCGACCGAAATTGCTTTCAAAGGACTGCCCTTTGTCCCCATTAATGGCAGCAGCACCTATGAGTAATTGAAGGTGGAAAGCAGACAAATGAACAACAAAAAGCGAACTGAACAATTAATTGCCCGGAAAGTGCCGTGGATGCAGCATCAAAATGGTGGACATTCTTTTTAGGAGGCAATGACGGAGGCGAAACTTGGGAAAGCATGCTGAGGTATTGTCTGTGATTACACAGATAAAAATGTTTGTAAATTTAAAAAATAGGTTCTTAAAAATGAGAACGAAATAAATTAAGAATATTTAAGCTAGGAATTATTAGGAATTTGTAAAATAAATAATATATTGAGTACTTTATATTACGTTAAAATTTTTATGATATATTTGTTATGATTTTCTTTTCAAGTTTAATATTAGCATTAAAAAAAACACTTTTTTCCAATTAAATAAATATATTTTAATATGGATAAAATATATTTAAAAAAAATGACTCTATAAACTTCCAGTTAACTTTTCCTCAGTGTAGATGAACACTTACAAAAATCTGGCTGAGCGATCGATCGGACTTATGGCCAACAGCAAGCAGGAACATGTTCGTTGCATGTTGGCCAGATCCAGGGACCCCGAGGATCGAGGAAAATACACAATATATTCGAGTAAGTAGACAATAAATGTATGTATAATTGGCAATGGATTTCGCTTCAATGGACCAGCGGAGCATTCGTTGCGCATGTGCATAGAAATAGTGCATTGTCTGCGGGTGCAACGAGTGCTGAATGAGTGTTGCCTCTCAAAGGACAATGCTTTCTCACTCGACCGTCGAGTGTGAATGCCGGCGAGCGGTCCAGCATTGTCCCGTCCATTGAGAGGCACTCGTGCGTAGCTCCGCAGGACATCTCCGGCCCATTCAGGCCATTGGAATTTTGGAACCACACCAAAAGAAATACACAAATCGTCGCACTAAAATTGGTCACAATTGCACGCAAACACGGCGAGTGCATTTTACATGCCAATTCGAGAGAATGCAATTCAATGAATGCAGCCAGGATGTCCTCCTGCATGGCCTCGAGAATAATTTCCAAGTCCTTTACAAACCTTTTAGCATTTGAAAATCACCGGACAAGGCCAATAAAAAGAGGATGCGTTGCTAATACAATTTACGTGCAATTGTTACATATCAGGGCGACCGGAAGCCGATATTTAGTCACAATCTCGGAATGTAAACAGAAATACGATTTCTCAAGGGAGTGCTAATGGCTCACAAAAGAAGCGAAGCGAATCTTGCTTAGATATGCTCGAAATGCTATATCATGGAGGTCTATGAGTTATATAGCCTTGGATTGACTGTACATAAAATAGAACTAAGCCTCATCCTCTTTTAATTTCCCAAAAGTCTTAATATGTTTGGATTCTCATCAATGTAGCATTGATCCTTACTTCCAGCTCTACTGAAATATGGTTTGAAATTCCCCCTGGGTTAGTCGCTCGATCCGCTTCGCAAAGCTATAAAAAATCTGAAAAACTCTAAAATAATAATTATAGATTATAAGCATTATACTCCTGAAGAAGTGCCAGCCTGCATGCCCCCGGAGACCAACTTCTATGCAGATGAAGTCACTCCAAGCTAAACCGCTTCAAGCAGCAGTACAAGTCCATTCTTCAGAAGCTTCGCCAGGAGGATGGACTAGGTCTCCCTATGAAGTGAGCATGGAGCGATTCGCCGCCCGCCAGGTGGACAGCCAACTAAAGGACGACGTTCGGACCGGACGCCTCGATAGCATCGAATTCGAGGACTTTGTGAAACGTCCCAAGCTCACCAGGCAAGAGCGCCATCCCCGAGCTAAATGGCAGACGTTCAAAAAGTTTTTTTTAGCTCAGAACCTGGCTTATAACTTTAGCCAAAAGACACTTACATAGCTTAACACGGCTTAATCACAAGAGATATTCTATAACATTAAAAATCCTGATGTTCAGTGTTTTCTGCAAGTATATTTCCAAAAACTCTTAAATTAAAATTGGTGCATAATATGCAAAAATATATACATATATCCTTAAGAAAATGATACCAGAATTTAGTCGGAAGTTTGCAATGCATTAAAGAATGCGAGGGTCAGACGACATAGTTTATATATTATTTTTGAAGATCTAGTCACTGTACCAAATATATTAAAATTTTAGAACCTCAACTATAACAACTTTTCTCTTTATTGTCAAACTACTCCAAAACTCTTTATAAAAGATCGTCATGAAACTTGCTTTGATGAATCCTCTCTCAAAGCCCTTAGCATGTTCCTTAGCTTAAGATTAGTTTAGTTTATTGCGTCACAAGTATATTACTTATTATTTACTGCGCTAGTCACTTTGACATTAAATCTTATTACATTAATTACATTAATTCTTACAATTTCATTACAGATACTATTGCAATTTCTATTACATAAGCTTTCACTTTTAAACTAATTCTTATTACTGAAGAATTTTTATATTTACTTAAATTTATATTCTTTTTGATTTTAGGTGTGTGTTAATGTGTTGTATTAGTTTTTCGCTAAATTGTGATGTTCCAGTATGTTTTTTAGGAAATGTGGCTAGAGTTCCATGCTCGTATAGCATATACGAAAAATTTTTGCCCCGAGTCTGCAAGTTTTGGTCTACTGCTTACTATTTTTTTTTGTTCTATGTGAGGACGTGAAACAAATCATGTTATAAAGGTAGTCAGGTTGTCTAGAATTTATAATTTTGTGAAGGAATACTAATATTTTTAAGTCAATCCTTTCAACATTCATGTTAAAGATTTTGTTTGCGCTTTCAGTTTTATGGTCAGTCCTAACCAATGGAAATTGGCTTTCAGTCAGTGAACTACTGGCTTATAAATAAGCTTACTGCACACTTACACTATAGATATACTCTTTTTTCATTTCTTTCTCATAAAAGCAAAATAAATTAAAATGAACAGACAGTCATTATCGCTGCAGCCATTGATGCTGATCGAGCACTTCATATTCGTGGTGCACCGTGAAAATGCACCTCACCCTCCATTACCCGCTGCGTGACTTTGAAAAATACCCTCAGCAATCAGACCCAGAGCCAGACTCAGGGTCATCAAGTGTAGAAGAGGGGATCTAATGAGCTCAATGTCAATATAGCTGGCTGGCCGGCATCGCCGATTAACACAAGGGACTCTCGCTGGGCAAATAGAGGTTTTCTTTGCACTTGTACGGCAAATATTGACACAGGACTAAGCAAACGCACTTGGCCGAGCGTAGAAGAAGACAAACAGAAAGGGAATTATTTTCCGGAGACAATAGCAAGTGGCGGTCCAAGTCGATTGGAACAATATTTGACATTCCTACTTACTTGTATATATATTTTCTTAATTTTTGGCGGCACTGTTCCGAGACGAGTAAATCATTGGCTGCGACGCGTCGGCAGACAGGGAAATATTTATTGAAAAAATATCTATGCATGAAATTTGAGGCCCCGACGGCAGGGAGAGAGCTACTATTGTTGATCTTATCGCTGGCCATGGATCTTCAAGTGCAGTGACAATAGAGGAAAATATTTTGTAAACCAAGTACCAAAACAGAGTGCTAGCTGGGATGCCTTATCTACATCTCGGCTGGTGTTGGGATCACTGCTCGGAATAATCCCGGAGTACTTCTAGATTGCACATCGCAGATAAACGTAAATCCCTCGCATGCGAGTACTCCCAAGAACAATGAGTGAGTAGTGCATAACGAATGTGAGTGATTGAGATACTTCTGGGGTGAGCTCTCCCTGTCTGCCCTGGAGATAGCCACTCCGATTAGTATCTGCCGTCAAGTAGAAGTGGCTATCTCGAACAGATCCCGGCCAGCCTGCTAATTGAGCCTCCGAGATAGTAGTTGTAGCGAGGAAACCAGGAATTGGTTAACCGGATTCCACTATCCAGGATCATGTGTGAACTTCGGTCTTAGTAGATTCTATTGGCGATTGGCGTAATCAGTTGTGAGCGATTGGTTTGTCGAGGAACAGTTCTATCTCGGTATATCCCATTTCCACATGTGATAAATGATCTCAGTTTAGCAAGGAGCTGCTTTCACCGAGTAATTGAACGTCCACGATAAGTATTCATTCATATGTGATTAGAGAGGGGAATACCCATGGGCATGGGTTGGTCGTGTGCTATGCAAATCTAGAAGAATCAGCTTACCTTTTCCTAAACTATATGGGATTATAAGATAATAATAAATAATTAAAAAGATTAGAGATTAGGAATCAATTTCCAATAAAAATTATCTTTGTTAGCACATAAGGTAGCTTAATTTTTTGTTTAACAAATGTATCTTTATAATCTCAACTAAGACCTTAAAAATATATATTTCTATCATTACCGATTATATAAATTTATAAAACCGTAAATTATATTATGCAGGTTTTTTCGTTAGAAACTTATTATTCCCTTAAATTGATATTTTTATGCGAATAATTTTTTAGATAGCTTAGATCCTCGTTTTTTATCCGTTTTAAAAGTAATTATACTTTTGCAGGTTATTATTAGTCATATATTTAGTCATAGGAACGATCTGAAAATTATAATATATATACAAAAGATAGCTTCCTTTTTGAGTATTTTATTTGAATTAATATTATTTCAATTTCGGTTTCAAACGGTCTTATAAGATTTATATAAAAAAAACATATTTAATTTATTTAAAAGGTGTGTAATTGTTTCAATAGCTTCATTCTTTTTACTTTAAAAGATTTTGTAGCAACTGTTACTACATCTATCTATATGAAAACTTCTTAAATATCATTTTCAATCTGTATCGTCAGATCTAAAAATAAAAAGGAAATAATGAATAATTTTTCAACCCAACATAGTAATAAATTAAAGTGCCTGTAGGATTATTTCTACAGCAACCATCGACTTCCTCTTTCCGACAGAAGCATTAAATAGTTACAATTGTTCTACATATCCTAAAGGTAAATCATAGGGGACAATTCAGGAGAAAGATTGAAGGATTCACGTTCCTGTTCGAACTCAATGGCTACTAGAGAAGGCAAGTATCTCGTCCGGACATTGTGCACTTCTGTACCGCCATAGAGACATCAACAAAGCGGCGGAGGCAGAAGAGGTAGGATCGGAGGCGAGGAAGAAGACGATGCCAACAAAGGAGCTAATCACCGATGCCGAGAAGCCTTCGAGGAGATGCCTATCTCTCGTCGCTCACATATATACTGTATCCTTGTTTACCTACATGTCGCCTACCGAACGCCCCGAGGCCGAAAAGGGAAGAAAGAGAAAAGCAGAAGTCGCTCCCTCGCACACAAACTCAGAGACCAAGCCTTCAAGATCCCTTTTAGATCCCAATAGATCCCATACACTGCGATCCGACTACCGTGGCAAGCCAACATAGCGGTTGACCATGGAAACCCAAGACCCACACAATATCTGTGGTCCCATATATGGCCTCGCATGCCGTTCCATTTTCATTTCCACTTCGATTCCTTTTCCTATTGATCCCTCCCATTGTCATGTATGCGTTCTTGTGTCCAGGCGATTTTCAAAGAAACAGGAAACATAATCCTACAATAACATTTTTACGCACTGAGCTCCTTTTAAGTAATCTTTACGTATGAAATTTGTTATCAATGGCACTCCATCTCTCGATCTCTTCATGTGCATGTTTTTTTTAGGCAAAATTGAAATAACACAGCCGATATGCGAGTGTATTCATCAAATTCCCGATAATATCCCCAGATAAGGTCCATGGAAAGAGTAATTTGCCCGGGATCAAGACGGAATCTATTATCCTATGCATATAGGGGATTTGGAGAAAAATATGCATTTAAATTCATTTGAAAGCGAATTTTCTTAAAAGAAAATAAGTAAAGGATATCGAAACTATGCAGGGGATAAATGCGGGACTACAAATATTTAAGTATTTTAATATGTTATATTACAATTGGTCTTGAAGGATTGTGTCTTAACAATTATTTAAAATAAGACAATATAAATTCTGCGAATTTTGTGGCTATGTCGAAATATCGATCAGTGAACCTTAAAAATAAATTATATCTATATAAATATTTGGCAGGACGATTCAAATAAGGCAGTCCAGAAATGTTCTTATATTACCATTTATTTTTTGCTAAAAGAAAGAGTTTTCGTAACTAGCTTAATATTTGTGTAGCCTTGCAGAGGGTATTATTATTTTGACCAGAAGTTTGCAATGCAGTGAAGGAGGCATCTCCGACCCCACGTAATACAAAAGTGCGCGAATTTAAGGTCTTCATGGGAGCCTATAAGAAAGTAATAGCCAAAATGCGTATATCTTCCGATTCGCCATTAAAATCTTAATAATTTACAATCAAAATTTTGAATAAAATCAGAAAACAAATTTTGCAATTTTTTTTAATTATTTAATAAGAGGTTACATCATTAAAATTGGCAAAAATTTTAAACAAATATTTTTTTAAATTTCTAAACTAAATATGCAGATTTATTATTCTGATTAAAACTAGCACTAGCACATTTTGGCTAAGTTATGCATTTTGTAAAATAGCAAGCTCTAAGGATATGTAAGCTTTGGCTTTCCCAAGTTGTCTTCTTACACCAAATGTCTAAGCTACTATTCCAATGCGAATGCAGGACTTAACATGGAGCCCGACACACTAAAAATTTAAGTAAATTTGCCTTTAATAACGATTAAAAAAATGCGAAACTTTGTAAACGTACGATTGCAAATTTGTAAATATTTAATTAAACTATTTAGCATGTCAGCATTTCAGTAAAATAAAAAATAAATTACTGAGGATATAATTAGTTGAAAAAATATATTATCAGAAAATTAAAATTAAAATAAAATATTGGTCTTCTCTCCAATTAATTTTTTTTTGATATTTGATACATTAAATATAAAAACCAGCAAACGTTAATTTTCAATGATGAAATTAACGTTTTTCTTAGTAAAACTTTATGTGATATAATTTCTTTAAATCTTTTAATATTTCTTGGTACAACAATTTATGATAACATTATTATATAAAAAATAGATTATGAAATGTATAGGAATATAGATATTGCGATGTATTTTTATTACATTAACTACACTTAATTAAATTCAATAAAGCAAATAAACGCTTAAGATAAATTATGCTGAGTGGTCTTAGTAAAAAAATATTCTTTCTTTCTCCCTTTTACGATTGAGTTAAATATTATATCTTAAGCTTGCAAATGAAAATAATTGTTAATATTAATCTCTTGACTGCCTCGAGAAGTGTATATTTAACATCATATTGTTTCCAATCTATTATTTCTATGATAGATCCTTTGATGTCAATATTTTCTCGATATTTTTGCAAACAATAAACTTTATTTCCAAACAAGAAGAAAACAAATCTCGGTTTATTTACCGACCGACATTTGTTCCGAGCTCCAAGAACTCGCACGGGAGGCAATCAATAGAGGCATCTACAAGAACATACCAATTTATAGATATTGCTAACTACTCAATCATGAAGAATAATAAGCGGAAAAAAGTGAAACGAGAAGACGGCTTGATGAGGATATATATACATGTACAATGTGGTACAGCCACAGATATATCTGAAAAGAAGCAACAATTTAAAAAAGAACAACAGCCAGCGAGGAGAGAATAGATATTCATGGGATGGTTAAAGGAAAAGTCATGCAAAATGCACACAATAGGGCCAGGACGGGCCGCATCGGAGTCCCCCCGAGGCTGTCGCATTGTTTGGGCCGCTTTTGAAAATATTTGTAAACACGTTTTTGGGAAATTCGGTGTGTTTGCCAAGGCTAACCATTGTCCCGACGGAGGAGGGTTGGAGGCAGGTTTGGCCAACATCACAGTGAGACGTCATGGAGTTTCACGTGTTGTCACCAGCCACCAACCGCCAGGCTTATTAATGGCCCCGACAACTCATCCTCGCCCGGAATACCATTACCCAGCCCCTGCAGTAGAATCTGTTGAAACGTGATCTCCGACTGGGTCTCGGTCTCGCACTCCGTCTCGGGCGGGGGTAATCCCCTGTCTCGACTCCGGCTTTTGAGTCCCAAAACCAAACCCGAATCCGTCTCCTCTGATCCCGGGGCACACAGAGTGTGCCTTTTAACGAGCTCTAATTTGGTGCTGGACCATTTCGAATAGACGACAGCGGGAACAGCAGAGAGCGAGCAGCAAAAAAGGTTCCATTATTCACAACTTATTTCCAGAGAATAGCTAAAATAATGATCGGTTGTCTACTCGACCGAATCCGAGTCTCAATCCCAATTTCAATGCGAATACAGGACTTAACCTGGAGCCAGGAACACTGCAAGAAATATGAGTAAATTCGTCTGGGAATTATTAGAAGTTATTTCTTAAAAATTTGAAAATTTTTTATTATTTAATTAAGCTAATTACTATGTACATATTTGAAAAGAATAAATTATTAATTACTGATAATTCATACACAGAAATTTAATAAAATATTTGGTCTTTCCCAAATTTATTTCCGAAAATTACAACAATTTTACCTCTTAACATAAATGAACTTGATCTATGATCAGTACATAAATTTCTCCGTAGTTTATGAATAACGAATAATATATATTAAGTTACAAATCACTTTAAATATTTTGTTCTTAAAGGTAATTTGCAAATTTTCTTAATACTTGTATTATATTTTTTATTAAATCCAAATAATACCATAAGGTATCAAATGTTTTCCCCGGTGTATGTTTACACAATGCCAGTCAAACAAAGTTCTGTTTTTGTTCGATATTCGAGACAGATCCCTAACGTGATAATCTTTTAAATTGCTCAAAATTTTACCTATGACTCGACCTATTGCTCTCTCCTCGGCTGCCTCGCAGCCCTTATTAGTTCGCTTCCCTTTTGGGAAATTGGAAAATGAGATCTTGTCGCTTATGTTATTTGGTATTTTGACAAAACAATGAGCAAATTTGAAGCGTCTTCTGTTTGATGTGCGTGTGTTTTGTGTGTTACCTCGAGTTGTTGGCCAGAAATGCGCGGCTTGGCAGCCAAAGTCCTGCTGCCCCATTGTCCTCATATGTGTACAGTTTTTTGTTTGGAGAAACGATTTTCCTGGCAAGCATCTTAAGTGAAAGATGCTGCTGAGGTGTAATCTTGAGCTGATTTGATGTTCATGTGATGTTTACAGGGGCTTTTGTCTGGGACATTAGGCGGTTAACTGGGTTCTCCACGGGTATTGATTCCTTGTTGCGATCTTAAGGAGATGAAGGTGGAGTTTGGGAAGAGGTCTTAAGTATGTGGATCAATAAATATTTATTTCGTGTTGCATTTAGCTCAGACTGTTGGTTTATTAACCAGCATCAGAGTTTGGATATCTTTTTGCGTTACTAGGATTGATAAATATCTTTCTGATTTATCTTTGATGATTTATTTATATAAACAAGTAAATATTTGCTTTAGGAAATTTCTCTATGTACAGAAAAAATTATGTTTTCATTTGTTTAATATTTGTATTTGTGGAAAATTCAACATAATAATTAAAGACTGTAAAAATCCCTTTTAAAAAGTTGGAGGACAATTTAATATTCAAAGTCTACCCTTTTGGTAATATTACAAATTTAAATAAGATTTTTTGAAACTGTTTAAAGATTACAAAATGAGTGATAAGTTTTGGAATGTTATATTACTTATGACAAACGAATGTACTTCAGGAGGTAAATGTATACTTTTACATTTGATATGATTAATTAGATAAATATTAATTCATATATTGATTTATGTAATGTTATTAACATAAAATATTATAATAATATATTTCTATATTGCATATATAATTCGGTGTGTGTTCTTAACCCAATTTTGATTACTTAAATTACAATTTAATAATTTTAAAGCAAGAAAAAATCAATTTTTTCTTCAGTATTTAATAAGAATGTTTCTTTCTTAGAAACCAATACGAATTAATTATTTTCTTATCCTTTAATAATTCCTTAATTAAGTGACAGAAAAATTATAAAAACTACATATGAAACAAGTATTTTATATTCATTTTTAAGAACTAAAGAGTCCTTTTTTTAATAAAATTTGTACTATATAATTTTATAAAATAATTTTTTAGTAAAAGATCATTTAATCTTGATCATTTGATACAATCGCACGTTTAAAACATTTTTAGAATATTTTGTACCCGCCTATGACCTAACCCAACCTTTTATCGATCTGATTTTGCTTTGGTAATCACCTAATGAGTTCCCAACCTGAACTCATTAATAAATCCTCCTACAAGCAATCGAAAAGGTAATTAACGATGTCCTAACCCGATCGCATATCTTATAGATATTGGTCCTTGGATCAGCTACGGCTACAGCAGATCCTTTTCATCTCGAAACTACCGACTCACTTCCTATCTGCCATCGCCCCGAAATAAAGGTTCATTAGTAAATTTCCGAGCTAAAGAGGCTGCTTAGGCATGATCATCTTAAGTATACATACTCGGGGCAATCAAATGATGTTTTAGGACTCACTAGAAATACTTTTTCAGGCGAACACAGAGAGGGGCGGAAGGGGGCGATGACTACGCCCATGGCCGCCCGGAGACCTCCAAAGTCAAAGGGAAAACAGTGTTAACAATTTACACCAGAGAGTCTGCCGCCATCAATCTTCTAACAATATCGTTTGTAGCTGATTGTCGGGCTCTACTCCCAAAAACGCCCCCCAAAAGAAATGTTAAAAATTTTCTAGTCTCCGTATATGGACTTCCTATGTACAGCTTCTACACGGACAATGCCCGAAGAACGCCCCTCAAGAACCTAAGATCGGAGAGCGAAGAGCCAGAAGAAGAAAAAGATTGGAAACCCAAAATCAATAAAATGCAGCGCCGCAGGGGACAAAGGCGAGTCATGGTGAGGGGAAGGGCCAAGGGCACTAAGGGCAGTAAAAAAAGAAAATAAATTTAAACAAAAGAGACCCTGCCTGCACACGTGTTCACAAAGAAAAACTGACCGACACAACAACGATCGATCGAGCGACCCCCGAGTCCAAAAATGTTCCACTAAAATTCGGTTTAAATTTGTTTCATTTTCAATCCCTTTTTTAACGATGCTAGACCGCTTTTTGGCCGTATATTGGTTATCCGTTTTAACAAATAGGTGTGTAAAATATTTTTAAATGTGATCGGGTCTATGCCTCAAGGGATAAATCGAACATTTACTGTGAAATTGAAAATTGGAAGAGACCTTTGGTTAACTTTTCATTTTAGTTTTTAAATGGATACACCTTGTAGGGTTAAGAGAAAATGATAATTATATGCAAAGGGGCTTTAGGGATGCGTTTAACAATAGCAAAACCCATTTAAAATTTTCTACAGATTATAGCACTGAAATGCTTTTAATCATATAATCAGAATTTAAATTGGCTTTGGTCTGGTCATATAAATTTATGTAGAGTCATTGCCATAATGTGCATGATCAAGGATGCTAAAAAAAATAATAATTAAATTTCTTAGGCAACAATTTATGTACGTTTCCAATTAATAGTAATTTTCCTTAGAACGTATAGGGGATGGAATATTTGTTGCATACTTTTGGACAACATTTCCATAAAATTCTGTGGTCTTATATATTTCTATTTAAATATACACATTTATTCTAGGCACTGAGGAAAGTTGAAAATCTATTTTTAATCAATAAAAACCAGAAGAAATCAAAGTTTTCAGAAGAATAATTAGAATTTATTAAGGGGAAAACAAATTTAATTTGTTTGGACTTGTCATAGGGGTAGCTAAATACAGAAAAATCCCTAAAAATATTATAATAATGCTAATTGAGTTATATTTTTTATGTGATCCTTCAATCCATAACATAATGCATTTCAATTTATAAACGTTCATCCCATCTCCTCTTTTAAAAACATTCTTCACCAAGATATCTCGGTGGCCGCCATGTGGCCTCAGATTGGTTTTCGATTTTAACAAATAGGTGCCTAAAATATTTCACAAATTGTCGGCTGCATATGGAAATCCATTAGTCCCAATGGAGCATGGATCGTAAATAATGAGCCTCGGCAGCGAAACACTCGAGACTCCACAGAGCGGCGCAGGGATCCGGTTTCAACGAGGGTCCTGGCACCGAAAACCCAATCCCTGCACCGATCCCTGTTATATTTGACAACACGGATTTCATCTGTGCTCGCTCCCTCTCTCCTGTGTGTTTAATTGTCAAGTGCAGTTTCTGACACGAACCCGGGTCCCAGCTCCTGAAATATAATGCCTCGACATACAAGCCGATCTCGTGTTCGAAAGTGCAGCTCGAGCGTCACTCCACCGTCGAAATCAGGTCCTTCAGGACTCAGGGATCTGCTGAGTCGTCGTTTCAAGTGCCGCATTCTGGGCGAGGAGGCGCAAGTGTTTACCATGCCACAATAATCTTTACTAATCAGCTATGAAAACTACCCCCAATGGGATGTTATCGGCTGTAAAATGATATTTGTGTCTGGCACTGAATCAAACTCAACCATGACCAAGCCGACCAAACAAATGTGTTCTCTTTCGAGTATGAAGAAATTTAATTTCCATTTTTTTTGGGGAGGCTGGTCCAGTGCCACTTGAGTGGATCGTTGGGCAAAGTAAACGATAACTAACGATCCCTAAACTGCTGATTGAGCCAAGCCGAATTGTCGACAAGATAATGCACTCTCTGCCGAAATTTAAATATTCTTTTTTGGATGCTTAATGACTTTGGCCTTGTCTCTAAAGTAATTAAAACGGTGACGCCATTTAGAATTATCGACAAAAAATAAATGGTTTTCTTTAGCGACAGTTCGGTCGATAAGGTTTTAGGGGTACAGGTAACACTTTGGTTTTTGGCCGAGCTACAGTACAGGTAAGAGTCCGCAAGGCGTCTCGAGTCGTTAGGAGGACAATAAACGACAGGACGCCGGCGCCAGGAAAAATTATCCATCGTCTGGCATTTTTGTCATTCGCCTTTGACATTCCTGGAATTGGCAGAACCTTTTCAGAATTTATATGGATTTCTCTTTTGTCTCATAGAGCGCGATTTTTCACACTCGACAGGAAGGAGAACAACTAAGGCATACAACAGGTTGATGTCAACCATTTTAGGGAGCTATTAAGGTTGCAACAAACCTCAAGACGTTGTCACCTTTTGGTGCAGGGATTGGACCTTCGATTTATGTACAGTCTTTTTGGGAAGAAGGTATAAAAATGTGCCAGGTGCTAAAAATATCTAGAATATGTGAACCCCATCAAATAAAATGTAATATATACTAATTATATTTTTTTTAATCACGCAAAGGTATAATATAATAATAATATAATATAATTCGGCAATTATTTTATTTACCTAATATTTCTAGTAAAATTTTTGAAACCGTATATAGACAACTTGCAGTTATTGCACATTAAATAGGCACAGCTAAAACTAAATTATTCCTAAATACCGTATAAAGAATTAATTGTGACAACACTTTCAATTTTAAGCAAAATACATTATAAGCTACTTGTCATGCTAGGAAATAATTAAGCAAATAAATAAAAACGCTAAACAGTACATACTTTTCTTGATTCTTAAACATATTTTTTTAAGATATAATAAATATCATTGCTTTAGTGTTATTTCTACATTTTTTAAGATAGGTAACGAAATGTTTGTCTGGAAAAATTAGAAAAGGGACTCGAACTCGGAAGTTATTCCAGATTTTATCCGACTACCAATTTTAAATATTTGAAAAATAAATATAAAATATAAATATATGAAAAAATATTAAAATATTTGGCTACCTTAATTTTGAAGTATTTCTTTATAAATCAACAAAAATAAAATATACAAAGAGTTGAGGCAGACAATTTGAGATACCCATCTAGGTAAGGAATTTAATTTCCAAGCACTCCAACACTCTTTTGTAAAATAAATAAAATATAAATAAAACCAAGGGCTGCTTCGTTCAATTACCCAACCATGACATAAAACCCCCCACCATGCACGCTTATAAAGCCAACGAAGGACAATTGCTCAACCCCAAGAAACAATCTTCCAAGGGATCGTCTCATTTGATTTTATAATTCGAACCCTACCCATCAATCAATCAACGCGGAGAGTGCACAAAAACATCACCCTCAAATTCAAATTCTATTCAAGAGATTATTCTTGGGGACTTCTTCTTCGTCTCCTTACAATTCCGAAACATTAACATTTTTTTGGGTACATTTTTTGTCGAATTGAAGTGAAACCGAACTCTTTGCATTTGATAGGACCCTTTTACCATAATGCCAAAAGAAGCGTTCCTGATTTCGGGCTAAAAAGAAAGGAGAAAAAACCAAATCGATGTTGGACAATGGCAGTCTTTAATCCCTTTTTCCGGAAGGTCACAATTACGCTGGATTGGAGTGGCATTCGACGGTCATATTGGGTATGCTAACCCCCTCCTCCGCAGATTGTACATTGTTGCATTTTGGGAAGAAAAAAGGGTCCAGCGCTGCACACGTGCAAGGGTCAAAAACTCAGCATCGACGGCAGGTAGAAAGGCGGAACACAAAGGGAGAGAGACCCCAACACACATCAGAAATGCAAGATAAAAGAGGATTAAACGAGACGAGAACGAAACGAGCCGAACCCTAAAATGACCCAAAACTAATGCACCTCACGGAGGCAGTGTTAACGGTCCACTAGTCGGCCATCAACAGCCATGAAAAAGCAATCATCATCGCGAAGATCCCCGAGATCGTCTCATGATGTTTGCAGATAAGATTCGGTAAAAAAAAAAACTACCTTTACTCTACATAGTAACTCCAAGGCACTGATCCCTTTGGCAAATACGAAACCTAATTTCTACCAAATGGAGTAGAATTTGTACCAACTGATCGTGTCTGGACTTGTTCTGGGTTTTCAGGATCGAGAACTGTTGCACGTGTGTAAACACTGAAAGATGTGGGATCGGCCGCCTTTCTCCCTTTCTTTTCTGTTGCTTGTCAAACAATGAAACGTTTTCGTAAATGTTCCCATTTGGTAATAGGAAGAATGAAAAAACTGAACAAAAAACGACAAAAACTGAAAATAGACTGTTAAGTTAACTAAACAATGAAAACGTAAAAAGCAAAAGAAGTCTATAGTTTGTTAATAGGGAAATAAAAAGTCTTTAATATATAAATTATAAATCTTTAAAGTTGTCTTTTAACTTTAGAAATTTAAACTTAAGTTAAAAAAATATTTATATTCCTTACTGTCTTGAAATTTAATATTTAATTTAAACAATGGTTTATTTTAAAACATAATTTTTTATTTAATATTTCATTTTAAAGCCAATGTTTTTATGTAGATAATATAATCCTTAATTCATAAAATGTAATTCTTCTTAATAAATCCATTGGAATATATCAATCCAAAATATTTTTCTATTAGTGTTAATTTTTTAAGAAAAAATGGTCGTATTTTGCATTAATAAAATATAAATTAACTTATATTTTTGTAGCGCCTTAATTTTTCTAGATAAATATTTTTACAGCCATTAGGTACTTTCTTTTTCTTTGAAATTATGCTTGATATATTAGAAAGGTAAAATATAACCATAACATTCGGAAAATATAAAGCAATAAAATCGTAAAATAAATAATTATATGCTGGATCAAGATCACTCAAGTCATTAACTTAAAAATAACATTTTTTAAAAACGAAACTTCAACCAAAAGTAAACATTTAAAGATTTGTAATCTTGATTTGTGGTATTAGTTCCCTAAAAACGCATTGATTATTCCGGCCATTATTCGATGATCCAAAAAACCTTAACAAACTCAATAAATTTCCATAGACTACTCAATTTACATATCACAACCATTATTAATTAGTACACCTGAAAAAAGTCATCTCCGAATGTTGAACAATACACAAATTTACATAAAATCAACTAGATACGCCTTTCATCAATAAACACTAAGGGGGTTCAAAAGGGTAAACGATACGAGTTGCATGTGGAGAGGGTCAAATCGGGTCAAGCACGTCTTCTGGCCAAGTAAAAAGCCCTCGACAGCCATACAAGTATTTTGCCTCCAGATTAACCCCTTTGGCTTTTGCCACTGCAAATGATACAGATATTTACTGCAGCAAATTGGGGCAGAATCAAACTGGTTTATTCCCCAAAAAGGGGAAACCTCTGCGTAATCAGGAGCAGAACCATCAGCCAGGGGCCAATTAGGGACCCTCTTAATGATGGCGAAGACATCGACATCCAAGAAAGAAATCGACCGTTACAAGAAACTCGAGTCGAGTCCTACGGAGCCGTTACAAAATTATGAAAGTAACCTTCGGGGGCAAGGGAAAAGGGCAAATAACAATTAGGAGGCGGCTCATAAACGAAGTGCCGACGAAATTCCAGTAAAATGCGTAAACCGAGCCAAAAACCAAACTCTCGGATACAAAGATACGTATCTGTCCGAACGTGCTTCTCCCCGCGTCGTAAATTTTTCACGCATCAACAGAGCGGCGAGCAGGTCCCTCGGAACCTTGGAAAGAACAACAATGACAAACAAATGCGATCGGAAGGAGCTGAAAAGGACCTGCCAAGATTTCCCAAAATGCGGCATTAATGCATATTGACTAACCTTGAGAGTCCGACCCGATCCCATGCCATTGCAAGTACCGAAAAATACGTTACTTTCCCAAACTACCTACAGGTTGGGAAACTGGGAAAATGGTAAAGTGGGACGGAAAAAGACCATGGGACCATGGACGGACAGAAGGGCACTTTCTGGGCCGTCTCAATGAAATAACGGACAAGTCCCTTGTCTGAGCGGGTATTTCCAGCGGCGAGATTGTATCTCTCGGCTACGCAAACCTATTGTTTGTCCATATCCTCCGTCTTTTTTCTGGATAGTGTGTCGAATTTTAAAATCTCTCTCCCCTCGGGCTCGGAATTTTTCCAACAAGTTACGACTTGTCCGCTCCGTTCTCTCCTGGAATTTCTCGTCTGGGATTTAGGGATTTCGGTTTTTTCCTTTTTGCACCAGAGTCGAGCAGGTAGTGAGAGCAGAGTCTGTGCGAGGGAGGGTGAGTCTTCTCTGCGGGGGAAAAGAGAGCTGGAGAGCAGGTCGAGATCAGTGAGATTCTGGAAAAGTCCGTTAAAAATCCAGCAGAGAAGTGAGTATGAGATAACTAACTCGAATATTTGGTACCTTGTTTGGGCTTATACAAGTTCGTAGATATTATAACAGAAGTTGGCAAAATATTCCGTTTTGTTCTGGGCTCTTATTTGCTGCAAATAAATTCTTTTAAAAAGTCTTAAATTCAGTTATTTTACTAATATAATACAAATTTCTTTAAAAAATAATACATTTATCAAAATTAACTATTTTACTAATGTAATACCCATACAAAAATGTTTCTTGTATTGATATTTACCTTATTAACTATGCCTACCACTTTTGTAATTATTTATTTATTTATTTTGTAAAAATTTCTTTAAATACTTTCCTTTTTTGAGTTTATGTAAGAATATATATATTCATATTAAAACAAAATTAATCCTGAAACATTAAAATTCTACTTTCTTATTTTGATAAAATCCCTGTAGGATTTTTTCCTTTCTTATTGATTTAACACACACCCAGCATACCCATCCTACCTAGGAGTGAGGATCTTCCACTGCACACCATACTCTCTATCAGCTCTCGCTCTCTCTGGTTTTTGTGCAACCACCTGCCGGCGTTCTGGCCTCCGATTGGCCAGGCCTGCGATCGTGAGAGGCCGCGCTCTTTGGGAGAACTCTCCCCCGGCGCGAGAGTCCCCGGAGCGCGGATCGTATAAAAGGAGCTGGGCCGAGAGCAGGGAAACCAGAACAACACCAACCTCTCAGCCGAGTGCAACAGTCCAAGTTTACAAATCTACAAAGTCCACCAACTTCAGTCGCTACAATGTCGTTCATCACTCGGGAATACAAGTTTGAGAGCAGCAACGTGATGCAGCAGAAATCAGATCAGCACACGATGGCCATGCGGAGTCTGCGGAAACTGGTCAAACCCCTTCTGCGACTGGTGCGTAGGAAGCAGCTACTCCGGAAGACGCTCGCCGAGATCCAGAACCAAAATGCAGTCAATGCCTCGCTGGAGGACATGCGCCGCGATCCGGCGGCCAGTTGCGATAACATGGCCAACGAGGAGCTGGAGCAGCGACTGTACAGCGAACTGCGCCAGCAGGCCACCGCCAACGTGGCCATGATTGTGCAGCCGGGTCAGCAGCAGCAGGCGGTGGTGCCGGTTCATCCAGAGCAGACCTTCATCCCGGTCCACTTTGCCCGCACCAGCAGCGGCACCTTCTTCTGGACATCGGCCGAGGGCGCCCGCCAGCACCACGAGCAGCAGTTGCGCCAGCAGTTCGATCGCTGGGTCCAGGCCTAGGATCATCCTCGATCCGATCCCCAACCCCAACTCAGGCAGCTTTAAGTGCAAGTGTCTCCCTCCATTGGTCGTCGGATGGACGCGGGTTCAGCTTCGCATGTTCGTAATCTCAGGGTGATATTAGGCATAGATTGGATCCCTTGGTCAGGAGGCCAAAGGAGACGCAACTCTAATTGATATTCAATTGTCACAATCAAGCGTTACTATTCGCAAACTCATTGTGATCCCTTGTGTCTTATTAGCCGTAGCTTAGTTTAAGTCGAATCATTGTCTTCCATGTTTGTTTGTTAGGGTCTTTCGCATAGGTACCTAGGCTAAGAATCATTGTCTTCCATGTAAAATTCTAGCTATAAGATCATATAAGAACAAAAAATAAAATACAAGAAAAAAAACGAAAACAAAATCCAACTTGCTTTGTTTCATATTGGTGCCTTTCTTTCCACAGACTCCAAAAACGAAAGCAAAAAGAAAATCTTCTTGGAAGTAGAAAAATCTGAAAAATAAACGCTCATTGGAGGTGACTTCACCGTTTAATTCTGGTTTGAATAAATGGAAATTATATTGGTCTATGTCTATGCTGGTAACCGCATTCCAATCAGGGATTTCATTCTTTCCTATTTGTGTTTCAAATTGGAGAAAATAGATAATGCTGGTATACCATTGGATTTGGAGTTGATTTATCACAAAGAAAACTATTATTTTTATTTATATGGAACATTTTTGCAGACACCTAAGATGGGTTTTTGTTTATATATTTAATGCATAAAGAAAATATTGGTTTTGACATTTATTTTGCGTACATTTTAATCAGAAATGTTGATTTCTTGAAACACTAAAAGAAAGACATTTACAAACAAATAAAAAATGTTAACTTAGAGTGCAAAATCGTTACTGAAGTGCAGATTAAATATTATATTATTTATGAAGTAGGGTTATGTTTGTCTAATAACGTTCAGAAAGATCAAAATGAGCAGCAATAGGAAGCATTAAAAATTTTTTATATAAAACCGTTTCTCTCCAGCAAATTGAACCACCAGTGAATTTATGTATTCATTTTCTTTCTTAAAGCGAATTATTCTTATTCTCCTCAGAGCTCATACTTATACCCTTATAAAGAACTCAAGACAAATCAAAATCTTATTACCATTCCATCCACAATATTTGGTTTCACTTTGTCCAGAAACTAATTAGCTTGGCATGGATTTTATGCATTTTATGCAGGCTTCACGAATTTCACGAAACCTGACACTGACAACTACACTTGAGACGCCATGAAAATTAAATCTTCAAGGGCTTATAGGGAATTATGGCTGTGGAATAGTTAAGCGAGCCACAAACATGCAAGACCCAATGGATTTCACCCCCCAAGTGGATAGAAAAGGATCCGAACCCACACTAACCAAATGCGACAAGATCCTACAAGACTGGAATTCGAATGGTTCCCAAAATTACAATTACCAAGTATTTCAATAGGAGACCAAATCTGAATTTCAACACGAAACGAAATGTAATTTTATTTTTTAAAGAAGAAGGGGAGAAGACAAAGGAACAAGTGTGTGGGGACAGTGAAGCCTGTTACACAAAAAAAAAGATTTCTTAAGTGGTTGCTGTTGCAACAATAATGCTCTTTTATTTTAGTTATAGTAAAGAAAGAAATATGGGCACAAACATATCCTAATTTCTACAATTTACTCAACACTTAAAGACTAAATTAAAATAGTTTTTTCTTATGGAATATTACTACAGATTAAACAACCAATTAAAATACAGTGAAGCCAGGCAAATAATCAATATTTTCTCGTCCTTTAATAAATGGGAAAATCTGGTTTTAGGATAATGAATCTTTCCCACTTTTGGTAATCAAATCTGAATTTCAACATGAAGTGAAATTTACATTTATTCCTAAGAAAAAAAGGCAACCCAAAGGAACAAGTGTGAAGACAGTGAAGCCTGTACCAAAAGAAATCTCCTGAACTATCTCTGCTTACTTGTAGCTACCCAGAAATCTAGAAAAATCGTAGAGCAATCCCACAGATTGTTCACTGTATTCGTCGGGATACCTGATCGTAGGCCTACCTGTGTCGATCAAAAACGAAATGTTGACGTGTAAATATTTCTCGTTTTGCCGACGACAACATGTGTTTAACGAGGGTCTGTCACTTTTATACCTCCACTGTCAGCCTATTAACAATTAATAGCCAAAAACTAATCAAGGCATAAATTCGAGCCGAATCCTCCGCAAACAAACCACTCAAATTACTAAACCGAACCCAAGAAAAGGGATGGTTTTTTTGTGCATGCTTGCCGCATCGTCCGATAAATATTCGACTGAAATTATACTCTCCCACGACGAAGCCGAGGCCTCGGAGGGAGAGATTTATTTAGGATCATCAGCGTGGAGGCCTCACTTTGCACACGTGCAAGGGTCGCACCGAAAAAAGGGACCCAAGCCGAAGCTACCTGCCGAGAATGCCGGGGAATGCGTGACTCTCGCATTTGGAGAAACCGAGAAACACCTGCGCCAGGACGCTACCTGATTGGCCACGACTAGGGGTTGGTTTCGCAAGGACTGGGTATATAAGCGGGGCGACATTCCGAAGAGGACATCACATTCAATCGCACCGTTGAACAGTCAAGATCAGTCTACGACAAATAAACTGCAAAGATGGCCTACGAAACTCTGCTGAACACCACCTACAGCCCCGTGGCCGCCTGCCAGAAGAAGACCTACACCCCCAAGAAGGCCGTGAAGAAGCTCTTCAAGGTGGCCTGCAAAATCTTCAAGTCCTCGGGACACCAGCCTCTGAAGAACACCGCCGCCACCGTTCCGAAGGAACTCCCGCAGGAGCTCCCGATCTCCGATGAGGAGTTGGAGAACTCCCTCAATGAGCAACTGGAGGCCGAGCTCGTCCAACTGTGATCGCGGAAATGGACCATCCCAGATCCCAGATCCGACGCCCTGAACAGCAGCTTTAACAGACTCCTCCGGAATCGGTCTCTAAACATCCGCATCAGCTTTAACTCCACGCCCTGCAAGTGGAAATCTTCAAATGCATAAATATCCAGCTTTAATCATTGTCTTCCATCTAAGTTTAAGAGTATGAATAAATACATAACATTAATATTAAAAAAAAACTTGTTTTCTTATTCGAACTTTCCCCTTGTCATTGTAATTTCCTTAAAGGTTTTCCAAGAATTTGTAAACCAAAAACCGTTCTTACCCCTTCCCTCCTACCAGGGAACGTAAAGGCCCTAAGAACCTTAACTCGAAAAATAAAACCTTTACCTGTTCCGTTCCCTTTTGATCCAAACCTGTTCGGGATTCGAAAAACTCGAAAAAAATCAAGCTGAGTGAACCGAGAAAAACCTGTTGTCCCGCGGCGATTTCTGATTTTCGTTTTCTGCGCTCCTTCTTAGGGTTGGGCCCTGGACAAAATAAATCTCGAATTGCATCGGAACAGGTAGAGAGGGTCTCTGTCCCAGGTCCAGGTCCAGGTCCCCGGGATGATAAACAAAAACAAGGGCCGGCAGAGGCACAGCAACAACAAAGCCAATCCTATCTCAATAATAAATGCGAAAAGGCCGCACGGATCAGTTCGATCTTTCAAAAGGGGGAATCTCGTACATAACGCTGTGCGTGTGTTATGTAAATAGTTCCTGCATATAAGTAGTTAATTCCGATGCAGACTCCTTATTGAAAGCATACATCTAGGTACAGTTGGGCGAGGGTTTAGGTGCAAGGATATTATTTGGAAGGAGTTTAGAGGCAATTAATTTAATAAATAAATATGTTAGTTTCTATAAGAATATTTGAATAATATAATTATTATTATTTAAATACTATAAAATGTGAAAGATTTCTATACAATATTGGATCAGTAAATCATTATTGAAAATATAAAAGGTTAAAAATAAAAAAGGTTCATAAACTACGGCCAATAATTAAAATATTGCGAATATCCGAAGTAACATTAAATATTGCTTGAAAAACAAACCACTTTAGGTAAATAATATGATAGGCTTTTTATTTATTATTTTTTTTTTTATAATTAAATTAATGAATGAAACTTTCTTACTTTCGAATTAATAAGCTTGGCACAATTATTTTAAGAAATATAATATAAAAGTGAATATTTTGGGTTAAATATGGCGTAGAAGTAAGCAAGATTGCAGATGATGATGAGTAGATAATAATCATTATTTTCTGATTTGATTAAAAATATTTAATATTATATATATCAAAAATATTAAAAATTTTGAAACATTATATATACGTATACGTATACGTAATAACTGGACTTCTTCACCAAAAAAAAAGTCTCATCAATGAGTGCAAGGGGAAGCAACCCCTCAAATCACAATAATAACACATTCAATCCCATATTTCTATGCCAGTAGCAATTAAACACGAGTTAGGATGAGTCTCTCGCAGGCTATAAATATAAATATGAAACCAAACAATCAACGCATCTCACAATAAATGAGCTATAAATGCGATACATTCACATCCAAAATAAGAAAAAAAAACCCTCATCCAATTAATTGAATGGGAATAACCACAAAAAAGTGAAGACTAGAGATGATCAAGGAAGGAACCCCCTGTCGTGACACGAAAACCACTTGCTGGTTCATAATTCAAGTAAACCAAAAAACCCCAATAGTTGCCCAACTGATCGTGAGAAACTCCAGGATCGTGCCTCAAAGGACTCGTCTGCAATGCCATCATTAATCGGGCCAACAATAAGCATAAGAATGAAAGTGCACGATTTTGTATAAATTTGGCTTAGAATGTAGCCGGTTTTCGGTTACAGGATCGACAGATTTCTGACAAACTGGCAAAACAAACCGAGAACCCATCCGAAATCCAAAACAATAATGGGTCTCTGAGTGAAGGCCAGAAATGTGCTGTTCCCACGCCAAGGATGCCTCCGGGGGATCATAATTGTCTTGGAAGGAGAAATGGGCTCGAGATTCCCACGATCCGCACAAGATCTCGGGTCTCAGGTCCTGCAGGACCTACCTGCTGCCACCGAAGAACGTGTGAAATTTCGGATCCTTGCACCTGCCTGCCTTTCCAGGCCTGTAATTGGCCGAGATGCTGCAGGATCGCTCTCAGCCCCGAAAATGTATAAATAGCGCCCCCGGTCTTAGAGAGAGCATCACAGAGCATCCGACCGTCGCAGCGAGCACATCTCTCAGCACGCATCTCACGCACTCACAGAACGAAGAAATATCTACGAAATCTATTCCTAATGTCGGCCATCAGCAAGCAGAAGAACTTCAACACCATGTACAAGTCCAAGGTCTCGCCCTCCCGGCGCCTCAAGAATCTGCTGAAGCCCCTCCTGGGGCACGTCTTCAACCTGAAGAAGGAGCAGCAGCCCAAGCGGAGCTCCTACATCGCCTCGGAGGAGAAGGAGGCCGAGTTCGAGTGGCTGAACAACGACATGGACAACATGGCCAACGAGCATCTGGAGAATCGCCTGCTCGACGAAATCCGGCAGTGCGCCAAGGAGGACGCCGTCATCGTGTACAACGAGAACGGATCCGGCGAATTGCAGCACATGGACCAGGAGGACTACTACGTTCCGGTACACTTTGCCCGCACCAATGCCGGCACCTTCTTCTGGACCTCCATCCAGCCCAAGGCCTGCGAACCCTACGCCATCGAGTGGAACTTCCTGGACCGTTGGGCCCAAGCTTGAGCTGGAGCTGGGACTTCTTCGACCTTGAACACTAATGGGGTTTCTTCAACTTTCGATTGGGACAACTTCACTGGACCTGTGTACTGGAGCTCGGTTCTCCAGCGGGATGGGCACTCCAGAGTTTGGGCACTTCGACTTTGGGTTTCATCGGACTAGGGCGGCGCGCTTCTGGAATTTTCCGGCTCTCCCTGGAAATTCCCAAAGAAGCAATTGGGTAACCACTGAAAGTAGTGGCGGGCGATACTCCAACAATTATCCCTTTTTTTGCTGAGCAAAAATGGGTTTCAATTGGTTTGGAAAATAAATTTGTTTGTAAACAAAAAAACTAAAATAAACAATGAAAACTTATTTGAATTTCTTATTATTTATGATGGAAGAAAACGAGGGCTTAGCAGGGATGTTCAACATGTGGTCCTGCCTTGTGTAAACAAGCGAGAGGTCCTGCCTACAGATCCTTGCAAGATGTGGGACATTCCCACGGCAGCCAGCATGTGTGTGAGGTTTCTGTTTACTGTTACGGAAAAAGATCTGGCTGGGATTTTGGAAAACGTGTTGAAAATGGTGAGGAATACTGCCATCAGCGGAACATATGAGTGTTTAACTAACAGCCCAAAGATCACGTTTCAGGATTGTTGAATAAATATTTTAAATTCTTTGAATTTTATAAGAAACAGGACCTAAACATAGGGATCAATATACCTATGGTTTTTGCTCCTATCTCATAGGGTTTAATTTTGTTTGAAATCTAAGGAAATTATAAATCTAATAATTTGCTTAAGTATCTTTGTGTTTTAGTATAGAATCTGTCCCATGTATTCGGCTGCCAAAAATAATGATATATGTTATCTTGTAATAATTAGAAAAAGTAGAAAAATAAATTAAACTCCTTTCTGATAATTTCAGAAAAATCTTTCCTCATTCGCTATTAAAAAAATATATTAAAAAAGAGATTGAAGATGTGGATTCTGATTTATGAATCACAACATATGTACATATATCTTGTAATGCGTTTTACTAAAAATACAATTAAATTTAATTTAAAAACAGAAAATAAATGTTATTTCCAGCAAAATATAAATTTATTGTATTTTCTATTGTTTATTTTTTAATATCAGCCAAAACTTACTTTTTATAAGATCCTTGATAAACTATTTTTCGAGTTATCAGAAATGCGACTAAATAACATAAATGCTAGAAATTTAATTACAAATTCTGTAAATATATAGAAATCATCTTTTTATATTCTCTGGAACATCCCCTAATCCCCCAAATAATTTTTAAAAATAAAAACCGAATCAGTATTTTTGTTTTTTGATAGCTTTCCTGCTGTTTTATTTCAACAAAGGAAAAACTATTTAGCTTATAAACTAACATTGCACTTATCGGTATTGGAAGACGTGAGCGACTTTGTTGTTAACTAAAACGTAACGTAAGAACATTAACGTGGCAGTCTAGAGTTTTCTTTTTCTTTACAATAACATTTACATTATTTCAAACATAACAAACATAACAATTTAAAAATTAACAATCACAGCGAACGTTCTAGGAACGTGGAACCAACAACATTAACAACAACAATTATATATTGCACATTAACTTGTGGGGGGTGTTGACCTTGGGCGGAACGCTGGCCAAACGTTGGAGTCCTCTGTTTGCGTTTGTGTCCCGCGCCAAGTCACCATTGCACTTTCCTCCAGCCCGGTCCTGTTGTCTCCTCCGCGTCCCCATCCTCTCCTGGTCCTTGGCAGACAGGCGGCGGTGCGGGGGAGCCAAGCGGTCTTTAAAGCTTCTGTACCAACCAAGGTTACGACGTGGCGCGACGTAAGGCGCTACGTAGTGGGGGGTTGCGCTTGGAGCGCGTTTAAAGCTGCAGCCTGATCCTCACTCGCCGCCCACGCCCGGCAGTCGCTAGAGAGCGAGAGTGGGCGCGGCAGAGTGGCGGTTGAGATGAGGAGAAGATGTGATCGTTAACGGTTTTCTTTGAGCACTGACTCTCCCAGCGTCGCAGCGCCGGATTTTATACAACTCGCGACCGACGTTGACGTTGACGCCGCTGCCGCGTAAATAGAGATAAACAAAGCGCACGTACACGCAGCTCTCTCTCGGTGAGTCTGTGTGTGTTTGTTCTGTGTGTATGGTTGTGTGTTGTTGTTATCATGCATTTATGTACGCTTCGGCCCTTTTTCAGTTATCTCCGCTCGCCGGGCTACTAACCATTTTTATGTTTATCACTTTTTTTTTGTTATCCCCGTCCCGCCGCCGACTGTCCTCCGCACGATCTTCTGTTTACTTCAGGTCATTCGTTCCGTCTGCACCCGGAGAAAATGTTTCGAGGTTCTAAGTACAGTCATTTAGTGCTTGCAGAAAATACTTTCCGGAAAATAATAACTTTTTCTATAGATTCTGCAGTTTTTTCCATACCGATTGCTAAAAAATGTTGCATACATTGAGGCGTTCGCTTTGCTCTCAACAGACATACATACACAAACTAATATATTAGATAATTTATATTTACTGTTAAAAAAAAAAAAAAATAAATAAATAAATAATTTTCTACATTTCAAGCTCAGTTTGTTTAAGTGTACTTGGACGTTGAAAACTCTTTTGACTTTGGCGTTTCCTTTCTGTTTTTGTTGTTGGAGCGATTTGTTTTCGTTTAATCTTCTTCCACACGCACGTTCGGCAGCCTCTCTAGGGTCCGCCGCACCTCTTGCTCTCACACCACCATCTTCCCGTTCTCACTCACTTTTAACGATCTCGCGGACCCCAAAACGAGAATCCCTCGCTCCCCTACTCCCTTCTGCTCCCTTTCCAGCGTGGAGCCCATGTAACGTGCATTCCGCACATTAAATATACAGACGAGGCACACATGTGGATGCAGATCCAGAGACTCGCGTAGTACATAGGGAGCGAGTGGAGGTACACACGCCCCTCTGGCAATGCAGTTTAATGACCGTTCGTTCATGACCAAGTCAATCAGATGCGGGACTATTTACGCATAGCAAAAATCGGGGAGAGCAGGGATTCCAGCACTGTTTCTATGACGAATATCGTAGACACAGCCCCGGCATAAGGGAACCTTCGAAAAATAACAAAGGCTATTTAAATAGCTATAGAAAAATATCAGTTTTGGAGACTTATGCTGGTTAATTTGATATTTTGTGAGCATTAATTGTCGCTTATCTTATTAAACACAACAAAAGTCAAATTTTGATCTTCGAAAATAACATTGATTTCGAAATGCTTCGAGCCTGAGATAGGTAAAAAAATAAAAAACCATTAGATCAAAGTTATTTTCAACGATATATCAAGCATAAAGGAAATACAAAGAAAATATAATGATTTAAACCATTAAAAATATTCAGTTAATAGGAAATATAATATTCTTAAACAATTAAATCTTTTCAGGTCATACACAAAAAAATATTGTTAAAGAAACTATACTATTGTTACATTTATTCTATACTGTTGAGTATTAAAAATTTCTTAATAAGATTTTTTTAATTTGATACTGCAAAAGTATAAAAATAATACTAATCTGCACCAACACTTAACAATAAAGCACTAAATTCCAACTATCGCTATATGTCATTGAATTTTTGACGTAGGTTAAAAATAATACACAGCTTAAACTATAGAGTATACAGACTATTGGTGTACATTTCGTTAAACTCCTTGAGTGTAAAAGCTTAACTCTTGTTTTTTTTTTTTTTTGGGTGTAGCTTTAGTGTAGTTGCTTGTAAAAATGTATTATATATACTTAACAAATAGTATTATATTAGAAAAATATGCAATTACTGTTGCTATAAACAGTAACATTTCAAAAACCCATGATATTATCTCGAAAACAAAACCTGCAAATAGGAAAGAGTATGGTATCTACCCCCATTTGGCATAAATCTCTCTCTCGGCTGTTATTGTTTACCCTAGGCCTTATCAATAAAAACCTCTACAATTACCGAGGGCAGCAGGTAGGAGGACTGCTAGAATTGCTTCCCCTAATCATTTCCTTTTTTCCATTTTCTTCTTTTTCAGGGTCTCCTTCAGATATCCCTCTGTGGATAGGGATCATGGGAACGCACGTTATGCGTGCGCTCCTCACGCGCAGGACACGTTCGGAAGGAACCGTGGGAAACGCAACCAAAGTGCATCGAAGGAATAATAAATGCACCGGACCCTCTAGGGACAGGGTAACAAAGGGCCCCGGCCATTTCGAATTGAATTAGAAAAGGTTGCCCAGGTGGAGTT
Organism: Drosophila triauraria; assembly: GCA_014170255.2. NCBI lineage: Eukaryota > Metazoa > Arthropoda > Insecta > Diptera > Drosophilidae > Drosophila > Drosophila triauraria. The sequence continues at coordinate 9,888,995 of CM024336.1, read as the reverse complement.
GGGGGAGCAGTTATCAATAGGTTCCAAAGAATGGAAGCAATCAGATGTAAATCAAGCAGCCAAGTTAGCAGTCAAGTCATGGTAAGTAGGCAACCCCCCAAAAAAAGAAAATATATAAAATAGCAAAAGGATAGCAACCCCTAAAAAGATACATTCGTTGATCTGTACCACCTGTATGGCAATGAATAAATCTATATAGAAAACGAGAAAAGGTGGCAAAATTGAAACTGCATATTTCTACAATAAAATATGATTTACAATCAAACTGACGTCTTATATTTTATTGTAGATTCCTTTTGAACTTCTTATAGTATTCTTGGGTGTCGGAGTGTCAATAAAAAACGACCTTCAAGAATACCAATCCAACTACCCCCTCGAGATGGGTGAGCACGAGTACTGTGTGAAGCTGATCGTGGCCTGCAATAAACTCCGGGATAGGGTTGAGAAGTTCGTCGGATCGGATGAGTTTGGCGAGGATATTGAAATGGCACAGGAGGAAATCGATGATAATCTGGAAAAATACGATAAATTGGGATGCGTGCCGAAAGGCTTGACGCCGTCCGGATTGCGGTCGTATTGGAACCTGGTCGCCCAATGGGAGAGGCAAGTCCATGAAATGTTTCTCCATCAGAATTTGTTTGCCGTCGTCGAGGAGGAAAATGGCGGGCGGAAAATCAAGGTGACTTTTGGCAAGATGCGTGGCTGGTGTCCACAAGTAGATGATACCGATGACACTACGACGACACTGACAGCGTCAGCCGAAGAAGAGGAATCTGAAGAGGTAACGACCATATCGAATCGTGGCCCAATCACAACCACAAAAAAAGTTCAGGAAGTTGGAGGAGAAAGAGGACAATCTACAAATTCTGCAGATTCCTGTGAAATTTCCGGAATTTTGGGCCAATGGGTTCGCAACGAGATCAACGGCACTCTAAGCATGAGTAGTCTTACGGATAGATTTCCAGATTTCGAAAAGTTGCTCCTCAGTACTGGACATGGCTGCTGCCCTTATAAATCGGTCAGAGATCGCGTGGATATCATAAATGATGGCATTGATATTCTAGAGGATCTGCAGGACTTAAAACCCTCTGAGAAAAAGGATTACACTGATATAGAGTCCGATTACCGCAACCTCAACAAAAGATTGGAGAACCTCAAGACTGGCAACGCCAATTACTCAACGGGAAAATGTTGTCCAGCCTTTTTGGTCCATTTTAACAGTTTCCAAAATAGTTTTCAAAGTAGCCTTAAGAACTTTAATCCACGGAAATCGAACATTACCTTAAAGGATCTTTTGAACAATGCAACTACCTTAGGGGACACTTGTTCCGAGCAACAGAACCAACTAAAGGAAACTCTACAAAGTCTGGAAAATAATATTAATAAAACTGATAGTACCTGTTGCAGTGAAGAACAAAATAAAATCAAGTTGATAGAAAAATCATTGAAGGAACTACGAGCCAATGACTCCCAGCAAGATTTATCTGAACAAATAAACGCTTTAAGAGAGAATCTGGTCGAAACAAATAAAACACTTTCAGATACGGAAAATATGATCGGCTTGGAAGCAAAACAAATTGACAAACTGAAAACCGAATGCGGAAAAGTAAGCCAAATGCAAAGAAGCAGCAGTCTTATCGACAGCCTCAGTTCGAATGTGAGTAGTTTAGTTGATAAGCTCTACGACATGGAATTTATAAGAACCGTGGACTTGTCCAAGCTGAACACCTCGCAGAGTTCAGTAAATAAAATGGCGACAATGTATTCGAGTGCATCTAATAATTTCCAAAATGTAGCCAGGACACTTCAAGGAATTGAGTTTACAGGCAGGACAATGCAAGACAAGACAGAAAAGTGTATGCAAGATATCGAAACCCTAAAGCGTACGTTCAAGAGGGCCAACTTGGAAAATAGCGAAGGTCACGTCTTTCACGAACTTTATCAAGTGGCGGCTAAAGAGATTTTCCAAAAATATCGAAATCGTCACGTCAATTTGAAGGAATCCGTCAACAATATTGTGGACTCCCCTACAGGACTTAACTCAAAGTCTGATACTTCGCCAGATATAAATAAAGTGGAAAAGGACTTGGTAAACCTCAAAGATATTGAATTACCTAAGTTGGCCCTGAATATCAAGAAAAGCAAAAAGGAAACCGCTGGTAAAGTGGACAAAAACGAAAATCTGAAAAATATAGAACTGTTTAAAGAAGAGATTAAAAAGAAAAAGGCCCAGATATTAGAACGCCTTGACAAGTTGTCTAAAAATAAATCGGAGGAACCAATAGACGAAGACTCTGGTAAAATGCGACAACTGGAGGAACTTATCTCACAGCTTTCGGATCGACACGCGAGCCTGGCAAAGAGAATAGCGGATCGCCACGAAGTCCTGCAGAAAAATGTTAACGAAATGAATAAAAGGATCGCAAAAGCATCGTCGACTGCCCTCTCGTGCCCCTTGGACTGCGCCTTTGATGATTTGCCCACCGTGGACGCCTTGGCTAAGAGAGTTAAGGTTTTGGAAAGCCGAGTACAAAGTTATATAAAGAAAAAGGGAAAGAATTAAAGTTGGGATTGTCAAACAATGTTCAATATATCTTCAAGATATCTTAAAATGTTAGTTCCTTTAAATAAAAACCATAAATTCAAAATAATAAAAGTCTTTATATTTGTGTATGGTAATGATATTTTTAGCCTAATAACATTTTTTCCTGAGCCCATGATTTTGCAAAAAATGCAAATATTAACAAACAATGGGATTAATTGAGCCTTGAGTCATGTAAAAGTAACAATTTATAATTGTATTACTGTTATAAAATACATTTAAAAAAACTGCTTAAGTTGATAAGTCTTATTTGCTTATACAATTAAAGCAAACATTTTTTTTATTTATTGAATTGTTTTTAATTTTCCGTTAGACTTTACTTGGATCGAAAAGGCGGGAAAATGTTTTTCCTGGCAAAACGCGGGAAACCCCTAAAAAAGGCTCATATACGCTTAGAACCAGTGCTGCCACCTGTTTATCCAAGTCTTGCACCATTTTATTATACTGTGTACAAGATTTCTAGTATTTTTCTCATTTTCCCACCACTTTTATGACACTTTATAACAGCTTTTATGACACCGTTTTTGTGTCCACTTATAACAGTTTCTGGCCACGTGCGACTGTTTACATATTGTTATTATTGAAAAGAACAGAAGTAGACGACATGCGGGAAAATACGCCGCCGCACCGGCCGGACTTCGAGGACGGCGATGACGAGGTGCTGGAGATGATCGACCTGGACGGGGACCAGCCGCTGGACGACGACGAGGAAGATGAACTGGAGGAAGTGACGCTGGAGCAGCTGGAGGCGCGTCTAATGGGCGACGACGACGACGATGAGCCGGACGAGGAGGAGCTTCGTGACATGGAGCGGATAGCGAACCTCACGGACCAGGCGGAGGTCACCTTCAAGCAGCACAAGGCGCCGGTCTTCGCCTGCAGCCTACACCCCTCATACAATTGGGCGGTGACCGGCAGCGAAGACGATCGCGCCTATGTCTGGGACATCGCCACGGCGGAGGTACTGCACGAGATCACGGAGCACAAGGACACCGTCACGGAGACGCACTTCAGTCACGATGGCGCCTATCTGGTCACCGGCGACATGGCCGGCGAATTGTTCGCCTTCAAGGTCAGCGAGCAGCGCGAGGAGCGGCCGATTCTGGCTAGGGTCTGGGACTACTCCATGAGCGACATGTCCTGGCTCTTCTGGCACCGGGCTGCGCACATCCTGCTGGCCGGCAGCGACAGCGGCGATATCTACGTGTGGCGCATTCCCAGCGGCGACTGCAAGATCCTGCCGGGTCAATCGTCGCGCTGCGAGTCCGGGGAGCTGAGTGGCGACGGCAAGAAGCTGTTCACCGCCTACTTGAACGGCAATGTGAAGCTGTGGGACCTGAAGAGCTGCCAAGTGCTGATGGAGGTCACCGACCAGCATCCCATCGGTTTCGGCGAGATCACGCACGCGGTGGTGGCCTGCGAAAGGGACTCGCCGTTCTACATCTGCGCCGAGGGGTCAGGTGAGTTACGAGAGTAATCCAGAACATGAATCCCATGACTGACCGCATTTTCTTCTTAGGCAAAATCCTGTTTTGCACCAACAACGGACCTGTGAGCACGGTGCAGTCGGAACACGGCATTGAGTGCCTGGCCTTTACTCCCGCCACCTCGGATCTCAAGCTCTTTGCATGCGGCTCGCTGGATGGTGAGATCTCCATTTGGGACTACGCCAAGACATCGCTGCGAACGATATGCGAGAACCCTGTGCCGAACGATGGTGTCCTGCGGTGGGTATTTTCTGTATTTATATTTAAATAGGATCATTAAAAATGCATATTTCTCTAGGATCAAGTGGCTGAACGACCACACCATACTGGCGGCCACATCGCAGGGCAATCTGAATGCCTTTGACGCCCGCACAGGATCGCTGAAGTTCAAGCTGACCGGACACCATTACCACATTTACGAGTTCGTCTACAGGCCGCAGGATAACCTGCTGCTGACGGTCTCCGAGGACAAGATGGCCAAGATATTTAGGGTGCCACCGCTGGGCGATTAGTTAGGATTTGTACATGTTGACATGCTGGTATATGTAAATATAGGAAATACATATAAAAAACTAAGTTCTTTTGACTCGGCTGCCAGGAGCAATGACCCGAGGGGGTGGTCCTGTCCTATTTACAGAAAAGTAGGGGGAGACGCGGGAGTCAAAAGCTGACTAAAGATAGAACAAACACAGCTGAAACAGTTCAGGAGAAAATAATAGCAATGCAAATGTATTAAAGTGTTTCTTTGTTTCCAAAAGTGTTTGTGATTCATGCAATTTTACAAATTTTTTATAAGGAAGTAATGATAAATTATATACCAAATTTGTTTAATAATTTCTAGCTTAAGAAATCAATTAGGTTTATTTGTTTCTCTATTTGAAAACGTTTCAGATTTTATACTTCTTATAAACAATGGCTATAATTGTGCAAATTTGAACTTAATGCTATTATTCTGAGCTCCACTATAATCGAGAGAAAAGTGCATACTAAGTGCAAGTTGCAACCGTCGCTCTTTACTCTCTGGCTTTCTCTTAACAAATGGGGAACATGCGTACTGAGAAGGTTTCCTAAAAAACGAGAAACAATTGTTTATGTTTTTGTTTGTCCGTTATGGTTTCCTTCACCCTCTCACTAACACAATAACCAACAATTGTCTCTAAGTATGAATGAAATGAAAACAAATTTTCGAATTTACATATTTACCTTGTTCTTCTTTTTCCTGTATTATTTTATTAAAGCTTTTTGGGAATTTTATTCTCGTTCGGAAGAGCAGAGCAGCCCGCTGATGGGGTCCTCAGTCTGTTTCGGGTTATCACTGCGAATGGATTACGGTTCTCCCTGTAAAAGGGTAAAAATATAAGCCGCATTAAGTCGTAATACTTAATGTGTGCCAATCCTACAAACGAATGCAAAGTGAAACAATTAGTTTTGGGATTTTTTCCAAACAATAAATAAAGAATTTCGTTTCGGAGAATTAAAACTAAAAAATTTACAAAATTTAAGTACATTTATATTACACTATAAATGGCGATCATGAAAACCATGACTCGTGTCATGGAATGATGGAAGCGACACCGAAATATTAACGAAAATTGCATATGGAAGTGATCCATCATATTTCTCCTTCCATCTGAATATATCTTTTGTGTGTTGTGTGTGGGTGTGTGCTGTGTTAAACCTAAAAAATAAAATAATATAACAAGGAAGGAAGAGAATACCCTTTTTTCGGGCAGGATTAACTCTTTGGAAGCTTGGTTTTGATGAGAATGAACTGATACTTACGGTGTTTAAATATATATCCTAAAAGAGGAACTCTTTTACCTCTTTTGGAACTTGAAACTATTATTTTAATAAGGATAAATAAGGATCCTAACAAAACATTTAATACATTGAGAACCGAAATATTTTATGACTTACTTCTGATACTTCTAATTTAAGACTTTTCTAACGTAACCAAAACCATAAACATTCTATTGATTCCTAAAAAAAATCCTCACTATAATACTTTGACTTAGTAAATCTGAGTTCGTACAGTTTGTTTCCTCTTTATGATATTATAACTAAACCAATATAAAAGTAATACTACCCCTTTGTGAGGGTATTAAAGCAGATATCCCGCAGCTACGAGGCGACAATAAAAGTCACACGAAATCACAGTTAATCAACCACAAACGGGGGCCCGAACGGATCCGCCGCCGAACCACTGTAAATGTGGCTATGGACACCACTATCACTATGGATACGACGAGACCACCACCATTACCAGCACACCCCGTGTGTGTCTTTTACAATTAGATTACCGGCGGAGGAGGAGCTCCACGGCTCCGAGCAGAGCTGATCCGCGAAGCGAAGCTACTAAAACCGGTGCTACGGAGGCGCTACACTTGTTTTGTTTATTATTTGTATTATTTTTTATGGACGGACGGACGGACGGGAGCTAATCCATACAGCCGGGCGGACACCAAAGGTTCACGATCCACACAATTGAATTATCACAGTTTGAAATGTCAAATGCACGCGCCTGGCAATGGCATGGGGAACTATCTCTGAACAGTTCGCGGTGATAATCCGCTCAAGTGTCTAACAAAAAGTCGCTCCATTAATGAGTAAAAAAGACCACCGAATCCATTGGGAGTTAAATTGCTGTCAAATGCGCAACAAAGGAGGCGGCAATAAGGCAGGGAAGCCTTATGGAGTGGATTACCCAAGAAATCAGTTAATCTCTTCAACTGTGGTTAGCCCTTAAGGGACCTAGGGTTGAGACAGTAAAAGTAATTGACATTTGATTCACTGATAGGCCGTGGTAGCTTTATAAAATGGTTTTAAATCAAAGCTGACGTGAGATTAGGGCTTCTTATCGCCGACTTCCTATTTTTTTTTAAATTAAATCATACCGGAAATCAGCAAGGTAGACAGTGGGTATCGGCTAAGAGCGATACGGGGACTTGTAATTGCTGTTTTAAATTATTTTCTGTTGTTAAATGAGATGAAATATAATATTATATTTTACCAAAGGTATATAATGATTTTATGGCATTTATAAATACAAATAAAAAAAAAATATTACAAATACACATTAGAAAAACAATTTCCATGTCGTTATGTTAAATGCATAATTGTCTTTGGTCCTTTAATTATATATTTCGGATAATAAAAATAATTAATGTCCAAATAAAAGTCTCTTGAAAAATTGCACCACTAGAAAAAAAATTCCTAAAAATAAAGATCAATAAAAATAGACACTTATCTAACAATTTCAATCAACTATTTTATTATATCTTACAAAGATATATAATATTCATATGGCCTTTACAAATAAATACGCTCTGGCTCAAAATTATCACAGAGAAACAAGTGTAACTTTAATAAATAAAATTACACATTGAAAACACCATTTCCATATCGTTAAAAATGAATTTTTAAATGCAAAATAGTCTTTGGTACTTTTTTGTTTTATTTCCAATACTAAGAATAATTATTTTTCATGTAGAAATCTCTTGAGAAAGTGCACCACTGCAAATTAAAATCCTAAAAATAAAGAGCAATAAAAGTAGATATTTAAATCATAAAACAAGTACATATTTTCCTTATTTATCAGGTGATTGCACTTGTGAAGCAACCTCTTCCACCATTAATAGCTTGTGGCAAGTTTCACTTGCAATAAATGTCCAACCGGCGACGTTAAATGACTTGGAATCACTTGGAATTACAGGCCTATTAATACCACCAAGCTAATAGTTATTGGCACCTGCCCAAGTCTTAGGTATTTGCTCGACATTTGAATAAAATAACAACAAAGTTGCTAGAAGATTGTCAGCTGCCAAGATATGAATTCCATTTAGACCTGAAAAAGGTCAATGACTAAGGGGTAAGAGAAACGATTTTAAGAGCGATTTGGGAGCTTCTCTTAGACGGCTCCACGTGCTTTATTTTTGGCCGCAAACTTCTTTCTAGCGAAATGTTTGCTGGTTCTTGCATCATGCGGATGCCGCCGAGGAAAGTGTGTGAGGAGCGCCTTATACAGGTAACCACCTATGCCGGGCGACAGGTAAGAGCGCGAGAGAGCAGCTGCAGTCCATAAAATGAAGTCGAATAAAAGAAAACAAAAGGCAAAACCCAAATAAAAAACGGCAAATGCAAAGCCCAAGTTGAGGCGACGCCGGCAGCAACGCCGAGCAGCAGCAGCAGACAGCGCTCATAAAGGGGGGTAAAAATATATTTCAAACTTAGTTTCAACTCAGAGCGTATCGCGAGCGGACGCTTCGGTTCAGAGGTGTTTTTTTCGAAAAAAAAAACTTATTATAATAATAATTCAGACACGTTTTTCCGTAACGTAAAGTTCCCGAAGATGCCTCTGCAGCGAACTCTATAAAACCACGTGTGTTCCAGCTTATCGGTCTCGAATATATCTGATATAGTGTGTGTTGTTCCACCCTTTGAGGCAGTGTGTGTTGTGTACCCAAAGAGTACTGAATAAGTGAGCACTGAAAGCGAGAATAAAAAAAAAACAGAAAACCATGTGGACTGAACCGAACTGAACTGTATTCGAAGCTCCACGCTGGCACAAAGAGAACGCTGATAAAAAATAAATAAAAACCCCAAGCCCAAGAAAAGTGTAATGATAAAATCAATAAGAATCCGATGAAAGCCATCATCAGTGGACCGGAAAAGTGAAAACTTAAAAAGAGATCCCTAAGGGATTTAAGATCAAGCCCAAACCTCTACAAAATACAAGCAAATAAAAGCCATGGACTTATCCTTATTATAATTAAAAATTATAACTAGAAAGGAAATCGTTGAAAGTGATCCCAGATCCCCAGATCAACCCCAAAACCTCAACGGAAATATATCGCGAAAAAATGGCGCGCGTTCAGGCCAGCGACTCTTTGATACCCCGCCAGGTGTTCGAGGTTCCGCCGGCGGAGCCCAACAACTCCACGGCGGACAGCGGCAGCCAGGGTTCCGGCGTCAAGCTGAAGAAACAGATCGGCCTGCTGGACGGAGTGGCCATCATCGTTGGCGTCATCGTCGGCTCCGGCATCTTCGTCAGCCCCAAGGGTGTGCTCAAGTTCTCCGGCTCCATTGGCCAATCGCTCATCGTCTGGGTCCTCTGCGGTGTCCTCAGCATGGTGGGCGCCCTCTGTTACGCGGAACTGGGTGAGTAATGAGCCATGTAAAGGGGTCACTTGTGGAATATTTTTTGGGAAGAATTTCCCCGTAGATAATGAGCCCACGCCCAATGTCAACAAACTTGTGCGGCGGTGGCAGTTATTGCTTCTGGCTGATGACAGCACTTCACCGGGTCAGCATATGGCGCACGTGGGAGGCGGGGGGCTGTTGTTTACATAGGTGTAAGACAAGCTCAAGCACCTGTGGCTGAGCGAGGCTAAAAAAATTGGCAGAACTGGAACAAGAGCCGAGCATTCCACAAAAGTGCTTGAGTCGGGGAAAATCTGCAATCCGGTGAAGGAGGTTAAGGCCAAAGAATATCTGTAAAACTAGAGGAGATTATATTACAGAGAAAGAAAAATAAGAGTTTAAAATAAGAAATACATCAAGCTATAATTACAATATTACCTGAAATATATAGGACAAAGAAACGTTTAGAATTAGCCTAAAAAATTATTTCAAATTTCAAGCCATTTATTCAGTAATTTATTTTTTAGTCAAGATTTTAAACGATAATTTTAAAATTAAATTTTACGAATTCTATATAAATAAAAAGCTTAAGTGCTCACTTTCTTGAAATTTTAATTGTTATAAAAAAAGTACCAGCAACATTTGGATCTTGGTACAGCTAAATATAGGCATCTACCATTTTAAGATCACTTTTTGCAAGGGAATCCAAGAATAATCCGCTTCGTTCCAATTAAAATCGGCTCAGATCTAAGAGATTTATACGGAGAATCACTATGACCTTTGAGTTAGCTCTCCCGCCAAGAGAGTCTGTTGAGATTAGCTTCTACTCCAGGCAATTATCATGGAGACAGCAGATTTAAGCATGGAAACAAGCTCGCAAGATGCCCTCTTCAAGGGGCAGGCAGACTGTTAATACACAAAATCAGTTCCCAGTTCCTCAACAATACAATGATGGATCTGTGGGGCCAGACAAAACATTCAATTATCAAATACTATATACAGTGGTTACTCGTTATGCTGTATTTATTTTACCTTTTTAAGTGCGATTTTTCACCCCCTTTTCTGTTCAAATTTCAAGTTCAAATAATCATAAATTATCCCTTAATTCAAGAGGTAGACGGTTGCCTCTCTTTAAAGTTTGCTCCCCAGAAGATCTGCCGAGCTGAAAGAGAACTCTTTGTGATACGCTTTTTCTCTTTTTTACGTCATCTTTACTTAAGTACTTCTTTATCAGAGAAAACCCGTTTGCTTGAATTTAAAAACCTGGCCAGACACTAATTTCCATAAATGTGTTGACAGACATAAATTTACATAATTTACGGAGATTGAAGTCTAAGAATAGCGAAAGGTTTGAAGAGATTTGAATCTTCAGAAGGTTTAATAATATTATCAATATTTGATATTTATCTGTACAAAATAACTACTACTAAAAAACTAATGAATACATAAATTATTGTATTTTTAATACATTTACTTAAAAATATAATTTTTAATGGTCTCCTAAGCACACTGCTTAAAGCATTCCTTAAATTCAACTTCCAAATAAATCTATAAAATTAGCACTTCTTAGTAGAGTTGTGGGAAAAGAGTATAATAAAAATTATTATTTGCTCATTATAATAGTTAGCACAAAGGCTATGTCAACTGCCCAAAATGACCACTAATTGTTTAAGCAACCCTCGACAGATAGGCAAATATTTCTAAACATTGTTGGAACTATGTCACTCTTATCAGTTTGGCAATATTTACTCGCCACGAGGTTATCGCTCTCTTACATTATCGTTCTCTTGTTTATAGCACCATAAAATTACGATAAAGGTGTAAGCGATATAAAAAACCATGCAAAAGTGTTAACTTATAACAGTTTAAAGCTTTAAGACTAATATAATATTAATAAAATTATCGAAAAGAGAGTCTTTCGAAGAGTCATACTATTTTCTGGACCTTGATAAATATTTCTTTAATTTTATACAATTTTATTTATGAAATGGGAATTATTTATATTATATTTTTTTTTATTTTTTTCTAACTTTAATTAATAAATTCTTTATAAATTCTCTTTTCCAGGCACAATGATCCCGAAATCGGGTGGAGACTATGCCTATATTGGAATTGCATTTGGACCTCTGCCGGCGTTCCTCTATCTGTGGGTGGCCCTGCTCATCCTGGTGCCCACGGGTAATGCAATCACGGCCCTGACCTTCGCCCAGTACCTGCTGAAACCCTTCTGGCCCTCCTGCGAGGCGCCCATCGAAGCCGTTCAGCTGCTGGCGGCTGCCATGATATGTAAGATCCGCTGACTAATCCCGCCTAATCAGGGTGTAAATACTAATTGATTGATCTCTGCTCCTCCTAGGTGTGCTTACCTTTATCAACTGCTACAACGTCAAGTGGGTGACACGTGTGACGGACATTTTCACGGGCACCAAGGTGGTTGCTCTGCTGGTTATTGTCGGCGCCGGCGTCTGGTGGCTGCTGGACGGAAATACGGAGCACTGGGATCAGCCGTTCTCCGGCAGCCTGAAGACACCCGGCTACATCGCTCTGGCCTTCTACAGCGGTCTCTTCTCGTACTCCGGCTGGAACTATTTGAATTTTGTGACCGAGGAACTGAAGGATCCGTATCGGAACCTTCCCAAGGCCATCTGCATCTCCATGCCGGTGGTCACGATTATCTACATGATCACGAACATCGCCTACTTTTCGGTGCTCTCCACGGACGAGATTTTGTCATCGGACGCAGTGGCCGTCACCTTTGGCGACAAGATGCTGGGCTACATGTCCTGGATAATGCCCTTCGCGGTTGCCTGCTCCACCTTTGGATCGCTGAACGGAGCGATCTTCGCCTCCTCGCGACTTTTCTTTGTGGGAGCGAGGAATGGACATCTGCCGGCGGCCATATCGCTGATCAATGTCAACTGCCTGACGCCGGTACCGTCGCTGATATTCTTGGTGAGTTATTAACCCCAAAATATCATCCCAAAAATAACGATTTATTGATCCTTTCCAGGGGGTAATCACGCTGCTGCTCCTGTTCATCAAGGACACCTACGTGCTGATCAATTATGTGAGCTACGTAGAGGCCCTGTTCACGCTCATCTCGGTGTCCGGGCTGCTGTGGCTGCGCTACAAACAGCCCAAGACGGAAAGGCCCATCAAGGTCAGCCTGGCACTGCCCATCATCTACCTGATCGTCTGCCTGTTCCTTGTGATCTCCTCCTGCTCCCAGTCGCCGTATGAGGTGGGCATAGGCACGATCATCATCCTGTCCGGCATTCCGGTCTACTATTTGACCATCCACAACCCGGTCAAGTGGCTGGCGGATACCTCGCAGACGATCAACCTGTGGTGCTCCAAGTTCTTCATCTGTATGCCCAACCAGGAAAAGTTCGACTAGGACTCAGCAGGGACTCTGCGGAGAGTTACAGGAGCGAGGAAGGAGTGCCTTCTGTGGATGATGCATCGATCAACGCAGTTATCGAGGGGAATACCTACCTTGTAGTTAGCCTAAGTCTCAGTTTACGAATAAGATAGGTTTAGGCAACGAAAATTCGGAAACCTACGCACAACATTACAAAAAGTGTTATTGTAAATAACTCAAATGCATTCTGGCAGGGAGCAGACTCCCTGCTCAACCTGTTATAATTATTATTTGCTCTTATTTTAATACTATTTGTATATTTCACCCAAGAAAGAGTTCCTCGTCAAGCACACAGCAACAAAAAGAAAAGAAGACACATGTCTAGTATACAAAATGCGAACCAATTTTTACATTATTATACACGTAATTAGGAGCTAATTTAGTAAGTAATAATTATTATTGAAGCAACCCTTGCGAAATGTATAAATCGAATTTGTTTTGTATAAGAAACGTTAATAATAAACAAACTAAATATAGCAAGTGAAATGAAGTTATAATTTATAAATATTCCAAACAAGATTAGTAAAGTGGATTGAGGGAATGATGTATGAATATTAGTAACCTTTTAGTTTATTATTATTTATCTCTTTCTGCGATTTTTTTTTTTTTAAATATGTAAAAAAAATACTTATTTACCCACTTTTTACAATAACTTTGCAAATTGTTCTCCATTCTCATAACATTCTTGAGATGTTTATCCCTTAAAAGTTTTTAAAACATCCTACAAAGGCTGCTTGAACATTCTCATGGCTCATGGATCGGAGAAAATACTTTTTAAGTTATAAATTAACGCTTCGACCGAATTAAATAATTCATTTTAAGAGTTTTGTTTCAATTTCCAACCCTTTTAATGATATTGCTTCGATTCAGGGTTTCGTTCGCTTCTATTCGACGCGGAGATAGTTTGCCAGCCCTGGTTTTAACGGCTTCTCTTTAGCGCGCGAAAGCTTTTTCAAAGCTTGAACGCGGCGCCAATCGCAGTTAAGTTTACAGCGAGTGCGCAGAGTGAGGCACCCGGCACACAGAGAGTGAGAGAAAGAGCGAGAAAGGAGAACGCTGTCGCTGTCGCTCTCGCCGAAAGTCGTATAAAAACGTTGCGTGGGCGAAACTGTCATTTCAAAAGACCGTTGAACGGGATCGGTACTTGGACGCAGCGGTACGGATCGGGAAAAAGTGGGTGAACAAACTCGAAAAATCGAAAAAAAATAATCGAAAAAATATCTCTCGAAAAACTACGAAGGAACCCCCGGGAAATGATATAATAATAAATAATACAACAAAATACCACACTCGAGTGTTCTTAAGCTAAGATGGCCAAAAGGCAGGTGCTAACTGTATTAACCCTCCTGAGCCTTTGCTCCTCTTTTGGACCTGGTCATGCATCCACGGAATATAATCGGTATCTGTCCAAGATATTCCAAAAATACGGCAACGGCGGGACAATCAACTTTGAGGTAATAACCAATAAACCATCGAACTAGCCTTGTAAGCACACAAACACCTGAGTAACATGAGCACAGGTAAACACGGACAAAGCTTTTGCGGTGAATGTTGTGTCAGAAAATTAGTAAGTTTGTATTTTTTGGGGGGACAGCAACAAAAACAAAGGAGACTGTGGAAGCTTATATAAATTAGAGTTAATCAAATATTTGATGTGTTGTGAAAGTGTTTTGTTTTTTGTTTTATGGTTGTTCGTTCTGCTCGTGTTGTTCTGGCCAAGTTGGCAAACAGCACACTTTTTAACAGCCATAATCGCGTCACTCTTAAAAGGTTGTAATCTTTATAAACGCGCCGGCCCATTTTATAACCCGGGGTAGCTCTCGTCTTGCTTGGAACTCATGATATGATAGGGAGCGTAGTCTTTATTGCGGGCATTATCATAAATTTAATCAAGATCCAGACAAACGTACATTGTGATATATAAAAGCGACTTGAGCGTATCCACATCGCAGTGACAGCCTCCTACCTACCTCCTACCCACTTTGTACCATCCGGAGATTAAGAGATTAGCCCCATGATAAGATTCTTTCTCCTAATGAGGCCCAACAGCTGTGGAAATCCGTCACAGCCCCTCTATAACTTTCGCAACGATCGCCATGCCTATGGACTCCAAAATTATGGACAGACACAGACAGAGACCGATACGATCCGAGCCAATTGACATTACTCATGCGTGCTGGCTACGCAATACGTTGCGTCCATTTAAATGGCAAAGTTACTAAAGTGATTTTACTATTTACGCACTCGGCATACTAACATTGTATTCCTCGAATCCCCTATTATCATTCTAATATTCCAGTTTCCAGTTACATAGTATATAGCACATTTTTCGCTGAATGAAAGTAAGATCGCGACGGTGGCTTCATGGGTTCCATAATAAATAGTTTGTTGTTCTTTTTTGTTTGGTTTATGCCAGCGCGCGTGGCTGCCTAATGTTTGTTGATATGCAAATTCTGGCATCCTGATCTCGGTGAAGGAATGCCTTCAATCGATCCCCGCTGACAGGTGTCAGTCAGCGCAATTAACTGGGGCTTTACCCCCAACCCCTGGAATTCTTCCCCTCACTTTTCCGACAGCAAAAAATGCGACAAAACAAATAGAAGGCAAAAACAAATGAATTCAGATGTAAATATAATTGCTTTGGCACGTTGACAAGTAAATCAAGTAATTATCTCTGATAGATTCGATCGGAGAACAACTGAGATACTTTGACAAATTAGCGGATAATCGCTGTAGGTGTGAATTGTTGGGGGTGGGAAAGTAAGAAAAGCCGGACAGGTTAAGATTTATTTCAATTGAGGTTTTTAGGACGTCCACTGAACCAAAACAGCTGACAGTTGGCCTCTCGCTACTCTTGAACTAATAAATAAATCATCATAAAATTGCCCGAGTCTCCAGCAACTTCGAGGAGGATCATTGTGATGGGAAGCATTATTGTCATTGTTGAATTTACTCTGACACTTGACCATATTCAAGGTTGAAGACAGTATGTGCGAATAAATAATTGTAGGGAATAGCTAATAAAGGCACTAATATAGTGTAATGTCATATAATTTACTCGGCAAATATCAAAACATGAATTCAAACTCTGACTCATTAATATAAAGCGAGCTTTGGAGTGAATTTTATGCCTCGCTGCAGAGGTAAAAATAGTTTGATAATTTTTGGACAAATTTTTTCAACGGGTCATATTAAAGCTTTCTTATACATACATTTGTAAAACATTGCTTGCCTGTAATCAGGAAAAAAAAATCAAATGCGAATCTTATCTGAAAGATGTCGTCATATTTTAATGGTTCCAAGCCTTTTACTTGTTAAAAAGTAATGAAAAATCATACATTTAAGTTAAACATTTAACTTAAAAGCTATTTGTTACTGTATTTTTTCAACTCAATAGCAGATTATAATTTGTTTAAACTAGAATTTGAATAATTGCATTTGGAAAACTTTTGGAACTATGTGACAGACAGACGGACAGACAGACAGACGGACATGGCTAGATCGACTCGGCTGGTGATGCTGATCAAGAATATATATAGTTTATGGGGTCGGAGATGCCTCCTTCACTGCGTTGCAAATATCATGGCAAAATTATAATACCCTCTGCAAGGGTATAAAAAGAAAAAAAATAATTTGCAAACAAAACAGCTTAAACTTTTACCATGTAAAAAAATAAATAATAAAATATGTTGAGAAGAAAATAAACTTTTAGGCAACACTTAAAACCATTTATCTCCTTAAGAAAGGTCTATTAACCATAATTTCTTCTAGGGTCTTGAGCACTTGATGTTCAGCTTAAACTTGGGCCAAATCAAGTTTGATCCAACGCACTCTCTGGATGAGCATCGCCCAGAAGGATACTCCAAGTATGTCATAAACAGCACCAGTAATTTCCTGGAGGAGCCGGCACGCACTAACTCCACGGATGAGGAAGCTCTGGAAGTGCAAGTCTCCGCGCCAAAGTCAGAGTCAAGGCCAGAGATACCGGAATTCCTGGAAATTCATGACCCCAGACATCGGCACCCAAGGGAGAGCAGCGGTGAGTGTCCAGACTTTATCTATTTTCTTTTCACTATCTTTATGATAGAGGGTTGGTCGGACTGCGTCTAGTGCTAAATGCAGTATGTATTTACCGATCATCTTGAGGAAAACAACAACATAGTCATAAACAGTGGGCTAGATTTACCCATCCACAAAGACCTGGAAATTCCAAGAAAGCATGGATTAAGAGGCTGGCGTGAATGGCAATTATTAGCGAGCAAATATGATAAAGCACTAAGCTCACCTGGTGGGACAATACCAATGGAGGCCGTCGCATCAGAATGAAAATATATATAAATAGCTAGAGCCGGGCCTCGACTGTCCATCAATTGGCCGATGTCCAAGTGCAAGGCGACGGCGGTCTATCATCAATTCAATTATGCCATCCCATCCTCCCATCTCATTTGGCTGATAGGAAGTTCCGTCTGTGGCCGCGGCCTTGTGGCATATATTATCAGGTCTGCCTATATGTATGAATTATCAGATATTCCTCTCCTTTTGGGTCGTAAAAGTACCCGTAAATCAGCAGGTAGGAAAGATCTCTGTCAGCAGGGCGATAACACGATAAACGAACGCATTATGGATGCGGAAATCCAAAACAAAAAAACAATTGAAACAGATTCAGGAGACAGAAGCAGAAGCAAACAGGCCTCAATTGTTTCGTTTTGTTTGTTATTTCTCTTGGCCCGGTCGGCGGCTGGGATTTACAGTTAATTGAAGTGCACACAGTCGTTACAAAGCTGTCCCATATAAAGTTAACACTAAACAGCCGACGACGACTGACGAGTGACGACTTTATGACAAATTCGCACATGCGAATTGGATAACAATCAACTGATGAGAAAGCCAACGTGTGCCGAGAAATGTAATTGGTATTTCCACAGAAAATAACAATGCCTACCTGAGAAGGGTAAACATCATGCTTTAAAAGGGCCTGGAGAAAATTCCCCAGACCGAAAGTTTACCTTAAATAAAACACTTAAGCAACTGGGCATTAAGAACTTAGTGACTTTGTAGGGAAAGCTTAAAATAAACTTTATTCAAACGAAACTAATGTGTTTCTTCGAAGTTAGGGAATGAATGAATGTTAGAATTAATTTCAAGCTGGGAGCACGACAAAAAACTACAATTAAAATCATGAGCATACGGTAACGGCTTGTGGCTTGCTTTTTTTTATCGACATCTTCTTCCCGACGTTGTGTAGGATTTGTTTTTGTACCCTCAGAGCGCAGCATTTCTCCGGAAAAAGTCTCAAAAGGCTTTGTTTTTGAAGACTCACTTCCGACTAGAAATTATCATATCTAAAAAGATTATATAATAATACTTAATTTTCCCCTTTTTTTAGATTCCGTTGCTGCCTGCCTATCGCCAAAGTCCTTGCTGTCCCTGCTGGTGGATCACAATGATCTGCACAAGAACACAGCCTATCGAAAGTTGATCAACAAGGATGGCGTCGTATCTGTGGACGCCCGGCACAACTCCGAGGAGGAGTACAATCAGTTCATCAACTCGGTGCGGATAACACCTCGAGCTTTCATGAAGCTCTGCCCGGCTTTGCTGGCTCAAATCGACAATGGAGTCTGCAAGCAGCCGGCTCCGAAGTCCGATCACCTTGAGGACAAAAAGGAGAAGATTTGGGTTGGTAGGTGTCCTTAAAATCCTTTAAAATCTATAGGACTACATATCAGCATTTATTTCCAGCTTGGATTGCTGCTAGTATCTCCATGCTGATTCTATCCGCCTGCGGTTTGCTGGGAATTCTCCTAGTCCCATTGATGAAGACTGCTGCCTACCAGGAAATCCTCAAGTTTCTGGTGTCGATTGCTGTGGGTACCTTGGCGGGAGATGCCCTGATGCACCTGCTGCCACATGCGCTCTACAAGGAGGAGAAGCATGAGGAGGAGGTGACTGGTATAAATCCCTTGGAGTCGGATCACAAACATAGCAACGAGACGGCACTGCTCTGCGGCTGCACCTTCCTGGCAGCTCTCTTCATGTACATGCTGGAGAATTTGCTTCCCTTGTTGAAGGGAAAGAACTCGGGTCACGGGCACAGCCACGGACATGGTCATAGCCGTGGTCACAGTCACAATCACACGGAGAAGCCAGCTGCGCAGGAACTTCCCGATCTCCCAGCTCCCCGAGAGCTCAATGTAATGCTGCAGGAGGCCAAGCTGGATGAGAAGACACCTGATCGTCCCCTCACCCCGGTGGCCTTTATGGTGATCATTGGCGATGGCCTGCACAATCTCACCGATGGCCTAGCCATTGGAGCGGCCTTTGCCAGTGATCCGGTGGCGGGATTTGCCACCGCCTTTGCCGTCCTCTGCCACGAGTTGCCGCACGAGCTGGGGGACTTTGCTCTGCTCCTCCAGACCGGCGTGTCCATGCGCAGAGCCATCTACATGAACATTGTGAGCTCAGTGCTCAGCTTTGTGGGCATGTCCATTGGTTTGTTCATTGCTGGAATCGGTGATGGGATGACCCAATGGATTTATGCAGCCACAGCTGGTTCCTTCCTGTACATAGCCTTTGCCGATCTGGTGCCCACCATGAGTGTGGCCCACAATCCGGAAATGGCCAAAGATCCAAAGGGTATTATTATACAGATATTAGGCATCCTTCTCGGAGGACTGATCATGTTGATTATTGCACTGAAAGAGCACGATCTGGAGGGTCTGTTCAAGGTTTTTGAGAAGAGCTGAGGGAATCTCAGGGAGATCTGTTAAATTTTCCTTTTTTTTCTTGTGTAGATAGTAGCCCTAAGCCTAAGTATCTTCTGGAATCTCCATCCTCTGCCTTCTCCTAGTTTTCATTACATATATAAAAACGTTTAAGAATGTATTCGTTACCAAATGTAAAAAGTCTGTGGTCAAAGTTTAAGAAAAACAATCTTAATCGAGTTCTAGAAATGTTAAGATAAATGTAAAATCTTTTAAAGTTTTTTTAAATTTAGGAACAATTGCCAAAAGTGTTCAATTATTAGCTTTTTAAAACTCCAATCCATTAAGCAGTTTTCGAAAGTTTTAAATATAAGTTTTAAAAATAAATAAAGTCCAAACTATGCAATAAAAAAATCCTTCGAAAGATGGTTATGTTTTCTGTAACAAATGAGGACGCTCTTTAATTATTTACCTTATTGCTTAGCTTTAAATATAAAAGAACGTTTTAAGATAACTGCAGTTGCTGTTGTTCCTCGAAGGGTTCATTGGGCAGGCGAGCGGGGCTCTAAAAAAAAAATAAAAGTACATATAAAATATACATTAAACCCTTAAATAAACTCCCAACTCACCGGTTTCTTAGATCGCTCCTCCAGAATACCGAACGCCACATGGTTCAGCTGGAAGCCACTGGGCAAGGCAACGCCTTGAATGCGATAGAAGGCTCCGGCTGGTCCTTCCTCTGCCACTTTGTGGGCCGCCGAAATGGTGCATTTACCCAGGAAGCTGGTGGAACCCACCATGGGACCGCGCGAGATATCTATGTGGTCACCTAGGCGATACAGGGTCAGCCTGCCTTGGGTCTGCTGCGCAATACTGGGCAACTGTTCGCTCTTGTACTTGGAATCCTTGAACATCTCCTGGGCGAGCTCCTGCTGGACGTCCAGGCGTTCGATGCGCAGGTCCTGTGCGGCCAGTTTTACCATCTCAGCTGAGATGGCGCGCATCTCCTCCTTGGAAGGCTGCCAGTTTTGGGTCTGCAGCACAATGTCGTTGACAAAGCTTCCCGATTTAACTGAAAAAAAGAATTGATAGTAAGATTGTAAAGTTTTTTAAAGATTTAAGCTCACTATTTGGTCCCGGAAAGCTGTGCAGCTGTAGACCAGCCTCTGGCTTGAAAGCCCTGTTCAAGGCGGCTCCAAGCATAAAGCTGCAAGTGCGCCAAAAGGCTCTGCAAGAAGGAAGCGTTAGAATCATCTCATCTCATAAGAGTATAATCAAGAGTAGAACACCCACTTGTTGACTGCATGTGGCTCGGAGACATGGAAGTTGAGCAGCTGCAGGGTGCAGGACTCCTGCAGCGGTCTGTGCATGTCCCAGGGTACACTGCCGTCAATCAGGGCCAGCGCCGAGCGCTTGCAGTGACCCTCGCTCAGGTGCTGGGCACAGTTGTAGGGCGTGGAGATATTGCTGTTCATCACCAGAGTCACGTCCTCGGGCAGGCCCAGATACCGCACCTCAATCTTGTCGATGCGACCCACGGCATCCCGTTGCCGTCGCTGTTCCTGGTTGAAAAGGTCATTACGCTTGGCAATCGAGGCAGAACTAGCGCTGAAGCTGGCTGTAATAAATGAGACATTTTTTAATGTTATTTAAAAATTAATTTAAATATGATTTATGATTTAAAATAAAGAAAAAGGTAATCCCTTATTATTAGGAATTTTTCAATACATTTTAAAAACTAAGTAATATTTTTTTCTCTATAAAAGTATAATATTATTTTTAAGTTTTAAAAATCTCCAATTTAGCTTTTTTTACATCTGAGACTCCGCCAAACATGTCATCACTGACACTGGGGCTCCGCTAAACGTGAGCGCCCACCGGCATTATGTAAACAACTCCCACGATGTTTGGTCAATTAAAACTCATTTAATTAGCTTTACTTACCCTTAGTTCTGTATTGTTGCAGCTGCCTAAGCGCGCACCAGCTGGTTTTATGTAATTTTGTGGCCGCAGACATGGTAAATGATCAAAATACGTTTCCAGGGATGCGCAAAACAATTGCGATGACACTACATAAATAACCTTATCGATAAATGGCATTGCACTATCGAAAGCAAAGCTGATGGGTATATTTGCAATTCCCAAATACGGTCACACTGGACCAATTTTGTTTGTCATTCCGCTCTGCAAAAAATCAGAAAACTTAAATTCATTTAACGATTTTAGTTGAAAATAAACAGCACACATAATGGATTTAGATATCAACCGTGATCTGCCCCGCGCTGGCTTCAACTTCGACAACTGCAAGCGGTGAGAATCGTCCGCGGCTTCCGGCTATACCCAAGCGGCTTTTACTGATGGATGTTCCCAATTCTCCTTTACAGCAACGCGACTCTTCTAAAGGGGGGCTTCAAGCCGCCGACCACAACCAAAACGGGAACCACCATTGTGGGCATCATCTTCAAGGATGGCGTTATCCTGGGCGCCGACACGCGGGCCACCGAGGGACCTATTGTCTCTGACAAGAACTGCGCCAAGATCCACTATTTGGCCAAGAATATATTGTGAGTCCACATGGGCTATTCAGTACCCTACAGTTAACGTAAATCCCTCTCTGCTACAGCTGCTGTGGAGCCGGTACAGCTGCGGACACTGAGATGACCACCGATCTGATCTCCTCGCAGCTGGAGCTGCACCGCCTTTTAACCAAGCGCGAGGTGCGCGTGGTGGCCGCCAATGTGATGCTGAAGCAGATGCTGTTCCGCTACCAGGGCCACATCAGTGCCGCCCTGGTGCTCGGCGGGGTGGACAAGACTGGTCCCCACATCTACTCCATCCATCCGCATGGTAGCTCGGACAAGCTGCCCTATGCCACCATGGGATCGGGTTCCCTGGCCGCCATGAGCGTGTTCGAAAGCCGCTGGCGACCCGATATGTCCGAGGAGGAGGGCAAGAAGCTGGTGCGCGATGCCATCGCTTCCGGTGTGTTCAACGATCTGGGCTCCGGCTCCAACATCGATCTGTGCGTGATCCGCAAGGGCAGCGTGGAGTACTTGCGCAACCATGAGCTGGCCAACAAGAAGGGCGAGCGGCAGTTGGACTACCGCTTCAAGCAGGGAGCCACACCCATTCTGCACACAAGCGTCAAGGATCTGCTCATCACCGAACGCGTCCAGGCGGTGGTGCCCATGGAGGTGTCCTAGGAGGTACCGTTTTTTCTACCTTTTCACGTACATTTATTATAATAGAGCTCTCGGCTCGGTGGATCTGCTTGGAGTGGTTCAATAAAGGAAGCCATGCTTCGAATACAGTGAGTTTTTATTTAGGGATTTATATTAGACTAGCGATACTCCTAGACGGATGATGCTTTGGTCGATAATGAACACTTGTAAACAGGGCTTAAAATAATTAAAATGTGACAGGTTGATGGGTTTACTTAACAGAGATTGGGAATGCACCTCAATGGTAAAGAATTCAATGGGTAATGATTTTTAAATTCTTTAAAAAAATTGTTATTTGTTTAAAAGGTGTTTTGGCACATTTTTGTACTAATTCTTTTTATTAAAATGAACTTTTAAACAGATCAGGAGATCCTCAAAAAATCGCATTAAATGCTGTTCAAAAGTATGCTAGAAAATCTTACAGTTTACAAAAGAGAACTCACTGCATACTTTTAGGCACCTTTTAAATTAATTTTAAATGTTTAGCGATTACTGTGGCATCCTTGATAGACTAGAAATTTTAATAAAAGTGGGAAGCTTCCTCGAAAAAGAATTCATTACCATTGAGTAAGATCCTTGCTCTGTTAGGGAATAAATCCAGGCACAAAGTAAACCATAAAGGGACATCTTCTGCCACGAACGAGCTTAACAATTAATTTTAGCTAATATCACAAGGTTTAGAGGGGTCAATTCCTAACAGTTGAAGGCACTTTCCATCTCCTTACACTAACAAATTAATTGGCACCAAGAATTCACTTGATTGAGTCAAATCATACACGCTCCTCTCCTCCTTAACACTAGCCTAGGCTACGATTAATCTAAAAGCTAACAGAAGTAGGGGGAGTATCATCCAGGTGGTGTGGTAACCATTGGTAGAGGCTCCATTTGGCGTGGGTTCTAGTAGGTGTGACACCGTCAGGCAGGATAACGCTAGATTCGTGGTGATCCTGGGTGATTGGGCGTTGATTAAAGATGATATCTTCTCGGCCTCGCGAGCACAGGCCTCCATTTGCAGGCGCGACGGTCGCTTGACACTGGTGGCGGGCACCAGGGCCACAAAGATGCCCACTTCCATGGTGAGGAATCCGGTCATCTGGCACTCGCTGACCTGGACCAATCCATCCAGTTGCTGGAGCACCCCATGCAGGGTCAGCAAAGTGGAGCTTGGCGCCCTCAGGCCATACATGGCGCGATCGAACTGCTTCCTGGAGTAAATAATCCGAAAGGCACCGCCGGCGCACAACGGACAACAGGCGCCGGGAGGGACTAACAGCCGACAGTGCTTGGACACGGGAGCTGGACACACCACAGTTCGGCACCGTCTACCCATATCGCTGGCCAGTAACCCCACCTCTCGGCACCTTCCCGCATAGTCAACCATCACGTACTCCGCTCTGGCGGCGTAGCTGCTCTTGTAGGTCACTCCGTTGATGCCACAAACGGGTGAGGGCGAGGCAGCCGTGCGACTCGACTGGCACGCCGACCAATAGGCCACCTGGGCCTGGGGATTGGCTCGCAGCATGGCACAGGCATTGGGATAGGTGCGTCCTTGGGTGTCGCACACTTCACCCTGGTGGAAGGAGGAGCAGTTCGAGGCGGTGGCGTTGACTGTAAGGGAAATAAGTTATTATTATTGATGAATCCATGGAGATGAAGCTATTGACTCCCATTTACCACACACATACTGCAGACAAGGACGCTGCATGCTGGCCAGGCACACCTTCCTCCTGTCCAGACATTGAGTTCCCTGGGGACAGCTATTAGGACCCGCTGCCTGGCAGGCATTCCGGGCATTGCAGGCCCCGTAAACGTAGTCCCCCTCCGGCAGGTGGCACTTGGCCACGCAGGCCGAGGGGTAGGTGTTCCCGTTGGAGCCACAAACGGGCACATAGTGGGCGGGGCAGTTGCACGGGAGGCTGGTGTAGCCGGAGTCCGCGAAGCCCGGCAGCCGACACTGCTGCTTGGTGCAGGTGATCTCGCCGGCGAAGCAGCTGCAGAGATTGCATTCCAGGTAAAAGGAGGAGCCATGGCGGTAGCTCCTGCCCCCGGGCAGGGTGCAGTGGGCGTGGCTATAGCTCGGCAGAGGCTGACACTGCTCTAGGCGACCCTGCAGTCCGCAGGAGCAGACTATGTGCTCGGCCAGCGGCAGCTGACCCACCTCTATCTTCTTGTGGTTACTCTTTCCCAGTCGCACGTACGAGCCGAAGGGCACGAAGAGCTTGGAGTCCTGTCCCAGGTTACAGCCTGGAATGCAGGAGTATCCTTGGTTTCCGCCCCGCTGCAGGATGCACACCTCGCTGCCGTTGCAGGGCTTCTTGGAGCACGGCGAGGTAATGCCCTGGGACTCCTCTGCCGTGGCATCCCCCGGCTTGAGGTAAGCCTCCAGGGAAATACACGGCAGAGGGGCATCCTCGTCCTTTTCCTTTAACCTCGAGCAGATATCCTTGGGCCGCTGGTGCTGTCGCGTCCAATCCAGACACTCCTCCAGGAGCTCGTGGCAGTCCTCGCTGCAGATGCCATTGAAGAGATCCACCCGGGTGCAGGGCTTCAGCTGAAGGGCACAGACCAGAGCCTGCCACTTTTCCGGGGCGCAGCGACTGGTGTTCTTGATGAAGAGCTCCTGGCCCAGGACCCGCACGGTTCCGCGCTGCTGCAGCAGCTGCAGATCCTCCCGGGCAGCCGCATCGTGCTCCGGCGTGCAGCTGCGGAAGAGCTCCGTCGGCCGGTTGTTGAAGTTGGAGCAGAAGCTGAGTCCCTGACAGCCCAGCTCGCAGGGCGCATCCACACTGTCGATGCATCGACGCAGCTCCCTCTCTCCCGGCTGATCCATGCACTCGTTCTCAAAGCTGGACCTTGCATCCCACCAGTTGCTGGTGAAGATCTGGTTGCACAGCCGTCGACACTTGTGGCTGCCTGCCTGCTCGCAGCACTGCCTCTTGGCGGCATCCATGCCCAGGTGATTGGGTTCGCCTCCCTTGCCACCCAGGCGGCTTTGGGGTGGGGAACCCCCAGCTCCTCCGGTTCCGCCTGGCACATAGAGTTTTCCCGTCACCGTGAGGAAACACTGCCAGAAGGGGAGTTGTGGCAGGGGGGAACCACATCCTGCTGCCTCCAGGCGCAAGAAGATCACCTCACTCCGCTCCATTCGGGTGGCGTTTTGGTGAAGGAGATTCCGGCAGGTGTGCCGGCAGTGCTCCTTGTTGCTGTACTCGCAACAGGGGAGATCTGAGGGAGGAGTTCGGGAGTAAATTTATTCTTATAGTTTCATATTTTCAATGGAACCTACACTGCTCGGCATTGGCCAGCGGCGTCATGTCCGTGTGATTGTTGATGCACTGCACCACATCCGAGTTGCGATCCCCACAGGCTCCGTTGATGTCCACATGATCTTGGTTGTCATTCGAGGGCTCAAAGACAGCCCGACAGGCCTGGAAATATTTATTTAAATTTACTTTTTAATTAATAAATAATGAATTCTCACCTCCAAACATTCGGAAGTCCGGGCCTGGCCGCAGCACTGATCCGCCGCCTCCTGGCGCTCCAGGCAGTCGTACAGCGTCTGCTCATCGCTGCGCCGGCAGCTGTGTACAGGCGAGCGGTTGGAGGAGGCGCAGGCATTCCTACAATGTGGCAGAACCCCAAATTGGCAGCAACGCCTGCCCGACCAGTCCGCGCCACGGGAGACCGCTGCGGATGGAAATGAAGGAAATTAAGTAAAGGAGGAGGGAGGAGCTCCCTCTTGGCAGAACTCACCGTCGAGGGTCTGGTTGACGCAGGTCCAGAACTCCACTTGGTGGAGTTGACAATATTTGCGCAGTTCCTCGCGACTATCTCCAGCGCCGCCAGTGGCGAGTTCAACCAGAGATAACTGGAAAAATATGCATAAATTGCCACAGACAACAAGTTATTAATCGCAATCAAACTTAATCATTGGCAAAGCGATTAACCCGCTCCTGACCCGCAACCTGTTGGGTTTCAAGTGCTGCTCAGTCGGCAGTAATTCAATTTGAACACTCAAAGAAAAGCTTAGATCCAAAGCAAATTAAATGGAAAATAGGAAGATAATTCGCTTTGTAAGAGTTTAAGAAGTTTTTACCCTATTTCAATCATTACACATAGAAATAATTAATAAATTCGGTTAATATCTTGAATCCTTACTAATAATTTTAATTTAAATTACAAATTATTAAAAATTTCCTTATCTTCAACCCATGTTTCTCAAGTGCATGGGGTTAAAATCAGGGTCGTGGGCCTCAGGCTTAGTCTCAGGTTTGCAGATGTAGTCCAAAACATGCAGGTTGCAGTTTTGTGCTGATCTTCTTTTTTTTAAATTTATTTTTGGGGGGTATTATGTTACATTTCTGAATGCTGTTCTGTTCCTGACACCATCATAAATAACATTTTACAGCCCGCCCGTTCCCGCTCTCTGTCTGTCTCACACTCTCTATCGATAGAGAACCGGCCCAGGAAACTTCAATAACAAATTTCCAGGCTCATTCCCATTCCGGGTCCGAGACGGGCATATCTGCCACAGTAATCTGAGTAAAGCGATGTCTATCCCAGATACTTGGTGTGCTTGTCGTCCTCAGAAACTTGTCTGGATCTTGAGCCTGGTAGCATTGCCATAAATACAAATTAACATAAACAGGGGAGTAGGTGCAAAGGGGGTTAAAAGGGGATTTAGAACGGATGGATATTTATCTAGTAATAATATTTTTAAGTGAAAATAATGTTGCTTAAGGTGGAAAATGGTTTCATAGAAACCAACCTATCTATCAGTTACTATTAATAAATATCGACAGTAATGTTCTTCCTCCCTAAAATACTCTAATTTCCCTTTCAAAGCTCTTAATATCACCTTTTAAATGGAATAATTGTAGATGTTCGATTTAATTACAGGTCTTTAGTTCCCTTTCCCCCTGTTGTGTTTATTCCAAATTGCATGTTACCCTTTTACAGCTACGCCCCTGGCTGGTACGCACTTCTGGCATGTGTGTTCCTGACGGGACTCCCCCCTTCTTGAGCTCTAAGCTGCGAGCGTGTCTGTTGCAGTTTTGTTAATGAAGTGTCCGTGGCCATGTCACGCACTCCCACACACAAAATGGATAAATACAGGGCATCCCACAGGAGTCTCCTCCTTCGTCGAGGACAACCTGCCCACCTTGGCACCGAATCCCATCAAGATATGAGAACGCACAGACTTGCCTGCTGAAATTATCGCCCCTCGAGCCACAAAAAAGCATTTTGTCAATAATAAAATGAGCGTAAATTTTCACTTATCTCGGCAAGATCCTGGTACATCTCAGGTTCGACTTTTCACACATTCAAGAAGTAATCTTAAGTGAGTGGTGAGGAGTCGGATATCAAAGGGGGGTTTCCTATTTCTTATACTTCTGCCATTTGCCAACGACACCCACTTGTAAGTAGGATCTCCTACCAGCTCTCTCACTGGGTAAAAGCAATTCAAAAGTGGATTTAGGGGGAACGCCCCATGGGAACCGAACCGGTCTCTCTGCTGCATTATCCTGTTTGTCAGTTTCAATTTGGCCAAAAGATTTAATGCCTTCATTTGCATTTCTAAATGAAAAAATTGGCAAAACCCCAGCCCACTTTCGGCTGGGAAAACTAATTGGTTTTGGGGGGAAAATTGTTATGATTACAAAGTTAAATGATGTCAGTGATTTGATTGCCGGCATTGCCTCTAACTAAATCGGGGCTAGGAGCCAACCAGACTACCGACAACTGCAATCCACACACACACCAGGCACACACAAGACACACACGACACTCACTCCTCATAGACAACAAATTGATTTTCAGCCGGCTTGGGTTTTATGAATGACTTTGAGTGGCAAACTGGTTGGTCTGGCTCTCAATCTGCACTGGGAAAAATATCTAGCCGGTCGAGGATTGATTCTTTTACTTATTACCTTGATAATTATCAGTGGTATTTGTTAGTTTAATTGGTTAATCCTGTTTTTAAAAGAAAATTGACTTCATTTCTAACCCTGTTTTAATATAACACAAAACAGAGCCTTCCTAAATATTTTCTAGCACTGTAAACACATTTTTATACATTTTATTAATATATATTTATATTTTTTCCTTTCATGGAGTTACTTTTGAATTATATACATTTATTTTTTCAAGCAAACTTTGTTATCTAATTTGTTAACTGCTACTTATTAATTGTTATGCAAACTTTTAAATTACTTTGACAACAATGTGGTTTTCTTCACTGCATTAGTCTGAGCTTTCGGCCTGACTTCGGTTTTTTGAGCCGCAATTACCTGTTTGCCAGTTTATGCTAATTAACAATGCAATTTGTACGGATTTTTCTCTCCTTTCTGGCCCAAGGCTCTGGCTCTGGCTCTGGCTCAGCCAGCGGATGTAAACACATTCAAAGTTCTACCGAAATCGTGGCGACCATTAAACCTGTCATAATAATTTCTTGATGGCTTTTCTTCGTGTGACAGTCCGTCGGATCAACGCTTATTGAATTCTAAATGCATTTTGACTTAGTATGCACCACCGCTCGCACCATTCATAAACGAGGCAACGCCGGGGATGGGTAGGGGATGGAGGATCCATGGACACATTAAAATACCAGGAAATGCACCACCTCTGTGGCTCGATCAGTAGTTTTTCCACCTTATCGGCTTGTCCAATCTGTATCTGATCTGCTGTCCGAGGTGTTCATACTGCTGGCCCGGGGCTGGCGTTTAATATTTATGACAGACACACATCATTTCCCTTCGGGTTGGCTTTGTACTGCGGCTTAGGCGCCTCGAAGCCACCATATAAGGCAAAAAAGTTATGAGCGTAAATATTTGATTAGAGAATTTATGAAAAAGGCTAGAGGAAATTCACAAAAATTATGTGCCGATAATAATATTTTTTTTACTTACTTACATGTGTATTTGTGTTATGAAATATTATTTGTGGTATGCAAGTACCTTTCTCTTAAGGTTTTTTAATGTTTATAAATTTAATTAATCTTAAATCATTCAAAAATAAAGATATAAGGAGGAGCTAAGTAATAAATTCTTTTATTATTTATTTAGCACGATTCCTAAGATATAATTAACCATTTAAATAGTCTCCTTCCTAACCCGAATCCCCTTTTTATTTATATTATATTACTTAACCAACTTTATAATTTACTATCGTGTAAAAACTCTTGCCTCGAGCAGTGGTACCACCCGTGGCATCCACTGAGTCTCCGCACAATTCATACGCATTTTTTTGATATATGAGCAAATGCTGAGAAGACCCAAAGTAAAACCCCTTTTCCCGTCGATCGTCATACTTACATTTTCGCATGCTGTGCGACATGAGCCGAAGACCTGATTGCAACATGTGAAGATATCTGCAAGAGACGCAAAACAAACAGAAAATGAGCATGTTTCGATGTTGCGAGAGTCGAAAAACAAGGAGTAAGTGAGCAAAAGTGCAGCGAATCAGGGTTTAATGGCTTGGCTCACGCATTTTGACACCACTCAGTAAATTAAAATTTAAATAAATGCCACGGCAACCAGCGCGAGATCTGCTAAAGGAGGATCGTTAAAGGAGCGGGGCGATCAAGATCGCCACATGTGAGTCTGAATGCGAATCTCAATTTGCGCCGGCAGATGCACTTCCTCCGGGCACAAATCACGATGCGACTCTTTGGGGGAAAGGGGATACAGTTTTCGCACTAATTAGGTGGCAGGGTATCCGGCTTATCTCCAAGTTGGCCTGGTGACTGATTACTTATTAAGCACTTATTGCTTGTTTTTCTCGTTTTTTTTTTCTCCCCATCCAGTTCCCAGTGCTTTGGTTCATTTGGGAGATTGCTCATTGGGTGTTGGTCGCTTCTGGCGAAAAGAAATGGGGGAGCTTGGTGGGATGTGGTCTGAGATGATAGCGTGACACGATGGGGGAAAGGAAAAATATTTTGGTGAATACTTAGTAAAAAAATATATATTAAATTAGTGATATATTAAGAGCTAAAATACAAGGCGAAAGCTTCACAGATAAATATCTTTGTTATCTATCAAAGTTTATTATTTATAAAATATTTTAGTTGATTTTGAAATATATTAGCCTCAAAATGTACAACCCTAGTCAAAAGTATTTTCACAACACACAATTATTTGCACATCCCAACTTCTTTTAGTTCTTATTCTTGTTGTTGTTGAACAATTTACCTTAAATAAATGTTATCGCGTAGCTTGATCTATGCTGAAGCAACACAAAAAGAAATGCGAAAGATAACGGTTCATAGGACAAAGCTAATAGCAAAAGTAAAAAAGCTTATCAGTTGTCACAAGTATTTGCACACGTTTTCGGTGCGTCAAAATTATTTTCACATTGCAATTTCGTCATTAGTATTTGGTTTGCAGCGACAAGTGGCGGTTCGTTTGCTCTAATAAATTCAATTCAGTGAAAATTCAATTAAAAAAATCATTTATCTTTTACATTTATCCAAACAAAATGCCTAAAACAAGGGAGTTAACCCTTGAGCTCCGAGCTGAAATTGTTACTAAGTTTAAAACCGGTATTTCAGCAGCTGAAATCGCTAAATTGTATAAAATTTCGCGCAGAAATGTCTACTACTTAGTAAAAAAGGTCGATACAGCTGGCACTTTAAAAAACAAGAAAAGATCAGGCCGAAAACCTGTGTTGGACCAAAGACAATGCAGGCACTTACTAGGAGTTGTAGCGAGCAATCCAAGTGCAAGTCCAGTTAAAATTGCCCAAGAATCAAAAAATATAATTGGTAAACAAATAAGTGATTCTACAATTCGTCGCAGGCTAAAAGAAGCTGATTTCAATACATATGTTGTCCGCAAAGTGATTGACATCACACCAACCAACCGAACAAAACGCCTTCAATTTGCATTGGAATATATTAAGAAGCCTATTGACTTTTGGTTTAATGTTTTATGGACGGATGAGGCTGCATTTCAGTACCAGGGGTCCTACAGCCATCATTTTATGCATTTGAAGAAAAACCAAAAGCATTTGGCAGCCCAGCCTATCAATAGGTTTGGTGGTGGCACAGTCATGTTCTGGGGATGCCTTTTCTATTATGGATTCGGAGACCTCGTACCGATAGAAGGAACTTTAAACCAGAACGGATACGTTCGAATCCTTAATGACCATGCTTTTATGTCAGGAAATAGACTTTTTCCGACTTATGAATGGATTCTTCAGCAGGACAATGCTCCATGCCACAAGGGTAGGATACCGACCAAATTTTTGAGCGGCCTTAATCAGGCGGTTCTTCCTTGGCCCCCACAAAGCCCAGACCTAAATATCATCGAAAACGTTTGGGCTTTTATAAAAAATCAAAGAACCATTGATAAAAATAGAAAACGCGACGGAGTCATTGCTGAAATTGACGAAATTTGGTCCAAATTGACCCTTGAATTTGCCCAAACTTTGGTAAGGTCAATACATAAAAGACTTCAAGCTGTCATTGATGCCAAAGGTGGTGTAACTAAATATTAATAATGTATTTTTTTTATATTAAGAAAATCTTTTGTTAAAATTAGATATTAAGCTGAAATAAATCAAACTAAGTTTTGTGAAATTACTTCTGACGCGAATAAAACGTGTGCAAATACTTGTGACAACTGATAAGCTTTTTTACTTTTGCTATTAGCTTTGTCCTATGAACCGTTATCTTTCGCATTTCTTTTTGTGTTGCTTCAGCATAGATCAAGCTACGCGATAACATTTATTTAAGGTAAATTGTTCAACAACAACAAGAATAAGAACTAAAAGAAGTTGGGATGTGCAAATAATTGTGTGTTGTGAAAATACTTTTGACTAGGGTTGTATATTTTGTATATTTTTAAAGTGTGACACGATGGGTAAATGAAAAATATTTATATAATTACTGATCTTATAGCTTTATAAACAAGTTGCTGGGTTGATCTATTGACAAACATTTTTTTATGTTTATTTAAAATATATTAAGATTATAACTGATTGATTTTTTAAATATGTCAGTCCTCAAAAGAATATTTTAAAAGAATTCCAGTAGTTCTGAATGTCACTAAAATTTTCCCAGAATTAATCTCTCTATATGAGTGCCTAAGAATGCTTTATAATTCAATCCCCGATATATGTATATTCCCTGTCACCTGTGAACTTGTTTTACCTGCCTGTAATTAACATCATTTTGATTGCATTGAAGATTAAACAAGTAGATAAGACGCATATCCTAGCGAGATGAATATGAATGACTTGGCTTGAAGAGATCGTTAAATCGTGGCTCGAATAATAAAATTAATTTTTTACCGAGATCTTGATCATCTCCCAACCATCCCTAGCTGGAAGCGCTTCCCATGTCTGACATGTGCGACACATGTCCCCAGATTCTCCGTGCTCCGGACTCGCCGAGACTCCGGATCCGGGACGTGTGACAGTTGGGCGAAAAGGGCGCTGGGGCTTGGGGTTCAAAGAGTTTTCGTTGAGTGCGTGAAAAATGTGAGTTTTTGTCACTTGCGGATGGAATTGGGGGCTACTGAACTTCACAGAAGATCAAAAGCAGTGCCCATTAATTAAGTGTGCAATTGCCAACCGAGGAGGGGCCGTGGAAATGGCTAAGATCTCCCCCTGTTCACGTATTTTTGGCCCAGCCATTTCATTTCGGCCAAGCGAGTCCGGACAGTTTGGTTCTTTCTTTTCTCATCTTTTTTTTGTCGGGTTGAGTGACTAATTTTAGCTGAAATTTACTTTGAAGTCCACCGAAATAATTTTTGGCCGCGGTCTATGAACATTGATTTGGGGAATCAAATATGCAAATGCGAAGCTGTGACAAATCGCTTGGAAAATGCCATTTTGATTTGCCGCAACCCCATTCGATTTTATTCTAATTCTGATTCAGTTTTTTCAGTTGCCATTTATTTATAAAACTGTTAATGTTTTCATTTGTGCTTGCTACTCTGCGTCGCATAGTGTGCCCCGTTGAGTGCTATTTTTATTATCTTAGTTTCAGTTTTAGTTGCAAAGTTGCGCAGTCTTCGCTATGCTTCTTTTTTTTCTTGTGTTTTTACTATGGCCAATGATCTAAGTTGCCTGTCAACGTACCACACAGGAAATAATAGGGAACTAATTCTAGATAAAAAAAATAGATATTAAAATACTCCTATATTTTTATGTTTTAATAAATTGATAGATTAAAACAGCGGTGCCCACAGCCCTGACTCGCGAGTCATTGAATTTACTTGCCCGGCTCATGCTCAGTATGCACAAAATGTAAACTAAGCATTAATTCGGTAAAAATTTTGATTTTGTGGTTAAATCTAGACTTTTAAAAGGTTAAATACCTATTTTTAAGTCCTAGTAATATTACACAAAATTGTATATATTTTTTCACACACTTTGTTCTATATCTTACTGACAAAACTGCAATTATAACATGGCCATCACTGCATGAAAATAATCGTAAGGCAAAACTAATCTCTTAACTTAAAATAATAATAACGTTTAACCAATTTTTAATCTCCTCGCTAACTTTTAAAAATCTTATATTATTCATATTATTTCTCTGTGTTATTTCATATCATTAATTCTCCCATTTTGATTTCAAAGTGTATATATCAAGTTGATGAAAATTAAAATTTCTTCTGTGTTCTGTAGAGGCACGAGGGGCGTCTTCTATAAATAAAGAAATCCACTGAATGGCGGTCTCCGATTCCGATTCGCTGGCCCATGTCAAGTGTCACAGCTGATCTGCCGCTGCGAAGTTTTCCGACTTTTGCGGGGAAAGAGATACCTCCAAGCTACTCCCATCTATAGTGGACGCATCATGCGACTTCGACCACCCGTTTGATTAAGTTGAATGCAACAGAAATGAGTGTTTAATGGCCTTTTTTACGGCCGCAACGCATCTAAAGAAACAATCGAGGGCTATTTGTATGCAAAGCATTTCAAATGCCGCGCAATTCAAATTCATTTCGGATGCACAACGCCACTCGCCGGACCCAAGGAATTTCCTTTTGCGAAAAGAGCCGGCAATCAGTTAAGCTCGCGACGGCGGCGACATATACGAGCAGGCCATAAAATTTCATTGGAAATCTAACACATTTATCATACACCCATCCCCTCAGTCCATAATTCACTCGAGCTTGGAGTTAATAAAACAGGCAGAGGAAAATCGCCGGAGAAGGGACTGAGCCAGAGTCCGCTTCCAATCGAAATCCCAAGCCTCATGCTGGCGCCATCAGGCAGCTGCCCAGCTTTGCCGCAATTTAAACTAATTTTTAACACAGTTCCAATTTATGGTTGATTCCAACACGCATTCGCCAGATACTCGGATACAGATACACATATCTGAAAACAGTGGCATCATCAGCACTGTCAATTAAAACATTTCGTTCGCGCTCGGCAAGAAAATTATTGCCTTTGATTAAGTGAGTGGAATGGAGGAGGAGTGTGTGGTTCCATTTGCATGCAAATCCAAGTGGGGAGGGGTCGGGACTAGTATTTCTGTGTATTTTCAGATGACCAGCCCTAAAAATGCGGGCCTTTACGGAGCGGAGCATGTGAATGAAAGTGACAGCGTTCAAATAAATATGATAATGTGAACAATTAAATGAAATGAACAAATTTAACTGGCATTTTTGTATGCGATTATTAAGAGGCAAATTATACAAATAATCAATGGAATGTTTACTATATACCAGGCTATAGTGGAAGCTAATAAAGATGGCATATATTTTTTTATTAAAACAACTTGCTAATTTTTGCATTTTGTTATTCAAAAGATATATGAACAAATATCACACCTTCATAAATACGTTTTCTCTCAATCAAATACGAGGTATTCGTACAATCAATCATTGTCAATGAATGGCACTTTTAGAGAATAATAAATAAACTGATTTAATTGAGAAAATTATATGTGAGATGCTTATCATATTAACAAAAATCTAACGTATATCGGCTCTTTTTTAAATATTAAAACGAACAAACTATTCAAGGTTTATCTTTATCAGAAATTATTTTCTTATGAATTTGATTATAAGATGCCAAAAATCGATAGAAAATCTGTGCAGGAAAATAGGCATTAAATAATAAAAATGTTCTGTTTAAGAAAATTATAATATTTACATATAATATAAAAATATTTTCCAAATATTCCCTGCCAAAGCCATTTGTCATAAATAATATTTTGTTTCCCTCCCCTGATAAGCGGCTGCCTTTGAAGTGCCCGAAAGTGGCAAAAGGTCACTGGGCTGTGATTCCGTTGGGGCTTCTTTCTTATCAACTCACCATGCGATTCTCCGGACGCTCTCACAGTTCCCACAGACGCCGCCGCTTCGGAGCTGTCGATGGCCTCGCTGGTGTCCGCCTCCAGCCAATCGTAGTCATCCGAATCCAGGCTCACTGATGAGGCCTCCGTCAGTCTCCGGCCATTCTTCTTGGATCCTCCTCCTCCGCCGGCCAGGTGACGCTGATGGTCCACCGAGGCGTTGCTCTTGTTGTTGCGCCGTCGCACCTGACGCTCCGTGGAGTGCAGGTGATCGTTCTTGGTGCTCTGATTCTCCTCCAACTGGCGAACAGCACTGACCACGCCGAAGGGCAGCAGGAGGAGCAGGATGGCCCAGCTAATCTTAGGCATTTTTATCGCTAGTTCGTCCCGGATTTTCGCTCACTGATTCACGTTTCTCGTAACTTTATGCCGATTGTGTTAAGTGCATTTTGTGCACGCAGACTGATAAGTCAATGCGATCGAAGGAAGTTGAAATGAAACTGAAAATGGAAATGAGTGTGTCACAAGTGCAAGTCAAAGTTTCGCTGGGTTCATCTACATGGCCAATGGGCATCCGTTCGATAACGCATTGTTTTTAAAATATTTTATTTTTCCTACACAGAAAAAAAGGGAAATAAATTCTAAATTTTAAGGGGGGTTTTCAATAAAAAGATAAGCCTGTAAGAATTTTATATTATTATGATACCTAATCATCAGATTGTTTGTCAACAGAATATTCATAAAATCTTTAAAAATATCGACAGAATATATAAATACATTTTCTGCTAGATTAAAGGGTTGCTTTCACTTTCATCAACTTTATCTCTTAATTTTTTGAAGATATTTGGTGTGATTACCTCTAAAACTTTTGGTTTAAAAAGGAAATATTTCTTGAACTCCCTAAAATTCGAATATTATGCACTTTTTGTCGAGTGCATATATTTATGGACACTATGGCTGCGATGCTCGTTACTAGATAGTGATTGAAAAAACACAGACAAAAAATGAAAAGCGATTAAAGTTAATGTTCTCGGCCCGGCCCGGGACAAGGGACTCTATTGATAGGGAGTTGAGCTATCTGCTGAAATATACATAAGACGAGCATGTTGGCACTGAGTATGGAAGCATTCGGATTCGGAGCACGCCCCCGCCTCCGCCACTTGTCCACTTTGTCCACAAAGCTGTCACACAGTAATTAAGCCAATTGACCTCGCTTGGCCGGCAGGCAGGCAGTTTGGCAAAGCGTTCCTCCTTTGCCTCACAAAGCAAAGTGGCGAAGGCGAAGGCAAAGGCAACGGCAGCGGCAGCGGCAATGGCGACAACATTTTATTAAAAGTGAAAAATATAAATAAATAATATCAAAAAGCGCCAGTGGTAGCCGGCCGACAAAGAGGGGGTCGGACGCACTAATGATGAGACTCGTTTCGGGTTGGGTACTTGAAGAGCGGCCCTCTCTCTCTACTTTTCACTTAGTGTCCTTGCACTTTGCACTCACAGAAATGAGGAGAATCATACTAGAAACTTTTTATTTAAATGTTGTAACAAGAAGAGACAATTGCAATAAATTAGAATAAGTACTTTGAACACTTTTTTAAACAAAGGAAAGGTAAAGGTAATAAAAATTTGAATATAAATATAGGAATTGTTATGCCAGGAATTAGTTTTGAAATGGCATAAAAAAAAATCAGTTTTTAACCATTTTGGTCTACAAAAACATTTTTTAACTACAATAAACTCCCTTAAACTTTGTTTAATTAAATTTTAAATATCCCAGAGATTTTTGTAGACAAAGTTACTATATCCACCGCATTTATATGCAAAGGATTTAGGGCGTTCTCTGCTTTTTCCAGTGCTCTTGTCGTCTGTGCTTGTGTCAAAGCGCATAGCAAAGCAAGCAGGCGGCGGCAACAGCGAAAGCGAGGGAGGCTCTGTGTGGGTGGGCGGAGCGGGGCGGTAAAGTAAGTGGTGGGTGGCTAGGCGGTGGAGATGGGTGGTGCCCGGCTATCAGCGTTGAGTTGAGCGGTGACTG
This sequence comes from Drosophila triauraria, assembly GCA_014170255.2. NCBI lineage: Eukaryota > Metazoa > Arthropoda > Insecta > Diptera > Drosophilidae > Drosophila > Drosophila triauraria. The sequence goes on along the minus strand of CM024336.1, from coordinate 9,851,143 downwards.
TGCTTTGATGTCTTTCTAATTGCATATTTTACAGCGCCAGGGAGTCGCATCGCTCACACTCGCATCCCGGCCCGATGCAGTGCCGCTATCCTGCAAAAAGGATAGCACTTTCGGCGAGAGTGGAAAGTAGAGCTATTTGCAGCGATGTGGATTCCTCCGCTCGCTACCCTTCAGCCCCCCGGGGCCATCCGCTCAAAGACGCTGTCATCCAAAGTGGACCAGGACCTGGTTGGTTTGTCAACTTCAGCGTCAGCGTCAGACATGAGTATGAGTTTGAGTTTGAGTGTGAGCATGACTACAAAGGCTAAGACAAAGGCGGCATGTTCAAAAACTAGACAAATATTAACTCATATGCAGCTTGAGGTTTGAGCGGGGATGCCATTGTCTTTGGTATCCTACAGTCGAGCTTCCCATAAGTGGAACTTATGTGGGGCAACTTGGGACTTTGAAGTTACCAATTAAAAGAAGAATTCAGATCTAATATTTCTCTTAATAATTATAAATAATCCCCGAAAACTAACTGCTTTTGAGATGTTAATAAAAATGTTCCAAATAGTAGCCAGTATCTTGTTTCTTATTGTTATTATCTGTACTAAAACTATTTATTCTAATATAAACCACAAACTTTAAGTCGAAATTATATACAAATAACTATTTTCTGAAATATTTGAGCTTTTTCGTGTGTTCAATGTAAAGAAGCTGCACTGTTGTGTGATTGTGGCTGAAACTCCGCTTTGATTGCAATGGGAGAACAATATGCATCACACAGAAAATGGCGCCACTTTGGCAAAAGGGATGCAAAAGGAGCCGCAAAGGACCCCACAACTACACCCACACACATTGCACTTGTACACCCACACACACCACATATCTGCAAAATCATTTGTCGTTTTGATTTGTTTACCGGGTTCACTGAGCTGTTAAGCTTTTGTGGTCTCGAACTTTGGTTTGAATTTTGGTTAATTAATTAAAGTGATTGTCATTAATTGTCACTGTTTCTCAGTTTAATTATTATTTTTATATTATTGCTGCGATCAAAAAGACTTGGCGCGCGACATTTAAATGACATTCCGCGACGCACAACCGCATCCGTTGAAGTTTTGGAGCGAAATGATTTGAACCAGGGTGGCCGCGCGGTATCGATGCAATCGGAGATGGCTCTATCGGCCTATCGATTGTAGCCGGCGATAGAGGAGGAGAACTGAAATCGAATATTTTGTCGATGTTTTTAAAAACATCCATCAAGAAAATAACCATTTAAAAAAATTCTAAAATTAAAAAAACCATTTATTTTCTGTAAAAGTTTTAGGAAAACTAGAAGGGTAAAAGGTAAGCCTAAGTTTGTATACCCATATGCAATTGGCTCATTAAAATACATCTATTTCTTAATTTTATTTTACTTTTACATTTTTAAATTTTCATAATAAGTTACCCATCGCTCCTTATCATAAAGTTGCCATAAAAGCGATCGGTAAAAAATTGTTGTCTGATCTTAATGATACTAAAACTATAATTATTATCAATTGTTTCTATGCCAGCAATATGATATAGTCGTCCGGTCTGGCCCGTTCCGACTTACATATAGACATATGACAGTAAGAAGAGTAATACTCCAAAGTTTCATTTATAAAACTGAGAGACTAGTTTGCGTAGTAACGGACGCTTCCGTTACTTTAGTGATGAGACGAAAACATCGATAGTCGACAGAAAACATCGATGTTTCCAAAAATCCCACCTCCAGCCGGCGAAGTTTGCGTGCTAATTCATTTTATTTAATTATTTAATTTACTCGCAGCACTTGACAGTAATGCACATTGCGTAATGGAGCCGATTACCTTTGGAGTTCTCACCATTAGTGACACCTGTTACCAGGAGCCAGCGAAGGATAAAAGCGGCCCCAAGCTGGTGCGGCTGATCGGCGAATCCTTCGCAAACGCCGATGTGATAGCCAGCGTTGTGCCGGACGAGCAGGAACTCATCCAGAGGGAGCTACGCAAGTGGATCGCACGGGAGGATCTGCGGGTGATCCTGACCACCGGTGGCACTGGATTCGCACCGCGGGATGTGACGCCGGAGGCGACGAAGCCGCTGCTGGACAAGGAGTGCCCCCAACTGGCCCTGGTTATTGCCATGGCATCGCTACAAAAGACCAAGTTTGCGGCCCTTTCCCGGGGATTCTGTGGAATTGCCGGGAACACGCTGATCCTCAATTTCCCGGGCAGTGAAAAGGCGGTGACCGAGTGCTTTGAGGCAGTGAGCGATCTGCTGCCCCACGCGGTACATCTGATCGGCGACGAGGTGGCTCTGGTGAGGAAAACCCATGCAGAAGTCCAGGGAATCCCATCCCAATCTACTGTCATCGCACGTACGGCCCATGTGTGTCCCCACAAGACGGGAGCTGGCAGCGATTCCGATCGGAATTCACCCTTTCCCATGCTACCCGTCCAAGAGGTGCTCTCTATCATCTTCGACACGGTGAAGAGAACCAGCGATCTGGAGAAGCTCTTGTGGCAGCAGACCTCGCCGGTAAACATACCGCCGTTCAGGGCTTCCATCAAGGATGGCTACGCCATGAAGTCCACAGGATTCTCCGGGAGCAAGCGCGTTATAGGCTACATAGCAGCTGGATCTGCGCCCAATGCTGATCCCCTGGCGGAAGATGAATGTTTCAAAATAAACACAGGAGCACCGCTGCCGCTGGAAGCGGATTGTGTGGTGCAGGTGGAGGACACCAAGCTGCTGCAGCGGGACAAGCACGGAAAGGAGAGCCTGGTGGACATACTTGTGGAGCCACAGGCAGGACTGGACGTGCGGGCAGTGGGCCACGATCTGAGCACCAAGGATCGCATCTTTCCCTTTCCAGACGCCTCGCCCGTGGTGGTCAAGTCCCTGCTGGCCTCCGTGGGCAAGCGGTTGGGTGTGCGACAGCCCAAGGTGGCCATAGTGTCCACGGGCAGCGAGCTGCTTGCCCCGCACGATCAGCCCGTTGCTGGCAAGATCTACGACTCGAATACCACCATGTTGGAGGAGCTGCTGATGTACTTCGGCTTCGATTGCATCAAGACCACCGTGCTGAGCGATAGTTTCGAGGAAACCAAGGAGGCTTTGGCTCTTCTCTTCGAGACGGTGGATTTTGTCATCTGCAGCGGTGGAGTCTCCATGGGCGACAAGGACTTTGTGAAGCCCGTTCTGGAGCATCTTCAGTTCAAGCTGCACTGCGGCAGGGTCAACATGAAGCCGGGCAAGCCCATGACCTTTGCCAGTCGGGATCAGAAGTACTTCTTCGGCCTGCCCGGGAATCCCGTGTCCGCCTTCGTCACATTCCACCTGTTTGCCCTGCCCGCCATCCGCTGGGCAGCCGGCTGGGATCGCAGCAAGTGCTCCCTACCCGTGGTCCAAGTGAAGCTGCTCAACGAGCTGCCCTTGGATGGCCGACCGGAGTTCGTGCGCGCCTCAGTGGTTTCCAAAGCTGGTGAACTGCAGGCCAGGATCGTTGGAGATCAAATCAGCAGCCGCCTGCAGAGCATTGTGGGTGCGGATGTGCTCATCAATCTGCCGGGACGGACCTCGGAGCGCACTACAGCTAGAGCCGGCGAGGTTTTTCCCGCCTCTGTTCTCCGCTACGACTTTATCTCCAAGTACGAGTAAGATCATGACCAAACGATGCTGGGGTCCTCGAATGTTAGAAAGACAAGATACGCCTTCCTAGATTAGCACAAACAATTTATTGTTTCGTCATATGTCGCAATTATAAAGTCTGGAGTGTTCAAAACACTTCAGCCCTTATCTGTTCTAGGCATATGTATGTACCTATATATTTATCTATAAGTATGCATAAACAAACATATATATTTTTGTATGCTTCTACACTATGTTACTTGATTTTAATACGACATGTTGCACTGATTCACTGTATCACAAAATCTACAATACTTTCAGCTGCTTCCTAAGCAGAGTTTTTTTTTTTAATAAACCATTAATAAATATTTTATTTTAGGGTTTTTATTGTATTTCTACGATTAATTCCAAATTGTACATGCAGGTTTGAAGAATTTTCTCTCTCTGTTAACTCTCTTAACAAGTCGTTTTTTCTGCTCTGTTAACAGGGCTGCCTTACTTTCTTTACTTTACATGTAAGCAAAGGTAAAATTCGTGTTTTTTTCAAATTTAAGACAAGTTGGTATTACAAATTTGTTTTTAAACTTTGTTTCATAAACTTGACGACAATTTTAAGTATTCAAAGATTTTAATTTCTAATTCCGGGCAACAGACTATTTTATTGTTTATTGTTTATTTTAAAATGGTCTTTCAAATTAATTTTAGGTGTAGATGTTTTGCTTGACTCTTACACACTTTATACTCCGAATTCTACATGAACTGCTTGCGTGAAACTGCTTGTGCAAGACTGCTTGGAACATAAAGAGTTGCCACTATTTAAAAAAACTGAAAACTACACTGAACTTTCCAATCTTAATTTCAGCTCAAATACAAAATAAATACAAAAATATATTGTTTCTAAGGTTAACCCATAAAAAAATAACAAGTGGAAACAACATGTGAACCCTTAAGGAGAGATTGCTCCTTAAGGGCTAATCCCTTTTTTCTGAAATTGCTAAGAATTTGTATACCCTTGCAGAGGGTATTATAATTTTGCCATGATATTTGCAACTCAGTGAAGGAGGCATCTCCGACCCCATAAAGTATATATATTCTTGATCAGCATCACCAGCCGAGTCGATCTAGCCATGTCCGTCTGTCTGTCCGTCTGTCTGTCTGTCCGTCTGTCTGTCGGTTTCTACGCGAACTTGTCTCTCAGTTTTTGAGCTATCGGGCTGAAATTTTCAGCATAGTATTATTTCTTTAGCACGCAGTATATATGTCGGAACGGCCGAAATCGGACCACTATATCCTATAGCTGCCATAGGAATGATGGCGAAATTTATGTAAAAAAAATTTTAACTTCTCTGTTCTTCAAAGAATTTTTATAAACTTCGAGATATAGTCGTTATTTATAGTTCTAGAATTACGGTTTTAATTTCATTAAGATCGGACAACTATATCATATAGCTGCCATAGAAGGGATCGGTCGATTTATATGAAAATGTAAGATTCTACATGTAAAATGTAAAATTTACAAAATTTATAAATTTTTAATTTTTTTTTACATAACCAAAATGGATCGATTTTCAATGATCCAATTGCAGACTGCAAGGGTATACAAACTTCGGTTTGCCGAAGTTAGCTTTCTTTCTCGTTACTTATAAACTTGTACAATTTTTTCTTTGACTATTTTTTTTTTATATTTATTCTATCAACACTCACAAACGTTGCTCTCACCCCATTAAAAACAGATCATCAAATTAGTTTTTTTTTTGTTTTTAGTTTATTTATTTCCGAATAATTTAAATTCACATACATATAGTTTACATATACATTTTTATTCATATGAATATAGGTTGCTCTGTAGTTTGTATGTGTATATTTATATTTTAGGTGGTGTTACTCCTCAATTTTAGGGTTAGCTTCCAACAGTTTCCCCGTAAGGCTACAATAAATAAACACTATCTGTGGGAAATATATTTGTATATGCAGTTTTTGTACAGTTCGTGCACATTTCATGTTCTTCGAAGTGTTTTAAAGTAACAATGTTTCGCTTAAATCGGAGGTATTTCAGCATTTATCCTGTTGTGGTTGTTGTGTTGTTATTTTCAGTTTATTTGGTATTTTGTTCGTGTCAGCAATGTGGTTCTGTGATTCGTCTGGCTTTCGGACGAATTGAAACAATTATGTAGAAGGACTGTTTTTAGAAAAACTTGTATAAGTATAGAGTGTATAATATATATATGTATGTATATATTTATTTATATTCTGACTCCCTAGAGTATGTACTTGTTGTCTAGTTTAACACGTGCAGTGCTATGTATTTATTCTCAAGTCTTTGTTAAAGTTTAAATTACACAGACATTACAGACATTCAGTTTTGGTATTGGGCTGCGATATTTATACGGATTAAGTAGCATATTTTACACACATTATAAGGACAGATTTCCCATAATTCGTACGACAACACCAAAAACACACGCATAGATTTATGTGAAAGAAATCGGCAAACCCTCTTAGCTCTCAGCTAGCCATCCGTAAATTCTTATTATCCTCGGAATACTCGTTGTAAGTACATACAAAATAGGCTAAAGTGCTCGAGAAGCGCTCCTTGGTCTCCCTCGATAGACGTACTCAGTTGGAAGGAATATTTAACTTAACAATTAGCATAAGTTCTCTCCCTTTTCTCGTTGGCTCTGTGGGAGAAACTGTCAAACAGTTGACGACGACGACAAACACACACAGGACTCCACTCGCAATGGGACACGGCAGGATCGAATGGCAAAAGGACAACAGGACGATGGCAATTTGTCAACTGTCGCCGGCACAAAAGAGCGACTCCTTCTTCTAGGTCCTTGCATGATTGACGACCATTCACCTATACGAATATTATTCCTTACCCGCGCGGTGTATTCATAATTATTTAAGAAATGCACACTTGAATACCTTCCGGCGGATAAAAAGGAGCAAAGGACTCAGGCTGGCGGCTCCTCAAGTGTCTGCTGAAGTCGATTGAAATGTCAACAAGTCTGGTTGACAGTTTGTGTGTGCCTGCGATTACCATTACCATTTTATCCTTTATGCGTCTCCCCCAGGACCTCTCTCGAGAGGTTGCACAAAATGCACAACTTAAGAAATTAGGAAACAAAAAACCGAAAATCCGTTAAATCAATTACCCACAAGAAACACGTACCATTATCAAATATCGTGGGCAATTTTCGAAGTTTCTGTCGTTGTGTAGGAACTTTTGATTGAGCTTCTTGGAGGGCAAGATCATGCTTAGTTAATTAGCTGCAGCCAGTGTATATATATTCTACATTCATATATAGTATATATATATTATATATTATATATAGGTGAGATTTTTTGATTTCGTTATAAGCCTCGGAAAATGCAATTGGAAAATTCACACAGACACACGGTTACACACGGTACAGTACGGTAGAACACCTAATTCAGGGATGCCCAAAGCTGGCCAATAAAACTAAAAGAAGACATCGTTGTGTCCCTGTTCTTCTACAGAAAACAGACAGGAGCAAAGGGGCATAGAGCACCCCTGATCTATATGTATATAGGGGGCTTGGGCTAAGGAAATCATAACCCTTTGAGAGCCTAACGGATGTAGTGCCACATGGCCGTCGGCTTCCGGGCGTTGTTAATCATGTCGTGCCAGTGCTGGCACCCGGTGCCACTCTCCTGAGGCCCCAGGCCACAGCACCCAATTTCCGTGGCCTCGCTCCCGGCGCCCACCACGTAGATCTGCGGGGAAATACGAAAAAGGAACAAAAAAAAAAAAAGGAAATCAGATATCAGGTGCCGGCGGAGAGTTTTCAATTAAAACACACGGGCCACACCGGCACTTGGCCATTAAACCATGGTGGCTATTGCCGGGAATTAGTAGCGGAGAGCTGTTAAAAACGGCGGAGGCCAGCGGTTTATGGCCAGGAGCAAAAGGTTAAAGGTTGCGTTACCTCAATGGCTGCATTGTGGAGATAATTTGATTGCAAATTAAACGTGAACGCCTCGTTCCAGATGGGATTGGTGGGATCGTCGGACTTTGTGATGCTCGTCTTCTTCTTCTTGATGCGCTTGCCGTTTTGAATCAGGTAAATCTGGGCGAGAAAATTCATTAAGTTTATGGCGGTTTTACTGCTCAAGGAAAAAAAAAACAGGAGGCTTAAATATCTTAATGAAACTTAAAATATTTTAGTAAGCCTCTCATGCAAAATCTAGTGCAGTGAGTATTAAAGTTAATATTAAGCTGTTCTGAAATTTACCTCTAAATAAAGCAAAATAGAGAATTGTTTCGGACTTTGAAATCCCTTCAAAAGGTGCCCAAAACTATGCTACACAATTGTATATCGTAAGAATAAAACAAATTTATTCGGCAATTGCTATCTCAAGCATTTATTGCATACTTTTAAGCACCTTTTTAAGAGATTTTAAGCTCCTAGTGATTTCCGGATAAATTAGTTTAAGTAATAATTCAATTATAACTATATTATTAATTTTCTAACAATATTTAAATGTTTACATATTTTTATCTTACTTTCTTATCATTTTTAAACTAAGCCTTTTTAGTGAAAGTATATATTTTGTATTTTATTAATGTATTAGATTTCTGTACCAACCTTTACATAGGGTTCCTGAACCGTATCCAAATTCCTCGCCTTCATTATCACGACTGTCAGTCGCTCGGCCTGTGGCAAATAGTTCAAGGAGCACAGCAGCTCCGGTCGATCCTCCTTGGGCTTCTTGGTGCGCAGCAGGTCTCCCCATATCTTTAAAATATTTTATATATTTTATTATATATCTTTATATACCTTTGTAACTTCAGTCAGTACTGACCTCCACCGACTTGGACAGTTCCAAACCATCCACAGAGATGCGAACCTCTCCGATGATGTCGTTGTGCGAGTAGCGATCGTAGTCGAGCACCTGGAGGACCAGCTCCTTGCCCTGGAGCTGGTCGCGGGAAACCGGAAACTTAAAGTGCTGGTCAAAGTAGGGGTTCGACTCTCCGCGATGGATGTGCGTCTGCCGCTTGCGGCTGTCCACTTCCGGTTGCAGCATCAGCCGGACGTAGGGATCCCGAAAGCCACCCTCCTCAATGGGACTGAGATTGTGAGCTGCGATATGGGATTTGGATAAGTTGGATTTAATTAAATTAAATAAATCTTATCACCAACCTTCAATCAGATGCACCGTCAGATCAAACAGGTGATAGTCGTATTTCACTCGCAGGTGCAAGCGTCCCACGGAGTGATGGGATTCCGGCGCTGTCAGATACACGGGTCCGTCGGGCAATCGATAGAGATCCGGCTGAAGGGCGCCCAACGGCGAGGCGGGGCCCATGGCGGGATCCACGCCCGGCTGCGATCGTGGCGGTATCAGCAGCGGCGACAGGCACCGACCTCCACCCACGCCCACACCCTTGCCGGAGCCCGATCCGCCGGCGAGCGAGGCCAAGCTGCTCTGCGAGGGACTGGGCGTCCGCATGTCTCCCGGATCCACCGAGTGAGCAGGACTGCCGCAGCGGGCATCCAGGGAAATGGTTCGCATGGGACTGGGGGATCTGGCCAAGTGGTGGGGAAAGGCCGGCTCACTGGGCAGCGAGCTGCGTCCGTCCGGGCCGAAGGTCCGTATCTGTGGAGAGGATCCCCGATGACCCTGCAAGGGTTCACAAAGTTTAGTCAAATGGACGGACAGAGGAATTGAATCCAACTCACCGAATGCCTGGATGGGGCACTGTCCACGCTGCTCTGGCTGGAGATGGACGGCGTGCGTTGGAGGCGCGGCGGGAAGGAGCGGCTCTGGTGGTGCAAGTGCAGCGGACTGTGGAACACCTCGGCGGGTCCGCGCAATATATCCGTTCCTGTGGCCGAAACGCTGCCCATATGCTGGTGATGGTTCATGCCCAGGCCGCCGTGCATGCCATGCATATGGGTGGCCGGCTGGATGGGCTGGCACTCCTTCGCAATGGCCACCTCCTGGGGAATGGGTTTAAAAAGCGGGAAAAGCGCTTATTAGTAGGATTTGCTCGGGGGGAATTCCCTCGCGGATATAAGAACCTCCGAGTCCGTGGGCAAATCACAGCTATCGCTGACACTGCCGGCCGAAACGCTGCCAATGCCACTGGTGGTCGATGTGACCGACGACGCCGACGGCGGCGGGGTCATCGGCTGTGGCGGCGGGGTGGTGGAACTCCCCGTGATCCCCTCTCCCGTGGGCAGGGTGTGCACCATTCCCGGCCCCCCCGACGACCCATTGCCACCGCCCACGGCCGTGGCGGTGGAGCTGCCACTCCCACTGCCGCCGGGAGTGCCCTCATCCGCCGAATTCCGGTCGAGCGTGACCCGGCGCACGGCTCCCACGCGCTCCTTGGCCATCCGGGACCAGGACTCGATGCGCTTGTGGGCCAGCCAACAGGCTGCCGGACCCAGACCGCTCATCTTTTACCCAATTACCAAGCGACTGTGGCTGTGCGAGCGCTCCTTTGCCTTACTTTATTTTTGTTTCTCCTGGAAGAAAGGAGGTTCTGTTGCTAGGCTACCTTCGAAAATTTTGGGGATAAAAGTAACCGTTGCTTCAATGCTCTTTGCTCTCTTTACACTTTGAAAAAATAAATCGAAGGCGATGCTGCATGACCTTTAAATATCTTTAAGTAATTAAATAAAATTTCAATAATAAAAGTTCATACTATAAGGAGAAATGTGCTTATTAAAATAGCCTTTTTTATGAATAAAATTCAGCGAATAATATTTTCATGCTAAATACGAATCTGTTTTCTATATATACCTCGCAAGGTTTTTAAGAAATTAGCGTTAAAGATCCTTGTAATTCTTAGATAAATATCTAACCAGGAAAAGTAACGAGGCTATTACCCAAGATTATGGTCGATAATAATACAATTTCCTTCCCAATTTCTAACTCTTTTACAAACTAAAAATTGTATTTATAAAAGGACCCTTTTTTTTGGGAGTGCACCCACACAATTGGCCGCTGTTAATCCGCTTAGGCAAATACACTTACACGCCATTGGTTGTGAGCCAACCACCAGAGAGGAAATGAGCAAAATGGACAGGATGAGTTGATGCCCGGCACGAGTGCGGTTTCAGGTTGGCAGCCTTCAACTGGCATTAATTATGACCCTGCAGAGGCATGCCGCAATTGTGTTGCAGATTTCCCCAACGAAAACAATCCGCATCTTGAACTAAAGTTATTTTCGATTTCTCTTTTTCTTTTTAGATTCTAAAGCTTCTAAAAATGAGAGCAGCATCATTGATGTTGTGACGCACTTGCCGGTACAATGGATGGCTTGTTCGTCCGCCCGGCCATTGACTGTATTGAGCAACTGAATGACAGGTGCTGGGGGAACGGAATGAATACGATGGGGTTCTAAGAGGCAGAACCATGCTGACTGTATAACCATGGCAACTGCACTAACGAACATTGTGCGTCAGAAGGACGGCAGCAGAGCTGCTAATCAGGCTCTAAGTGGTTTCTGCCTTCATCACTGTGGTGTCAAGGTGTCCAAAGCGGATAATGTCTCATTATCTGGCAAAGAAGATTCCACGAAACAGGACGAAAGAAAACTAGGGCAATTTAGATAAAGTCTTTGATAGTTTTTTTAAGCTAACTAATTGGCCTAACGGTTCACGTTTAAATTTAGGTAAAATGGAATATAAATATTTTTCTTTGTTAAACTATAATATTATTTTTGAAAAAATAAATTGTTTGCTTCGCAAAGATAACACTAAAGTAAAATGGTAAGAAGCCTATTTTTTCGCTTTTGAGGTAAACCAAAAATCTTTTTACTTTAAGTCATACATTGCCTTGAATTTAGTCCACAAATTTTCAAGTATTTTTAGCAAATTGTGCTTTCCTTGACACCCTATCTTATTTCTAAAATATAAAATATGATTCCTTAACTGAAAAATATATATTTCTGGCTTTTGGTTACTTTAAATTGATCTGCTGGCTGTCTTTAATTTTCAGAAAGTAAAAGAAAGTAGGGGGCAGCTGCTGGTGCTAATGAAAGTTTTATTTTAACCGCTTCCTGCTGGGAACTCCGCCAAACTTCTGGTTAATATTAGACAGGGCCTATCCGACCAACCTATAAATATGCAGAGGAGCTGCTGCCTCGTATCATGAATATGCAGACGAGGCATTTCTCCCGGCAAACCTCACAATTCCCCAGCGGGCGATTTGTCTTGCAGTCCTCGCAGCACCTCGATTTCGCTTACGTTTTTCGCCTTTTGCATTCTTCAGCCTCATCCTCGTCCTCATCCTCATCCACTTAAACTCCCCGAATTCCACGTTTTTCGTTACGCAGCGTGGCGAACGGCGAAATGCGAATTCATTGGCATTCGTACACGCCCAAGTGCCGTTAAGTAGAGGGAATCTAAGGGATACATGCCCGTACCCTCGGCGGACTATAGGGAATGCAGGAGCAAGAGAGCGAGCAGAGGGGTGGTGGTTGTTCAATACAAAAGTAAACAAAAAACTTATTTTTCAAGTATTAAATAAATTAAATGAAATTAAGCACGTGTAGCGAATGACATCAAAACATGGCAACGGAACGGGAAGGAACAAGGAGAGAGGCGAAATCAAGGACCAACCCTCAAATTAGTTTGGGATAATAAAAATGTGCTCCTCGGTCAAAGAAAAATGTTGTCCAGGTCTCGAACATACACACACAGACACTCGGTTGACAGCCTGAGGAGTCCTTAATGTGCGTATGTGTGTGCGGTGTGTGTCCTAGATCTTCTAAAAGGATTTTTATTGATTTCGTAACATTACTCTGAGTTATTCATCACTTTAATTGCTCTGACTGTCGCCAATTTGGCTGTAGGTCCTTTAACAAGGAAGTAGGAGCAGCTGTTGGACAAAAAATTCAGACTTGTTTACAAATAGTTTCGGCAGAGCTAAATTCTGTATATACTTTGGGGGTGATATTAAACTCAGTTTAGAGTTTTAGGGTTGAAGGAGTAACTAGAAATTTGATAAAAACTAAAAGCTGACCAGCAATTAAATAAAAAAGTTTATAATTAGGTCAAGGGAATATTTAAAGGGCGTTCCCGTTGAAAGGTAAACCCTAAACATTATTTTTAATTAGAGAGCAAAGCACAAATACAAAACAAAAATATTAAAACGAAATAAACATTAAGCGTGTTATTTTGAGGGGTTTGTTTTCTTTAATTCAAGCTTCAAACTACCTGACAAAGGACATAATTAAACCATACATAGGTATTAAAGTTCCCCCTTGGCATGTGCCACTTTTTGAATACGCTTAAATTAGAGTGTGAAATTAATACTAGAGATTAAAATTTGTCACAACAAGCTCTACTCCCCAACCAACAACCAACCAACTGGGAATTTGCAGCTATAAAATGCAGTATATTTTTCACCCATAAATGGCAGCATAAGCTAATAATTTGGGTGTCAGTTTCGGAGCTGTAAAGTGTGCTCATCCCTAATCCCCTGCTCGGGGCTGATCCCCTCAACTGTCCCCTTAAGCCCGAAAGGGAGGAGAACTGCGAAAACATCAACACTAATTCCATTGAAAGGCAGCCAACCGCACCGTTGCTAATTGACACCTATGTAAACTGCAATCAAAGCGGCAAATAGCCCAGCCCACACTTTGCACATTTTCCTCATCCCATTCATATAGAAAATGAGCGAAAAATCCCAGTGAAAATACCCAAAAAAAATGAAGCAAGAGGAAAAACTAAAAGCAAGCGGGGCGAACTCAAAGGCAGCCGCACCCATGGCCAGGACAAAAAGGTGCTGCATGCAACCTATCATCATCGTATCCCCGTGGCCAGTAACAACCCCCCAGGACACTCGAGTAGATAAATATGAAATTGAAATTTTCCAGCTTGTTTGGTATTGCTTCAAGGATTGATTAATGGGATTTTCATCGCAATTCTGCTGTTGATGCTAGAGCATTTCCTCTTCGTTGTGCGCCGCGCTCAACTTTCAACTTTGCTCGCTCGCATTTCCCCGCCTGGCTGCTATTTTTCCTGGAAGCTTTCGATGGATTTTCCAGCTCCCCTTGACTGTCAGTTATGAGCTTGCTTTCGCTCACTAAGTGCTAAAACATTGGCTGTGAACGTATAAGAGGAAGATGTGAGTATATATAGACACGGTAAAGCTCTCAGCCAGAGCTCAGCTCAGGCGATTCTGACACACTTCAAAGATGTTTCCTTAAACTAGAGATTGCCCTGAACATCCTTGAGATACTTATGGATTTTTAACGATGGTTACATAGAGCGAACAAATCAAATGTGAGAAGCTCTAAATATTAAAGTGGCTTAAAGGGAGGGTGTCTAGGAGTAAAGTGAAAAAATTACCTTAACTTGACACAATACTGCTAAATAACTTGTTTGTTTATTAAAACATATTGGTAAAAGGTTTATAAATATTTTCTATTCTAGTTCCTCCAGATTCCACAGTTTGTTTTTCTTTTAAAGCTTAAATTTAATTAAAAGTACACTCATTTTCCTCCCAAAATCTACAATCTATGTATGCATGCAGTTACCACAAAAGTTGAGCCGATTCTGGCATAACTTTTTCGATTAAGGTGCTTGCATTTTGGTGGCCAAATGCATCGTAATCTTGCCGCATTCTAATTAGTTGCTGAAAGTAATTACAAACTTGTTGCTCCTCCCAGCTGCCAGCCAGTACGGAGTGCAGCTTGCTATGTTTTTGGCACGTGGCAACTTCGAGGGAAAACTTTCGATCAGCAGGCCGTGAAAGTTGTACTCAATCTTTTTTTTAACCTCGACCAGTTCTCATTCGACATGAGTCCAAATTTCCCATTTTGAGTTGATTCCTTAATTCCCTAAAACGCCGCCATGGCTGCCCGCTTCCTCATCGGTTTCTTGCTGCTGGGCGAGTACATCCTGCCCAAAAATAACTTGCTCCATCAATCAAGGTATCCTGTGCGGGGCATGGCCAAGAGGAAGTGCCAAAGCAGCGAGAAGGGCAAGAAAGTCTGTGAGAAGAATCAGTTCTTTGGCGCTTGTTTTCAGAGTAAGTTGCCAAAACACTCATTAAGGGGGGTGCTCAATTTCTCTTTTTCCAGGGAAAGAACCCCATAGGAGGGAGCAGAAGAAGCAGAAGAGCAAGCGCTGTCGGGATCCCTGCAAGGATGGAGCTTGCCGCCCCAGCAAATAGATGACAAAAACTGCAATTACCGAAAGCCACCAACTTTTGGATGCCATCTCCATATGTTGGCTTGGCTATAGGTGATTTCCGCTTGGAAGGGAATAAACTAAATCCGATTGAGTACACCGAAAAAAAATTTATTAAATCTTAAAATATAACTATTAAAATTTTAACGAAGAGACGGTTATGGATAAACCATCAGACTAGTTTGTTTTTCTATGGCTTTCATGGTCATTTATTTTAAGAAAATATTTATTTTTAGGAAAACGCAGTATCTGCGCACTTAGAGCTTGCGAGGCACAAAAATTCTCAACTGGGTCTAGCGGCAAATACGTGAATACCACCAATAAGAAGTAAGGAGGAAGTGGCCCCTTTTTGAAACAGCTTTCTTTTCAGGACTTCTTCTTGTGTTTGGTTTATTTCTTTAATCCCATCAACGTGTTGCTGGAATATTTTTCCAAAATTTCCATAACTCAGCTTGAAGAAATCTAAAAACAGAATAAATTTAAAATTTCCACGCATGCTATCTCAGCGGAAATGTAGATTTTTCCAACTTAATGTCCAAAGTTTTCATCGCTAAAAGTTAAGTAAGTTCCCTCAATTTGCCTCTACACGTTCAGTGTTTTGAGTACCTTTTTGCATGTGTGGGTATCATGTGTAGCTGAATCCTGTAATATATCTACGTGTGTGAGTGTCATAATCGCAAACAAAGGATACGTGAGGTTGTCCGGTGGAAAACGCTCAGCATCTGTGTTGACACCTGTTTGTGGGGAAGCCACCCGTGTTTCGCCCGCCGTCCGCCGGCTGCCGCGCGCCTTTGGACTGTCATGGGCAGACAGGACCTCCGTCCCTCTAAGGCTGCCATTGTGTGCTGCATATATTTTAATCCTATTAGCACAATAGTTACTGGTATTTCATATTGTTGTAATTTTTCTAGATTGCTCTCCCTGCCACAGACACGCCAGAAAGAAAAATAAAAACAATAACAAAAAAAAAGCAAGCCAACAACGCCTGTCACTCCAGCCGAGCGACGTCCTTGAGCTTGACCACCATCACCACCTCCCGCCACCCCGAAGTCCAAGGCCAAGCCAAAGCCATTCCCACACCCACAGACACACACACCTCTGGGAAATGGGGAAAATGGGAAATGCAAAATGCTAAATGGAAATTGTCATCGCCGCCGCTGTTGTTTCTGTTTCAGTTTCAGTTTGGGGTTTGAGCCAGTGCTGGCTTTTTATTGTATGCACAAATATCCTGCGGTGGACGTCCTGGCCAGGATACTTAGGTGCGGTTCCACAGTCTTCGAGTTTGAGCGAATAGTGAAAGCTTCTCTGCGTGTTTCGTCCAGGTGCAAAAGGCTTCAGCTTCGGCTTCTGCTTCAGCTTAAATGAGGGAAAAGCAAGGCAACTGGAAAAGTGGAAGAGTGGCCACAGATGGCCAGTGAAAGGCGGTGACGAGGACGACGACGTCGACGAGATGGTGCCAAGGATTTGACTCGCAATGAGAAAGGCTTTCACATTCCTGAGTACGGATTTACGGGGCTCATTTGAATTCCAAAGTGAGTGACGAATGAACGGGCTAAAGTGCTTCTATAACGCCTCTCCCCAGTAGGTTTTATATGCACTCTCTAATAACGAGTTTTTATAAAGCCAAGCAAGCTCAAGGATTTCTGCTTTCAATGGAAGTTTTTATAAAAAATATATTCCGAGAATGCAAGCAATCAGGAAACATAGAGACTTAAGGGACATTTTTAGAATATATTATTTTGAGAAAGCTGGTAAAGTCGGAACCTACAATAAGAGTATATTTTAGCTTATTTTTCATTAGAAGTAAGCCAAAGTAAGTTTTGAGTATTTTTAAGAACAGAATTTTCTTGAAAACGTACAAAGTTTTTAAATAATTGGGCTATTAATATATGAATTTTAATTATAATAATATTAATTATACTTAAGCCTCTTTAAAATAAATATTACGACAGAAAAATGTACATATCCAATATAATTCAATATAAAAAGTATAGTAAAAGTAGTCCAAACCTCCCACTAAAAAATATATAAACTAGTTTAAGTGCATTTTAAACAACTTAAAAACAAAACTTCCCTAACATAGCTGCTGTCCATTTAAATGCTAATTTATTTAAGTTTACTCTCAACTTTGGTAAATGAGCCGTGAGTCGCCGTTGCAAACTTTGTAAACTGACATGTGTCCATTAACAGAAACTACTGACAAACTCATTAGAGCCTTCGGATGGCCAGGCTAAAGGATAAGTTGGCTGTCAAAAAAATGGGAACAATTAACAATCAAATTAGGTATGCATGACTTTATTGTAGTTTTGGACAAAAGCCAAACAATTGGCCGGGATAACTTTTGACACACGTCTTCTAAGCCGTAATGTGAGCCGGGGCCAAAAAGGAGAAAAGTCGGCTCGGGAACAAGGATGCCGGATTCAGGAACAAGGAACACAAATGAACAGCAAACACACATACAATAAGATTTCCGCTGCATAAGTCCTTTGTAATCCCATTTAAATAATTGCGGAAAACAACGGAAAAGTGAGATAGAGAGAGATGTCTGCTCGCCGGCAGACAAAAACCAAATCCGCAAATCTCTGCTTCTAGCCAAAAGCGGACGGGCAGCCATTCGAGACGTGGCCGGAAATTAAAATGTAAAACAGCAGCTCATTATACGCTCACCTACACACACGCGCACACCAGAGGCGATAGAGAAGGACGAACTGGCAGGACTACACACGGCAACGGTAATTCATCTTGCACTTTTTGTGGCTTAAAGGAAATTAGGTTGCTCACCAGCTCGTGCACTTTATGATCCTGCCACACAATTTGTGCTGCCCGTTATTGCCCCCGACATTTATGGGGCAACTCCATTTGTGGCACTCAACTGGTAACTGGTAACTGGTAACTGGAAACTGCCAACTGGCATGCCAACTTTGTACTCCGGCCTTGATGCACTTTATTGGCCGCCCTCGCATAAAACTAGTCTTTATTGCAGCACCTAAAAAATGGGAAACGACACGTAACCGATATGGATTCGGTTGAGTGACGCAGCTTTCAACAAATGTTAAATGTAGTACGCAGAAAGTGCAGTATAAAATCTTTAAATAATACTCCATGGCTATTTTTAGTTTGAATTTATATTTTACGTATCATTTATTGCTTTCGAATTCCCCATTAAAATCAGAAAGTTATGCTTTACCAACAGACAGACACATAAAATGATATATGTAGTATAACCCATAAAAACTAAAAGTAGAATAAAATAGTTTAGCAACTGCCGTTGGGTTGCAACAAGTCCTGCCGGCAGCGGCTATTAAAGAACAGTTGCCGACGGATTTTCAACAGTTTGGCGCACATATTGTCGAAGGAAATCAGTGGGAAATGGCGCAGTTATTGTGTGGCGAGAAAAACCCGATCCAACACTTGTCCCGCGAGGGAAAACTGCCGATGATAATCCGCTCATCAAACGTCAATACAGCTCCCATCGCCTACGAGGGCCAAGCAAGGGAAGGGAAGAGGGATCTCTGCGGTGCCCGGATGCCTGTCTGTCAACTTGTTTACAAAAGGCAAGAGAAGCGAGCGAACGAACGAGTCCTGGCCGCAGCTCTGGCGAGGATTCCCCGGTCGGGGAGACAGGACATCATCATCGGTAGCCACCCGGAGGCAAGAAATTAATCACCAATACAATGAAAATTGTGCGGCTGCAGTACATCGATTGCACTTAGCTGTGGCAGCTTTTCCTGGTCTTTCCCGGCTCCGGGTCCTGGTCCCTTACCCTTCGCAGCAATCCTGGTAAATAGCCCCGCGGCCACACGCACACAGTGGCTCACAAAAGGGTTTGCCGGAATGTGTTTAATGCTATTTGCTCTATTCTATTCTCGGGTTTTTATTTGGTCGAGAGAGCGTTTCTCGTATTGGTAGGATAAGTTCCACAAAAAATGTTTTCAGATCGGTAAGTTGATTGAGATCGGGATTATAGGTGATTAGAAGGAAGAATAGTGGCACTTGACGGGTTCTCTATAATGGTATGTGAACGCAGCACTTTCTACAAGGCGTAGTAATTTTCTAATTGATGATTATTAGTTTATTAAGCATTTAAAGGATTTTAGGAATTCGAACCAGAATCGATAATAATTCCTATTGCTATTTATTCATAAAAATAACAGCATAGTTGCAACGAGTGAAGCTAAAACTCCCAAGTGCTACCTGGACCTGGACCTGGATATATTTTATTTAAAGTCTAATTATATAAAACACTCCATAAGCCATATAGTAAACAAAGTATTGTAGCAATTCTAAAACCCCTCAAATAATTTACGAAAATTTTAATTACACTTTCCACCTTTTACAAGCCATCAAATATTCTCAGCCCAGTTAGTTGTCAAAATCTGTTAGCAAACTTCCTGCGATTTGCTACCTTTTTACTATTCCGACAATGCCCGCCCTCGTTTGCGGTTTCAATCAAAACAGTATCAGACTCAATATTGCCATAAACAAATACAATGCAAGCCGAGAAATGTATCGGGCCGAATGTATGAATGTTTTTGCAAATCGCTGTGCGAAAGGAGCCAAAAATAAGAGGAAAAAGGGATCAAAGCCGGGAGCCCGCCCTTCGACAATTTGGCCATTTAACCCTTCGCAAATCAAAGGACCATTGTTTGGCTACCGAAAACCGGGAGCTGCACTGCGATGCATTGACATGATCCGATTTGCCATCCATTCAGAGATATATAGAAATGCTGATGGCGATATAGAAAATGCATGTTGCGTGCAGGCGAATTATTTGCAATTCAATCTTGTTAAGGGACTAAGAAAAGATTTGCTCAAATAGCATTCGTCGTCAGTCGCCGTCTGTAGCACAAATCAAGGACATTCAGAGTCTTGAACACAAGCCCTTTCTCTCCGAGGACCTTCACTCACTCCCAGAAACCTATTCCCCCGTGGCAGAAACTTTTCCAAGCCCCTCAAATATTGTGACGTCAATGGCCTCGGCGTCGTCTCGGTTCAGCTGTTTATTTGTTGACTTTGCCCCAAAGAGTTTCAATTAGGCGCAGCATTTTCTGTTTTCAAAGTTTTAAATATAAACAAAGCCCATCTAAATTTCGGATGTGATTTTTTGTTGTTTTTCCTTTATTTTTCGTGACTCTCGCCGGTGATCTCCCAGCACGGCGATAATTTCATTTGGCTAAAGCCAACTTACATTTTGTTGGACAGTTGATTTTTGACAAGGGAATGACGTTGGTCCACCAACTTTGGCTTAAAAGTGTTTAGGCTTAAATTAAAGTTGAAGCTAGGGCGGGGCTTATTAATAATTCAATTAAATCATTTTGGAAACGATTAGGTTTTCTTTTCAATAAAAAATATAATGAAACCGGAAAAGTAACCTATAGTGGATTTCATTTTATTTATTTACTTGTTGATACTGTATTTAAAAACAAGCAAGGAAGCAAACGTGGGAAAGCCGAAGTTTACATTCCTTGCGGCTTGCTAATTTAGAAAAGGTATAACTAAGCAAAAATTGCATATATTTCTATCTGGATAGCTTTTTCGTGCTAGCTTTTATTATAACTTTAAGAAAAGATATTTATTTTCAATTAGTGACACCTTATTTCGGATTTTTTTCAAAATTTTAATTGTAAAAAAATAATTAAGATTTTAATAGCGAATCGGAAGATATACGGCTTTTGGCTATCAATATCTATTTGACTATAAGAGGCTCCCAAGAAGCCCTGAAATTCACGCATTTTTGGATTACGAAAATAATTGGAAAAATATGATCAATTTTTTGGACAAATCACAGTGATAGTTTTTAGTAGGTAAATACATTAAATTTAAATTTCAATAAAAATTAAGCCCAATTCCTTCAAATGAACTCAATTGTTTACCTTGCCATGAAAGCTTATGTAAATAAATATTAATATAAATATTCATTATATAAATTAATATTATAATTAAGTGAACGAGGAGGAGTAGTTTTTGTAAATGTTTACATGTAGACGTAAACATTTATAAACAACTACTCCTCGTTCACTTAATTAAGTCTCTCTAAAAACTCCATTGGGATTCATAAATTCTGAATTTAACAAACAGATTTCTCGTCTCGCCGCACCTGATGAACATTTCAATTGTCAGTTTCTGATGGACAAATTAATTATTGCCTGAAATTTGATTGCCATTTGCCCCGGCAACAGGGCCCCAACATTTCACCCTGGGATTCCCCACTTCCCCTTCCCCATTCTCCCCCTAAATGTACTTCCATCGTGCAAAAAAGGTCCTGACAAATCGATGAGTCGGGTTGTGTGAGTGCTGGCGGTGTTCGTGTGAGCCCAAAATCGTTATCAGGGCATCATTTTTGGCTTTCATCTCTCAGTCGCTGGGCTTTCACCACCGCCGCCGTTTCCCTGGTTTTTGCCCTGGCTTTCCCCCCAGCATTTTCCCCCGCCATCGAGCTGGCTATAAAAAATATATATTTTGAAAACTTTCTGCTTGCATAAGCCTGAGTGCTCGATGTGTGCGCTGTGCCGCTGGCTATATGGATTTTAGCCGCTGCCTGTGGCGGTTTCTGATACGGCGGAGTCAGGTTTCAATATCTCGAGTGTCGCCGCAAATTGCCTGCGAAAATCTATTGCAAATTTTACGTGATTTCTCGACATTTCCCGGCACAAGGAACACAAGGTCGCCGTTTTATGGAAATTCGTTTTGTGGAAATACTCGTATAAGTGAAAAAATGCCTTGCTCTTTTATTGCATTCAAACTTTTGTGTTATTCTTTAATTTGATTGCGTTTCTTTTTTTGTTAATGAAAGCCAGGGATGGCTGTGGCTTTGCGTTTATTTCCTTTGAGGTAAAAATGAAAATTTTTCGTTTGGCTTTTGTGCGGCAAAGTTTAGAGAGAGAGAGAGAGTGAAAGAATTTGAAGTTTCCTTCTGTGAAGAAGATCAGCGGAAAAGTTTTGTGAATAATAATATTCCCGGACTGACTCTGATACTATTGATTTTGGTTCAGTGCACTCTCAATCCCTCCAGAATCCCATCTGCCTGCACTACGTGATTCCATTTCCAATTCTGGGGGTGGCGGCGGTAGGCGGCTTTCACTGGGAGCCATCATGCATCTTAATTACATTTGCATATTGCACTGACCATAAGTGCATTAAAGCCCAGCTCGGAGTCCCAGCTGATGCTGCCACACATCCGCACTCGCATCCGCCACCTTATCCGCAGCCACTTCGTCATGGTCATTGTTTATTGTTTATTTATTGCGCTTTTAATTAACTGCGGGCTCTGCGTATATCTGTGTCAGTTTTTTGCACCCTTTCCAAGCCGCCCACATTTTTTATACATCCGACCCAGTGTTGCCCCCCCTTTTTTTAATGATGACTTGGGGCCTGGTAAATATCACATGCATATTGATACAGTGAGTCGACAAAGTATCTCTTTAGCTGGAAGTTAATAAAATCAGTTCGTGGAAGCAGTGGCCAAGGGAGTTTCTCGGTATGGTCAGAAGGATTGAATTACTGATTGTTTTTTGCAGGATTTCTATGAAATCGACTTCGGAAATATTTTATTAAGCTCTCTGGTCATCATAAATAATATAAAATACTCATAAATAATAAGTAAATCGTACGAATTTTTAATTACACTTATTTTTACCCTCAAAAACAAAAAGAAAATTCCTAAAAACCCGTAAAACCATATTTTATGCACAATATATTCCCTTTAAATTATTCAATGCTGCTTGCATGAAGTCTTTTTTTAACACCTGTAAGCCTGGGATGAAAGGATTATGTAAAAAAATAGCTTGGTATCAGTTTTAAAACTTTTCCCATGAATTTTTACTTGCCGTTTTTTATGGTAAATCGGATAACGCCCACTGACTGTGCATATTTGCAGCTATATTTATTTGTATACATGTTTCAACCTTTGATTTTCCAGGGCTGACGGCAATCAAATCAAAGTCAACCAACCAAGCAAATGTCCAGCGGAAATCAAGTAAACTAATTTAACAGCACACACATATGCAGGGACAGGCCTCATACAACAGCGAATACATACTCGTGCAATCATTTGAATAAAACATTTGATAAACCCAATTCTCCTACTGTCTATATCTCATACACTTCAAAAATACCATCTATATATATATTGAAGCTTTGTATATTTGTTCACTTTTGGACATATGTATATGAGTAAGGGAAATGTATTTGTTTTGGATGGAAGTGGCCTACAAATATTTCAAGTTAAATCTTTTTACAGAGCGCCGTTTTTGCTTCAATAAATATATTTAAATTATTTTGCTGGCATTTTTGTTTTTTACCAAATTTGAAAATAAGAAATGTATTTTTCATTTCTAAGATTTTTGTTTTTAGGTATAAACCCTGAATAAAATATGTAACTACTTTTATAAATTCGTTTTTCCCACTGCATTTATGACCAGTTCCAGCTTGTTGAGCTTTTGGACGGAAATGCATTGGCTAACCAAGAGGGAATGGGGATTTATGCCAAATGCGGGTCCTGTGAGGGGCTGGATAACGCAATCAAGTCATACATATGCAATTTATATGCATGAGCCGCCCTCCAAGCTATGAGTATGGGTAGGAGTAGGGGTGTGCGTGCATATCTCTGTCTAAGTAATTGCAAGAGCTAAAAGATATTTGGCTTAGAAGCAACGGCACTGCATCTCTTGTGCCAAATTGAGATTTACGACTTGGCAGTGAGCGAGCAGTCAGCTGGAAAGCGAAGAAAAAGGATAACAATAAAGGGTTTTTTGAACTATGAGATACCCAGGACCCAGCTGTGTTTGGCTATTAAAAAATGAGTAATTAACACTTAAACTGTGAATATTAATGCAGTCCCAAAATATCGATAATATCGAAATAATATCGGAAAGTTTAAACCTCCTAATATTGTTAATATACTTACGCACAGAAACCCTAAAAATACCCACATATTATTTCTTACACAGACTAAATATATTTTTTATTAAAAATATTAAAAATATCAATTGTATCCCAGAAATCGATCAAATATTGATATATAATAGATCATTTACGATCATCATGACTAGATCTTATCATTTCTTGTAACATTTTAAGGCCATAAATAATCCCATGAACTCATTATACCCTTGAATAAAAGGAAAACTCGTTATAAGAGGGAAAACCAACTGCAACTGTCCTCCTACACGGACAGCTGAGGATCCCCTCTTGAAGTCGGCCCCTCCTCCGATGTTTTGTTTGGCCAGAATCGTCTCTCTGTCTTTTTGGCCCGTGACTCCGTTGCAGCCATTTTCGTCCTTCTAATTGTGACAAATTGTGTGGCACATGCAACATGCTACACACTCGAATGTGTGAGTGCGTGCGCGTGTCACACACTGTCTTCCTCCCTCTCTGTCTCTCTCTCTCTCGCGGGCTGCCATTTATTGTTATCCACAAAATGCTGACATATTTTTCTATTATACGCTCCCTCATTGATATAATTTATGGACTCCCAGGCAGGCAGCCAAGCATATGTATATGGAGTGCGGCTTGGAGAGCCACAGCTCCACGAAGCCTTTCGTGTGCGTTTTTAATGGGAGATGAAAGGAGCGAGTGCCCGGGTATAGGGATATGAATAAGGATAGAAATAGGAACAGCAACAGGACTATATGTAGGGATGCTGTGGAAGCACGTGAATGCCAGCGGGAGCAACAATAACATTTAATAGGCGCATGGGGCCATGGATGTCAGACTAAACGTGTCCTGATTTGACTCCTCATTGTGCACGAAAAAGAATATTTAATTCAATATACAACCTGGCTGAGTTCGAAAATTGTATTTGTTTAATAAGTAATAAAAATATTAAAAAATAAAATTATAGACTATATGTTAAAATATAATTTAATAAGACTAAAGTTTTCTTTCAAAATTTTTCCATTTTTTCTAATATAAGGTTATAATACCTTGAACGAAAATAATATTTTAAAATTTTCCTCTTGAGATTTATTATATTATACATATTAAGAATAATATGAATGTTTGTCTCAGATTTTCGAAAAAAGTCTTCTAAATTTAAGTTTACTCATATACATATTCTTTTTTTAAATCTATAAAATAGTTTTCTTCTGTAAAGTTCATTATTATATACTGAATGACATTAAATAATCAAAAAAATCATTAGTAATATATCTACAAACATTTGTTCAACTTATTTCAATTATAACAGCCATATTCAAAATATTTTTATATATAAAATCGCTTAAATAATAAATTAAAAGGAGCACACAAAAATTCTAATCGAGCTGTAATCGAAGCCTAATGTTTTTCTCAATAAATTTTAAATGAGAAGCATCAAGTAAAAGTGTCGTGGCATATGCAACATATTGGTTTTTTTACGACCTTCTCACCCTATTCTACTTTTCATATTCTGTTTTTTTGTTGTAGTGTAGAACTTGGCTTGCCATCATCTCTGGTTAATAGCGAAATTCCCCTGCCACAAAACCAGACAGCTGCTCCATTAACGCTCACTGGCAGAGAGCTGGAGACAATCCCCCCAAACGAATTTGTGCACTCGCCTGATTCGTTGTCTATAAATAATTATATTAACTTTGCTTTTTGCTCTTGACTAGGCCCAAATAGGGCGAGGAGGACTCCACCAAAGGACTCATCAGTCAGCGAGCTGCATTTTGGGAACCGAGTTTAGGGACCGCGCCTAGAATCCAGCAAGGAGCTCAGGGAGCATACGAAATTTTTGTGGCAATCCCTCGAAAATTTAAATATAAAAGGGACACGAAAAATACAGGGGAAAAATATTTGCTAATATTTAACAAGAACACACTGCCAGAAATGTAAAGAAAAAGGAAAGTTGTTATTTATATAGGCTTATATGAGATATTTAATATTAAACTATATGGTAAGCAAGCAGTATTATTAATTTTAATTATAGCACCAATATGCTTGTTGATTTGTGAACACACTAAATTTGTATCAAATTTTTCTGTGTGTATAACCTGCCTTCTTGTTCCTGCTTTTGGGACAACATTTTCCAGCTTTCGTTTTTTTCGCCTTGACGTGGGGAATTTAATCGAAATTCCAAAGATTTTCCAATTGCAATTTCGGCCAACGGATGCCACCACCCTCACCTTTTTGAACAGGGTTCTGTGATGTGCTTGCCCCGCGGAAAACCAAACTAATTAATGCACAATTAACTTTCATCGCCGAGGGCTCAATTAAGTTTCCATTTAGCCCAAAGCAAACAAGGACCTCACGAACCCATCTATATTCGTATATATATATATGAATATCTAGGATAAAGCCTTGTCCAGCTGCTGACACATTTGATTTGCTATGAAAATTAACAGGTAAATAATGAATGAGACGAGATAAGTTTTTGGCCGTAAAGAAGAAAGTGAGCGAAAGTGCAGAGAGAAAGCAGCGAAGCAACAGTTCCAAACAGGATGCTCCTCTTTACCTACTTGTTATTTTCTTATTTTTTTTTTTTTGGGCTACACGAGCAATAGAAACGGTAAGGATTAAGGATTAGAGAGTGAGAGCGCGTTAGGCCAAAGATTTGGTTAACACTTTTAGGCCAAATCACTGGGCCATATTGCAGAAACAGAAACACGCACTCTGCCGCAAATAAGTGTGGCAACAAACCGACAACAAAGTGACACGAAACTCAATTGAAAGTTCTCTTGGCTCTTGGCTCCCATTAATTGGCGATTTTGGTCGTTCGGTCGCTCGGTCGGTTGGTCGGTCGTTTGGTCCTTTGGTCGCTTTTGCCCGCTGCGAAATCCGTTCCGCGAGTTGTCCTTCGCTTGGGAGCTGTACGCGTGCTACTGATTTTCCATTTTCACGCAGAGCCAACAAGTTGCAAAAAAAAATACGTGAGCAACTTCATTCGAAAGCGCTTCGTCTTCGGCCTTGCCGCCGCCGACAGGAGCAGAAACAACGACGAGTTGGCGAGTGTTCTAGTGCCCCGAAATTGATGGCTGTGTACACTGGGAAAAATTACTAGGTAGGAAAATTACTTTTAAAAAAAAGAATTAAGTTAATTGAAAAGGCCATTTTCTAAAGGTTGTTATAAAAAAAATAAAAATGGAAGCCCTCAGGTTATGAGCCTCTGCCTATGCACAAAACAGAACAGAAGAATCAGAGAAGTCGAAGTGCAATTTTGTGGATAATCTAGTTTTTAGTCAAAGATATTTATTTATGTCAAATAATTTTTATTCAAATAATTTTTATATTAATAATTTTTGGTATTTTCATAATTTCATGGCAAATATTTTTTACAGTGCAGCAACAATGGAGAGAGAGATGGAGAAAGAGCGAGTAGAGCTCGTGGAAAGCTCCTCTTGGCATTGAATTCTTTCAATGCTGACTTCGAAAGCTTTTTCTCAACTTGTTGCCTTGTCCTTTGTCGAATCAGCTGTTGCTCTCTCGCTCTCTATAACCCCCTTATCCCCCTCATCCTCCTTGAAAGGATTCTCCCATTTATTCCGGGGAGTGGTTCCCCTAAGTAGGCTATAGTTTTTCGCCTTGAGAATTAAGGAGTTGTCTCTGCAATTATACAGACCGTTGAACTCGGGACCAAGGAGCAACAGCAACAGCAACAAGCAACTCCGGGTGAAGACTTTGGCCGAGTGATTAGTTCGAAAAAGCTCGGGGCCAGCTTTTAATGGTGTGCGTGTGTAGGCGACTTCACCTTGAAAGCTCTTCGCCGAAGAGCCAGAGATAAGAAATGTATATATCTGTATTATGTGTGTATTTGTGTGTGTGTCAGTGATTCAATTTGTTGAATACTTTTCGGCGTTTTTTCGTCTTAATGACCGCCCATAACTGCGGCTCGAGTTACCCATAAGCGACCTTAATTGACGCACACAAGTGCGTCCCGAACACAACCGACATTGCCCGGTACCTTCTCACCTGCACCCCTCATTTCCCCCTCTTGCCTTTATTTACCTGTTGTCATCTTTGCCCCTGAAAAAAGTACAACAAAAAATTAAGCACAAAAACACGAAGCCATGGCGAGAGCCAGAGCCCAAACAACGACCAGGACGAGGACGAGGACGTCGCTGACATTGAGCAAGCTGCAAAGTAAGTTTACCCATGGCAATGGCATCGTGCTGCTTCTTCCCCCCGGGATTTTCATATAGATACCCTTTGGTAGAGGTAGCTTGATTATTTTGTAAAGCTCATATTTCATTATTATTTAGATTTCGAGATGTTGAGGGAATATTTCTTTCTAGTCCAGCAGAATTTGAAAAAGAAGGAAGGCTAGAGGGCCTGTGCTGATCATAGAATAGCCGGCCCTCAAACTATTGCATGCTTTCTATGTATAAGGAATATTTTAGATAATATTATAGTCTATATAATAATCAATACAAATCTTAAATGTTCTTATTTTTTTTTTATCAAAATAAGCCCTTTAAATAAAAATAATTTGAGTAAATGGGTTTTTAAATAGCGATCTTTTGATTGGAATGGTATTGTGTTATATAAAAATATCTCCGGTTCCAAAATCAAAATATGTGTATAAGAACGGTCTAAATATATACAATCACAGCTCTGTCAATTTTTAAGTAGAATAAACTGGTATTTCATAGCTTATTTTCATTCAGCTACCATAGATGCTATGGTATGTAATAAAATGTAATGTAATATAATCTATTAATATTACACTTTAATTTAATTTTAATGTTTTATTTCGTGTAACCAAAAACATATATCAGTTAATAGCTCTTTTTATGTAGTGTTTCAAGCCCAATTTCCCTGAGTTCCATTTAAATATCCCACCCTAAAACCCACTTCCAAAAGGGTATTGCTTGCCGTCCCTTAGCAAATCCTGGCCAGCCATCTAGCTTTGCATTGTGTTTGCAGCAGACAAACATACCGCATATCGCACGAATAGTGTAGGGGGCAGCCTCAAATGGCGTCCCTAAATGTGCGCATATATTTATGTTTGTATTTAAGTGTGTCTGTGGATACTTTATGTGGACAGGAAACTTTTCAGGCAGACCAGGCAGACTACTTCAAGTCGAGCAGGGCGGCGCAGACAAAGGCAAAGGAGACCGGACAGATGACTCTTCGTAGGCCTCTCCTGAGCACACGATATTCACATAGACAGGCAAACAGGGAAACAGGGGCGTGGCGAAAAGAGGGGCGTGCTTGCAAATGTGGGGTGAGGGGAAAAATATGGATGCGATTGCCAAACTTTAAAAGCTATTTATAAAATAGGCATTACAACAGGATGTGCCAGAGGGCTTAGGTCAAGACTCAGCATTGAATTGGCCAAAAAAGCTTACGTTTCATACGAAGTTGTATAGTAAGTGTTTCTTTTTAATTTTTGATTTCCTACAAAAAAGGTTCCTTTAAATTGGTTGTGTTTTTTTTATTTTTCAATGAAATTACTTGAAATACTTATTCTATAATTATAAGAAATTTGATATATAGACCTAATTACATGTACTTAATTCTTAGGTAACCAGTAAAAGACTTAAGGAAATTCAATTAGTGTTATAACTCGAAGAGTAGTTAATTGTTATTTTGGCAAATACTTTTTATAAAATCATTCTCAATCTGAATATATTATATTTGTATGTTTTATGTTATATCTGCATCATCAAATAAAATTTTAAACAAATTTTCTGCGATAATAAAACCAAAGTTATAATCGTTTCAGCTAAACCTAGATGGCTGGCCATATGTTTCCTCGGCGCTTAGTGCAAGTCTCTTTGCTTTTCTTTGCTAAATTATTCAAACCCCCTTTTTTCCAGCACAGAAAAAAGTTTTTGGCCCAGAGCCCTCGACCGACAGCATGTTGCTCGCGTTGCACGCAGCAAACGTATCTCTTTGCCTGTATTTTCCCAGCTTTGAGCCCAACTTTCCCGCCCACTTTGCCGCTTTTTTCCTTAATTTCTCTGGCTTTTTCTACCATTTTTTTGGGATACTGTTTCAGCAACAAGTTGCTTACATTTCGTAAGCCCGCCAGGCCACCTGTGCCAGCGACTATAACCCATTTGAAGGGGGCAGGACAGGGCTGGCTATGGGTGAGTGGAACTGGCGAAAATTGTCAGCCTCGTCGTCGTTGTTGTCGTTGCTCCTGCCCTGCAGATATGCTGGCACATATTTATTTATGTGCTCTGCCAGTTTGCTGTTCTCGACTTGATTTCATTTCATCTCTGGCTGCGTTCTTTCTTTTTTTGCTTATTTTTTGTTTTGTTTCTTTGGTGGCTCTTTTAATAACAAAAAGCTATGACTGTTGTTTTCTTGATTTCGTTATTTTTGTCGTATTTTTTGACTGAATTTAGGCAGAGAGTTGTATTTCGGCAGATGTTTTCCTCCAAGGGGTTCGCATTCGCAATCGCAGCTCGCCATGAAAGCCGACCTACCTCCCAGTAGCTAATGTTGGCCCCGACTTTAATCTTAAAGATTAGCCGAAGAAGAAAGGCGTTTTAACGTTGGCACCTTGGCTTGGGCTTAGACACAACCCATTTTCTACTTTCCGTTTCCCGCCAGCCAGCAGTTCATTCACTTTTTAGGCCCAGTGAACTTGGTCTTTGTTTTGATTTCATTTTGGGCCAAAAGTTTCGTCTAGCATTTAAAATTTCCAACAGTCAGGACCTTAATGTCTCTATATAGAAAAGTACATATATATTTTCGAGTACATTTAGGGCTCCCTCTGAATGTGTGTGTTTTAAGCTTTTTATATAATTGAAATCCGGACACGTGCCACTCACTGCGTATGTTGGCAATAAATTCAGTTTCACTTGTAATCTATACGCACATAAACAGATACGAGACTCATGTACTTTTATATTATATAAATATATATTCCTGTTGATTCCCATTTCCCTTCCCATATGTAAATTCACTTGTCCATCCATCGCAGCCAGCGAGGCCGGGTTCCATTGGGGCCGGTGCCGGGGCCGGGTACGGCGACAGGACAATGTCCTCACAGTGTGTAGGCGCCTCCTGGCATATGCTACAATCATAATTACATCGTCCTGAGCAGATAGTCCTGTCCGTATGTTTATCTTATTCTTCTATCTTTTCCTCGGTGTCAGCTTCACTGAGGGAAATGCCCCTCAAATATAAAATACAAATGCCCTATTAATAAATTAAATTCTAACTAAAATATTCTGAAAAATATAACATTTAAGCAACATAACTTTCCAGGATAGATTTTTAGTTTGAAATATTTTCTGATCTTAGTTTGTCTTAAAAAATTCCTTCTTTTCAAAGCAATAACTTTTTAATAACCGAATTTTTCTGACAAATTATTAATTTTTTTTAAATACAGATAGATGATAATTTGTTAGATTAATTTCTTTAGTAAGCTGGATTCTTTTTTCTGAATGATTTGACCCCAATTTAGTCTTCGATTTCACTTGATTATCAAATTTACGCCAAGTGTTTTCTCTGGCAATACATAGTCAGTTGCATAACGAAGCGACAAAACTCATTTTAAACAGGCGCCACTCGACGACTGTGGGGCGCCACAGAAATTGCCCGTCCGTTTCGCTCCAGACCCTTGGCTCCCAGACAACAGAACTCAGAGTCCCTGGCCGGTTTCTTCGTATCCCCGACCAAGTCAATGTGCGGATGATGAGCCCAGAACGGTTGCCAACAAGTTCATTAAATACAATGCACAGAGTGCCCAAGGACGATGACGTGCTGGCTCCAGCTCTAGTTCCACTCTCCACCTCTTCATCCTCGAGGAAAACCGATTACGCGGAGGTGGAGTACCCAATCGCGATAGGGGCCCACTGCGGGACTCTTAGCAAAATGAAATCTTCTATGAAGGCGTAATTATTGGAAACTGGTTTATTCGGAAAAGTGAATGTTAAACAGAAATGGAAAACTTTAATTAAATACAGGGCCAGAATCCAAGAACGGCGGCTTACCTTGAACAGTTTTTTCAGTTGTGAGGTGACATTGTTTTCTACTTAATAAAAATAGGATTGGGTGACAATCAAAGGGATGAAATTTCAGGAAAGTAAACAAGTAAAAAAATTGTGTGGGAAATTCTCTCTTTGATGCATTTTAATTTTCTTCCTCTACTACATATTTCTAGTGATTTCCAAAAATTGAATTTTTCAAAGGAATCCGTTAAAACAGTCCTTTAAAAGCCCGGAAAATAATCAAAAAGAGTTGTGGCCCCTTCTCTGAGGGCGGACAGCTTTATGGCTTCACACATCCTGTGTGACCTAATAAGCACTCCAAGGAGCAACAATGTTTCGAGGCCGCTTTAATAGGTCAATTAGCTCGTTCGCATATGGCCTACACGTATAGGGGCGAAATCCCCGATGGCGTGACCCGTGAACATTGACGATATCCACCAGGATTCTACGGGTAATTCGCCATAAATATGTGTTTAATCTAGGTTGAAATAAGGATACCAACCAGCCATTTCGGTGAAACTAATTATTAAAAATAAAACACACACACAAAAACAACGAAAAAGAGAAACATATTTTGTGGAAAAGTGAAAACTCATTTTCCCCATGTTTACCTTTGCTTGACCAGCAGAAAAACCCCCCCAGACTACGTACAAACACTAAAGCATCCACAGTTAATTTATTTATTTTGTGTGCTCGCTTTTATTTGCATAAGCTTAAAGGATTTGAGACGGCGAGCTTAGATTTACCTCGGTCTGCAGTTGTTATGTTTTATGGCCCGCCCACGGCCAGCCCAGTGGCCCAGAAATACCGAAAGTTTAACCCTGAAATTGAGGTGAAAGGTAAGCCCAATATAGCGGCCAAAGCTTGCAAGCTTTTGGGGAAGTTTTGCAAGGCTTGATGTCCTTGAAGCTTTCACTTCTCCTCCATTTAACAGAAAGCTTTTTCGGGCTCATCTGTTAAGAGCTTTTTTACATTCTCTTGGGGTGCAAATTAATAAAGAAATTTCATCATGATAAATCTTTAAAATAGTATCGAAAATATCGAATTTCTTTCTATCGATAGCTTTTATAAAATATCGAAATTTAACGTCTTTAAAGGTTAGAATATGAGAATGTATAAATGTATAACAAAAGGGTAGTTTTCTCTATATATAAAATAATATCGGAATACTATCATATTAGTTTCTCTATCCCTAGGCCCCAGGATTCCCTCATGGCCAACAAACTGAAAAATATGCAAATTATACCCTAGAGACCACAACCGTTGCACCCCAGGGAATTTAAGGAATCCCTATATGCCCTGGCGACACACTGTCTAGACTGTCTCTAGACTAGACAAGAATCCAGAGGTGAACACCTGACGAATTTCTCCGCTCCTCCGCCATTCAGGTAGGCGGGCGGCAATTTTCAACGGAATTGCATTTGTTCCAGCCAGAAGCGTTGGCCTAATGATCTTTTAACAGGCCCAAAGGACCTTAGGGGAATTTCCCAGCCTTGACGCAGGCAGTGCCGCGCATTCATTCATGAGAGCGATTGGGAAAAAAAAGATTCCACTTTAAACTGAAGAGGTTCTGCACTTGAGGCTGTATTCATTCATGAAGTGTCTGCCAGGCGGGATATCGAACTCAGCGAGGAGTTCTTTCCAAGTCAGCGGGGCATTTGCAGGTTGGCAAGACATCTGGCTAAAGGTACTCGATGAGAGGAGAGTCCCTGAGAAGAGGTGTATGCAAATTTGTTTACGGAGATGTATTCGGATAAATTTTTAAAAATCTTTAAAAACTAGCTATTAATACAAATAAATATCTTGCTATTTTAAATTATGTGTTACCCATTTAATAAGTCCTAAATATAGGGCGATCCGATACGATTTCAATTATTTTCAAAATGTTATAGCTTTAGTTATTGAAAGATTTACAACGTGCAAGACCAGAAATTTACTCAAACCTTAGCATAGGCTTAAAGCAATATAATTTATAGAAAGTCTTGGATATTTTAAGGCTTTAGTTTTGTTTTTAAAATCGTTCAACGGATTCAGAAAGTCTCTTCAAATTAAGGAATTATTTGTAAAGCTATTACTTACATTTTTTAAAACTGTTATCAAGACATTTAGTTTTGACTTTTGATTAAAATAATGCCTTAATAATGAAAACTCCCACTACCCACATTTTTCTTAAATAAAAACATAATTTTTTATTTACATTTGAAAATTATTCAATTTCCTTCATATTTTGCAAATGGAAGCCAATAAAAATGTTAAATTACTTACAAAATCTCATTATCATCTTTGTCGATGCCTTTAGATTACAAAATTCCGAAATTTTCTTGATTTTACTCACTTTTTAGTTCCCATGATGCTTTCCGAGGTACACTTCCAACATCCACTCGACTAACTCCAAATGTAATCAGAAAATAACTGAAAAATCAAATCACAGCCAGCCGATGGCCGATAAGGATCGACTTGCCTACGCAACACAGATTTTGGCACAACATTTTCGCTACGCTCCTTGAATGAATTGGCAAACAGCGGAGATCCTTGAAAGGAGTCAAGAGTCTTCAGAGATCCTACCTGCTGATGCAGCACTTGAGACTGAAGAGGACTGAAGAGGCTCTTGAGCTCAAGTGGAGGAGGCGCACACTTGAGCCGAGGCACCGAGGATAACGATCGGGATCGAGATCAGGTAAAGAGAGTGAGACAGTCCCAGTTTTCGAGAATAGAGCCATGGGAATTGTCTGCCCAAAATTCCGTTTAAAACCGCCGACTGGGCTATTTTGGCCCATTCGCATTCCGATTTCCATTTTCGGACCGAAGGCCCAGAGGGGCGTAGGTGCAATTGCGTTTATTAGCACCGCCGCACCCGCACCCCTTGGGATGGCACAAAGGACCTCAGTTACTACGGATGAGTTAGTCTGTCTCCGTTTCGGTTCCAAGTCCTTCGGTTCCATTGAGGAACTGAATGAATGCTGAATGAGTTTGCTCGGGCAGGTTTTGTTGCGCTCGAT
Organism: Drosophila triauraria; assembly: GCA_014170255.2. NCBI lineage: Eukaryota > Metazoa > Arthropoda > Insecta > Diptera > Drosophilidae > Drosophila > Drosophila triauraria. The sequence goes on along the minus strand of CM024336.1, from coordinate 9,816,484 downwards.
TCGTTTCGGGTTTGTCACTTAACTCGAGTTTTGGACAAATCTCTGCCATATCTTAGATGATAAGCATCGGGCGGGCTCTGACATCATCAATTTGTGCAATTTGAAGTGTCGTGGGAAATGCTAAAAACTCTCCCCACTCCTCGCACAATTGTCCTTAATCTCCTTGATTAATTAGAAATTTTAATGACGCTGCAAAATGCATTTTGGTGTCACCACTGCGGTTGAATATCGGTGGCAGACCACACATTCTGCCAGGGGATCTTTGAGTCCTTGTGGAACTAATTTGGTAACGGAATCGAAGGAATATAGCTTTGTCATTGATATTACAAAAATGTTAACAAAGCTCTTAAGAGCAAACATTAAAATATATAAAGATAAGATACGAATTAATTAAATGGAATGCATGCTATAAAAAATAGGTTAGAATACCTAGAGATTTTCTTAAAATAATTATAATTCCAGGACAGCTTCACTATTTCGTGCATTCTTAAGATCGTAGTAAGAAACCTCATACCGAAACCCATAAATAATTACTAATTCAACACCAAAACCAACCCAACTAAGAGCTCCTCCTGTCCTCAACTGCCTTCCTCTTAACTGCTTTCCTATAAAACACATCTGCATATTCTAACAGCCTTTCTATATCCCCGTTAAGTCTAACAATTATCCTATGACAGATTTGCAAACGAGATTTTCCCCACGAGGCATATATTTCCCAGCCGACAATTTGTCAGGCCTGTCGACTTATCGGCTCTCCCAGCAACTCAATTTTTGCACATTTTATGCCAAAAAAACGCCACAAACTGCTGAGATGTATGAAAAATTAAATCTGACAAATTTCCGGTTGCCGCTTTACTGATTTTCCGATGAATGTGTAAATTTCGGACATTATTTTCTGCTTGAGTGGATTAAGGATAACAATATCAAACAATTTTCTCCAGCTCCTGGGCATAGGATAGATTATGGGTGGCAATATCCTTGGCGGAGACCTTTTCTACCGGCCTGGTATTGAGTCCGGCATAGTCGTAGTTCCCCTCCTCGTCCACCTGCCAGCGACGCCTCTCCGCCAGGTCCGTCAGCTCCTTGCTGCCAGGACGAAAGCCCAAGCGCTGGGCGGCCATCTTCGGCGCCATCTTGGCGTAGGACTTCTCCATGCAGGATGCGATCTCATCGCGAGCCGTGTCCACCAGCATGTCCATAAAATTCGAGTAGATCTCCGCCGGCAGCGACTTCTTGGCCTGCAGGATCTTGTTGTATCTCCCCTCCATGAAGTAGTTCTCCAGGGCCAGCACGGGATTGATGAAGCTGTTGTTGGTCAGCAGGGCCATCGGCAGGCGCTCGAGTTCGATGTGGAAGTCGGCAATTCGGTTGGTGGCCAGCATGTACAGCAGATTCAGACCCATGAACTTGTGCATGTGCACCGACGGCACCAGGACCTTGTCATAGTCAAAGTAATAGGTGTTCAACTGGGCCATATACCTCTCGAAGGCGGCGTAGTCCTTGGTGGTAATGCTGTGCTCCACGGCAATCTCCAGCATCTCACGGGACCGGATCAGCTGCTCCTTCTGCTTCGAGCTGGAGGACACCTGAGGCGACCCGAAGTCGGACCGGACTAGCTCCAGCTTGAACCCGTCCAGCAAGTGGGCACAGTGAGCCAGATTCGGGACATGCTTGCTCCACTCGGTCTTCAGTTCGTTGTAAAGGGCGGCCATGGCTAGGACTGAATTTTTTGTGCTTGAATTTTCGGATGTCAGCAAATGACGGAAGTATTTTTAGGCCTGCTAGAGATGAGACGAGTTTCGATTTAAGAGTTGCAACTAAATTCGTAATCGAATCTAGAGTTGTAGGGTTTCTTTTATCAGAACTATTATTATATTATTATATTTATTAACTATTATTATATTTATTAATTTAAGACATTAAAAAGGATTTTATATATTTTTGATTTAAATTTATTTGCCTTAAACATTAAGTATATTAATCTAACAACAGACTAAGTTCTACTGTACAATTGTTTACATCTTTCCATCGATTACGCCTCCACCTTCACCTCCTGGACCTTGGCCTGATGCGAAGACACCGGCGATGTCTGGGGACTGCCGGCGCCGCCAGAGTTGCTGGACAGATTGAATGTGGGACTCTCGGAGCCGCCCTTCTTCTGCTTGACCCGTCGGTTCTGGAACCAGATCTTCACCTGCTTCTCGGAGAGTCGCAGCCGGTTGGCGATCTCAATACGTCGGAGCCGGGAAAGGTAAGCGTTATGCGAGAACTCCCGCTCCAGTTCCAGCAGCTGGGTGCTGGTAAAGGCAGTGCGGATCCGCTTGCTGGAGTCAGCATAGTCGCTGATCAGGGGCGTGATATCCGGAACGACGCCAGATGAAGGCACTTTGAGTGGCGAACTGTTGGGCGAGCAGGAGGACTCGTGTTTGAAGCGCTTCCCCTGGGGCTCATCGAAGTTGTTGGCATAATCCTGAGAGGCGGACGAAGAAGCCGACGGCGAGGTGCAGAAGCTACCGGCTTCGGGCAGAGGCAGTCCATGGACACCGGGAGCTCCATAGAGGCTGTGTAGTGGCAGCTGCTGGGCCTGGCTGCTGTTGGGATTGGCGGAGAGCGGCGGGGAAGGATAACAGCTCTCGTAGTTGGCAAAGCCGCTGGACTTGCGCTTGGTGGCGAACAACTGGGCGTATGGGTGATACAGCGAGGTGGGGCTGGAACTGGAGCTGGCACTGGAGTGGAGCGTCTGCTGATGCTGCTGCTGGAGGGCAGCTGCTGCGGCGGCCTGCTGCTGCTGCTGGATGCCCAGGGAGAAGAGGTAGCTGCCCACGTAGCTGGCCGGATATGGGAGCATGGGAATCGATGGCAACATGGCAGCCGCGGCCACGGCAGCGGCGGTGGAGGTGGAGGGACTTCCAGCCGATTCCTTCTTCAAATTTGGCCGATCGCTGAGCAGGGAATCCATGAGGAAAGAGCGTGACATCTTGGGTGATTTTATTGGATATTTTCGGAGAGATAGATCTACTTGAGCTACAACTGAACACGATCGCTGACGGTGCGAGACTGTCTGGCTGCTGGGCCCGCACCCTGCCCTTATATACCTCAAGAACCCGGTCGAGGGTTGGTTCTCTACGAGTTCCATGGGTTCACCCACCCCTAAGGGCTAATTCGAGGGTTGTTTGCCTCGAGTCTCTCCGGCTCCGGCCATTTGGTCACCATTTAGCAGCAACTGTTGCCATTTATGCTCCGCCCTTATTCTCCGTTCGATCACTCACAATGGCAGGTAAGCGATGCCTCACTGTATTCGTATCTCAGCTTGTGCCTGTGGCTGTGTCTGTGCCTGTGCGAGGAACAATGGCGTTCCCGCCTGCGAAAGTGTGTGTGTGCGAGTGTGTCCTTGCGGAACGAATGCTCCTTTTTTCATTTCGCATTATCACTCGAGTTTAATTGAAAGTTGAGGCGAGTGCGTAAAAGCTTTTTAAACGAAACCAAATTAGTTCGGCCTAAGCTAGATCAAATTACTTTAAAGTGATTTTTATAAAGAAAATATTTAATTTGAATGTTGCTTAACTAAAACAATAATAATACAAAATAACAAAATATTTAAAGGATATACTTATCAAATATAGTATGAATTTTGAATTATTTTGTATAGTAAATAAAGCCGAATGAGTTTACCCTGATTACCCGGTATAAGTTTAATTTATAATGAACTAGATCAGGATAAAATAATTGTAAATTTGATAAAATAATATATTTATTTTTCAAGAGTAAAAGATATATATTTTTTAAATGAAGCATTAGCAATATCCCATTTCTTTTTACTCATTTAACAAATTTTATTAGAGATAAAGAAACCAAAATATTAATAAGGAAAGGGTGGAGTATTTAAAAAGACCTAGGTTCATTTATTTATTCAATATGATCTTTTATTTAACGATTTAATTACAATACAAGATATGTAACAAATCAACTTTTTGATGAATATTACAGTCAAGAGATCGCTAACATTAAGTTTATTTATTAAACATTCATTGACTTATTTTTAAGCCATCGTAAGTAGGAAAATTATAAAGATCTATATTTTGAGGTGTCTGGGTCCTGATTTATAATATATTTTCATAAAAATCTACATCATTTTGAGATTGCAAATTATATTCCATATAAGAGATGAATTAACTACCAAAACTTTAAAATACAAAAAAGTTTATATTTAATTTTATTTAAATGGGTTTAAAAGTATATTCAAAAACCACCCTGACATCAGAAAATAAGTAAAATGCATTTATCAACGATTTATGAAAAATGTCTCTAAGTTTCTAGGTTGGTTTTAGGTATTGTTGTAAAAATACCCAACGGCATTTGTACCACTTAGATAACATAAAAAAAAAAAAAGGGAAAAAAAGAGACCTCTTCAATGACCCTCCACAATCGAATCGATTAATTTTACAACCATTGAAAACTGCAAGCCCTCGAAGCGTTTAATGCCAATTTCATGGCAACTTATGGCCCAAGTGGTCGCCGCTGCCGCTTCTCCTGTAGGGATCTACCTCTGTTTCCATTTCTTCAACTCCAACTTCGAGTACAACTCCAACTCCCGATCCTCTCCTCGCATTGTAAATCTTCTCTCCTTTGAGTCCCTGCCCTGGCGTAATTTTATTGATGCATTCTCCTGCTTGTGCAACTTCGGGGAACAATACGGGCAAGGATCATCCGTTCAGATGCAGTCCATTCATGGTTGCAGTTGTGTCCTTTGACAAATCCTAGACACGACGCACGTTGTGCCATTGTCTGCCTGTGTGTGTTTGGGCCAGGTCTTAGGTGTCTCGGCCAGACAGAGCGTCGCCGAGCGACGGAGAGTTGTGTTTTTGGGCTACATTACACAGAATTATGGCGGCAGTTTTATCATTTGTTAACTGACTTTAAGGATTTACCTATAATTGTCCTTTTCACGGCTTTGTCCCGAAGGTGCGGCTTTGTCGCCGTCCTGGCAGTTGATCATATGTTAAGTGGCTATAAAACGGATCACAATTGCTGACGTTAATTGTTTATTGTCGACCCCGACTCCGACTCCGACTTCTACGTAGGCGATCCTCCGAAGGTTCGCCCACTTTTTAAGGTTTTTAAGGTTTTTGGCTTCTGCTTAATTGGCGGGCCGTGCAAAATGGGATCGCAAAAGGATCGAGGGATACTGGTCAATATCGAGATCGGGAGCAGCAGCTGCCTGTTGTGTTAATATTTTTGCCGGAATTTCTGCTCTATGGGCGTTGCGTTGGTCTCGTGCGAGTGAGGTCCTTTTGACCGCCTTTTACCAATTGTTTTTTCGGGGCCACTTGAGATTTTCTCCATTGACCACTTCCGTTTTTTGTCTGCGATTATTTTACGCTCGATTGAGTCGAGGTCCCTTTTCCGAATTTTAGATCGTGCTATTGACTTAGGCTCTCTTGTCTTAGGAACAGACACAATTGTTACGGATTATTTCTAATATGGAAATTTTGCTTCAAACAGATATCCGAATCTCCCAGATAACATCGGAATGCATTCAAGCGCACAATTTCATTTTAATTGTGAACAAAACTCACACAAACGCTGAACAAATGAAAGCATGACGAAATCTTCAGTTCCCCTTCAGTTTTTGATATAGATACAACGCATAACTGAGTCGGAGGAATGGAAAAAACTTCAAACCGGATCTGCCCATCAAAGGGGTGTTTCGGTCTGGAACAACCACCATTGAGAGAGAGTTTCGGGAAAAAAAGAAACCCCTATGTCCGGGGATTGGGTTAATCATTTATTGACATTAATTGGTTGTGACATTTGCATCTTGACGGATTGTTGTAGTTGCCATTGTTGCTACTTTTGCCGAGGGTTTGTTTATTCACTCTTATCCGCGCTTCGTATATATTTGTTGATTTAACAAATATGACTTCATTATAGCTGAAGCCGTTTCATATGCCCAACGAAATGATTTCTATTTACCCCTGAATAATTTACGAATGAGCTTTGAGGTTGGGTCTCTGGCGGCTCTGCGTGTTACTGAGTCAATAGGCCTCAGGTCCTGCTTTGGGATACTTCATTTAGGATGGGTTTTAGGTCGGTTTTAATGGCCGTTAATTGTGTATTTAACTTGGTATTAAATTGGGAGAATTAAGGGTACATAAAAGTTAATTTTTAATAATGGATAAATATTAATTACAAAATTGTATGGGATACTCAGAGCCAAGGAAAATAGTTTAAGTTTAAGTGAAATAATACAAAAAAGGCATGGGGAAAAAAAGTGGAACCATTTTTTTAAGGAGCATCCAGGAATGCAGGATCTATTTTTAAGGTTATTTTAGGCTTGAATACTCATTAATGGTGTTTGGATTATAGTTCCTTTATTAGAATAATATTAGACAAATCGCAACTATAGTTGTTTAGTTTCATAAATATTTAAAGAAACTGTTTTATATATAATCATTCATATATAATCTTTCAAAAAATAAATAAATTACAAAAATATGAAAAATATGTGACAACTACAAGAGAAAGTTGCCTTCTCTGTGGGATATTCCTATATATGTTTTCTATATAATCTATAGAAAACAAATATCAAAGTGATGCACCGCCAAATGCCAAAATTTTTTAAACCAAAACAAAGGAAACTTTTTCATTCTTGTTTTCTTCTTTGAGTATTATTTTCATGAATGAAAAGTCAGTGCCTTGGACAACGGACAAAGGACACCGGACAAAGGACCCACACACGATCCGCACTTGCAGTGATCTGCACTTTTGTTTCGTCCTTTGTCCCCGCGAAGAGTGATCGTGGTCCTGGCTGAGCAGAGTAGGGATCCAGGTAAGTCGAAATGCCCGTCTTGGACATTCTATTAAAAAGAAGAGGAGACCAGGCCCGCCGTTTAAATGGAGGTTTATAGGTTTCTTTTTTAGCTGTGGTCAAGGCCGCTGGACAATGCTATTAATCAGGACCCTCGACCCTTGCTTGTGGTCAATATTGTGGCTAGTTTGAAGGGCCTGTGTCGGGCTTGAATTGTTAGTTGTAAACCTCGAAATTGATGGCAGTGCCACCCCAATAAAACCCGAAAAAATAAAAACACTTAAACACTTAACGTCTAATCAAATTACATAATAAACGGCAAACAAAACGAAACCAGAAACGCTTAGCACCCTTAAGTCCGCCACTTACCCCGCTGTCAGCGAGCAAAGCCAGTTAGTTAATAAAAACGACATTTGCAATCATAAAACGCTTCAGCGATCCGATCAGATCCGAACCTCCCCTTCCGCCGAGCACGCGTTGCGCTAGGTCACCATGGTTGTCCATACACCAGGAAAAAATGCTCAGGAAGTAATTTTTAATTGAAGATAAAAGCCCATACGTTTCAGTCAGAGGAAACTTGCATTTTAATAAAAGGAATATTTTTAAATAATTATAAATAAACAAATAATAAATAATGCAAGGCATATACTATTTTTCCGAGTGTTTTGAAACGAGGTGGAACTCTGTGATTCCACGTCGGAACTACCCTCGGATTGGGCTATATCAAATGCATAATGAAACAGATTTTGATACGGCTTTGGGGACGTTGCCGTCGTATTCATTGGGTTGCAGCCGCTCGCACGAGCATCAGATACATTTGTATCCTTGCGGTTGTCAGCGATCCCTTAATTTCCCAAGGATTCAAGGTGGCAGCTCGACTCGGCTGACTGCATTGTGATAAATAGATAAGGAACAGCTCCTCCATGCTGGCTATTTTATTCGCGCAAGGGAGTTTAGTTAAGTTAAGTTCAAACTATAAAAATATTCGAACAATAATGATTGATTTAAAAAAAGGCAAGAATGTTCTACAATTTTTGTAAGAATTGTTTAGAGAAATTAAAAAGAAACTACCTTGGGCCACATAGAATAAATTAAACCTATTTTTGCACAATTTGGAGCATCAAAATTACATCTTTCCGGCGGCAAAATCTTTATTTCTAAAGTGTTTATTATTAATTAAACTCATCAACTTTGAACACCCCATTTTTGGCTTAGTCGAAAAATTAGATCCGTGATCTATAGTTACTATTTATCAAACACGAAAACAAGAGCTACTCCTGTGTGGCGTGATAATTAAACTTAAAAAAAATCAAACGTAATGGGAAAGAAAATGTTTTCATAAAACACTTCATATTCTATACACTATACAAAACAGGATTTATACCCATATTCTATGACACTAAATAAATACTTTTGAATTGTTAAATCATCCCGAAACTCGATATATTGTTCTGAAGACAAGCACCATATTAATAGATTTGAAAAAATGTTGTAGTCTTTGACAGTAGCCTAAGAAGTTTTATAGCTTTCTTAATATTTTTGTATTACCTTATACATTTACTGTTAAAACATATGTATAAAGGATTTATTACAGAATTTTAAAAAACAAAACCACTTTGGCTGTTGGACTGTTAAGTTACTTTTTTTAAATTTAAATTAATTTAACATTTTTTAGCGAGGTTCTCAAAGTTAATAATTGTTAATTTTTGCTCAATAACAAAGGCAGCCTGCACGGTTTTACACGTATGTATGTAAAATCCACAAATACCAGTATTGTCTATACACAGATGTAAAATACGATTCTCGTACTCTAGTTCCGAAAATGGGCGCTGCATGCGCTTGAAATAGTGGCGCCACACACTCGGTTCTACATTCCATGTAGATTAGAATAAGCCACGTTAAGATTTTATGATAACTAATTAAAATAATAAAATAAAATGTATTGTACATAAAAATAAATAACAAATAGTAAGGTCCAGAATTTCAAAATTATTGGAAAACTGTTAGCTTGGTGTAAATGCCAGACATCCCCTAAAAGTGCTGGTAAACGATTAATTGAAGTTTGAACTAGGTTGATTAAGTTGAAATTTAACTTTTTTTTTTTTCGAAATTTAAATTAGTAACTGAATTTTTTACCTTCTCATTGGCAAAACTAATTTTAGTATTCCAAATATTTATGACCAAGCTGGCCACATTTAATAAACCTAAATCCCAAGTAGGCTTTGCCTTTTGTTTGAAGGCTCTTAATTCGATTTATTTACTTCAGTCAGGCAGTCAGTGTCCTTACCTCAAGCGGTAAGCAACCAGCTCGGTTTCTTTTTTTCATTTATTCTTTTATTTTTCTTTATTTATAGATTTTTGATTTATTTTGTTTTATTTTATTACAGTATCTCTTTGCTTTTTCTCTAATTCTTGAAGCGTCAGCACCAGTGGCTGTGCGTCATTGTACCTACCTTCATGTGCAGCTTTCGCATGATGCGGGTCTCCTCCCAGCGATCCAGCTCGTCCCACTCCTTGCCCCGCTTGCGCAAAAGGTAGTAGCGGTACATAACGATAGTCACGGCCAGAAGCAGTGCCAGACCAGTGCCGGCCGCGGCTCCCAGGACCGCTGAACTAACCATAACCATTTTATCAGTGACTTTGATTTTCTGCAACAAAAAAATAAGAATATTAATTTAACTAAATATAATTTGCAATTCACGATTTAATGCCCCACCAACTGGACGATTTGTTTAGATTTTTATTTTCGCTTACGTTTATGACAATTTTTGTTTTATTTTCACAAACATTTAATTTTAAATAAATAACTTTATTTGTTTTTTAAGTCTTCCATTTCTTTCAGCAGCGCCGCCTTTTCTCTGATCGTTTCTCGAGGATGTTTTCGAGAAAGGATTTTAGTTCACACAGCTTTGGCCATAAATCACTCTGCTCAAAGTCTCCTCTCAAAAAAAATAATAATATTTATTTAAGTAAAAGAACGATTTAATGCTCCACCAACTGGACGATTTGTTTAGATTTTTATTTTCGCTTATGTTTATGACAATTTTTGTTTTATTTCTACAAACATTTAATTGTAAATAAATAACTATTACCTGCAGCCTGGATTATACTGAAGAAGCCCGTTCACAGATTGCTTATATTAAAACTCTAAAATTTTTTTATTTTTATTTGTTTGTTATTTAATGCTTCTCAATAATTAAATGTCACATGCATATACTAACTAAGAAATAAATAAAATAAATAAATAAAATAGTAATAAATATTTAAGTAAAAGAACGATTTACTGCTCCACTAACTGGACGATTTGTTTAGATTTTTATTTTCTCTTACGTTTATGCCAATTTTTGTTTTATTTTCACAAGCATTAAATTTTATACTTTAATATTTTACCTGCAGCCTGTATTATAACAAGGCTCTTCAGCACATCGTTTACATTAAAAATAATTAAATTCTATAATTTTTCATTGCATAGAAAATATATATGTGATTTTTATTTGTTTTTTTTTTTTAATGCTTCTCAATAATTAAATGTTGGACATGCAGATCCGAACTGAGAACATTTTAAGTAAAACGGAGAACTATAGTTGTTAATTTATAAATTAATAGTTTCATCCGTTGGCTTGGGATCAGCTTTCACATTGAATGACTGACGTCAAGCTGAGGCTGCCTTAGCCAAAAATTATAATTATTTAAGTACATCTAAATTGCAAATCGAAATGTCTTCCGTTTTGGATATTCAGTTTGCGTCTGCCCGCAGCTGCGATACTCTTCTCCACTCTCGGCACTTTCACAAGAATTGATACTCTCGCTCTCCAGATCAAAGCGGTCCTCTCGGTTCCGCGATTTTCCAATTGATTCTGCAGTGGTGATAAATGCAAAAATCAACACGAGACCCGCCAGAAACCAAGCTCCAACGGAGAGACGCATTCTGACCACTCAAGATAAAACTTCTCAAATGTGTGGTTCGGAAAGCACTGTCTATTCGTAGTGCTGAGTTAGAGAAAAACAATTTCTGGTTTAGAGTTACCCCAGATCTAGCGTCTCTGTATACCATTGTTGAGAGTCACAGCTGTGTAAACGTCTCTGCTGCCGGAATTTCCACATCTTGAAAAATAATCCCTCATTGTCTTAAAGAACACGTCATTCTAGTGTATATTCTGACTGATGGCGTATATTAGGTCTTTTGAACGAGATAATAAGTCGGAAGCGATATATATTGAACAGATAATAAACAAAATCAATACATCAACCAAATATCGAAAGTATCGAGTCGCAATAAATATTGAAAATATACAAAAATTAATATATCGCCCAAATATCGAAAATATTGAGTCACAAAAAATTTTGAGAGCAAACAAAATCAATATATCGATATAATATCAAACAAATTTTTTTATATAATAATATTGTAAACTATTGTTATAGACGATATCATATCAATAAACTCAGCGGTAGCGTTCTCTAAAAGTCCAAGTTCATGTGATGTACGTAGCCGTTTCGGAGAATAGCAAATCGGGGATATGGCTTGAAGTCCTCTTCAAAAGCGGGATATTTAAGAAAATTCACGGGCTGGGCATCAGTTGGTTTATCGACGGTAGCTTCATCTTCATCTTCTTCTTCGTCATCCTCTTCGCTAAAGGACTCATCTTTCGTCGGCTCTCCAGTGGGATCCTTGGATAGATATGTTTCCTCGGCCGTTGGATCTTTGGTTTCTTCATCAGTAGGATCTTGGCTCAGATATGATTCTTCATCCGTCGGATCATTAGTTTTATATGTTTCCTCATAGGTGGGGATCTTAGCAAAATATGTTTCATTCGCCAACTTTTCCAGTAGCTTTGAGTTGGCGATCAGTTCAGCTATCATCGTTTTATTCAAAGGCTTTAATTCTTCTCGATTTTTCGACTCTTCCAAAGGCTTTGAAGAGATTAGGGTAATACCCAAAAAGACGAACAGACTTGGAACAAATAACGTTCGCATTTCTTCGACGTTCTAACGAAAACTAATGGGTGCGACATTGAAAACAACTGTTTTAGTCAACAAGTTTGGGGTTAGAAATTTGGGGTTTCTTTATTTGGAGAAGGAGAAGTACGATAGTTTGTAGGAAGTGTATAGGAAATGTTGAAGAGTCTAATTTGTTTTAAGCCTTGCGGTGCAGGAGACCACGCCTGTGGATCACAACAGGGCCATGACCACCGAATTTGGGCCAGAAGGGACGAACGTGCTTCTTGGGCGGAGCAGCGGTCTCCTCATCTTTGGCATCATCTTCGCTGTCCTCATCATCGCTTTCTTCCTCTTCTGTATCCTCGTTAGCATCTTCGTCAGCCTCATCATCGGTCTCCTCCTCAGCCTCTTCACCAGTTGAATTGGCATCTTGAGTCTCCTCAGCTTCAGGGGATGCCACTTCCTCCACAGCTGTCTCCTCCTCCTCAGCTGGCCGGGCAGCCACGAGGCCAACAGCCAAGAAGGCCAACAGAGCAACGACAATCAGGGAACGCATTTTTGGAGTTAAGTCAACGAAGGTATTACGATAACTACTTTCCAATTTCCAAGAACACCCCACCTTTTATAGGAGAGGTCGCGCAAAATTTTTGCCCGATTGGTGGATATTACCAAAAAATTTATTTGCCCATTCGGTTGTTTAGACAATTGTCTCAGTGGAAAGTTTTACAAGCTTTTGTCTTTGGTGACTCAGGGCACTGGAGAGCTTCTGTGTGGGGCTTCCATCGAGATGCTTCTATGAGGTTCCCGGCCTGGAGGGGTGAGGCTGCAAAATCACGGGACCAATGCCTCCCCATCGGGGCCATCTGGGCCACGGAAGATAAACTGGATCATCGCCCGATCCATCTTGATCACTTCCACTTTCTGTGCTGTTACTATTGCTGCCACTCTGATCGGAACTAGTATTGTTGCTGTCACTCTGATCAGCTGGCCAGGCTGATGTGAAGGATATGGCCAGGACGGCCACCAGGCCAAAGATGATAAGAACGCGCATCTTTACTCTAGTTTATTTTTACTGAAACTAATATATGTAAAGTGCTGATTTCCTTTATATAGAAAATACTGACAACTTTCTTTGTTTTTTGTTTTTATTTGTTTTTTGCTTGCAATTTGTAAATGCCTTAAGCAACAAGCTGAACAATCATTATATTGCAGTCAGCAAATAAATAATTCATTTGCAATATGTAAGCAATTCCGTCGCTTGGCATAATATCTGAATAGTTACTAATAACTAACGAAGTCTGACAAGTTTTAAGTGGAGAGTTTGATGTTATCAAAATCTTTGTTATTAAAATTTGGGAATGTTTAAAGCCTTTATTTTTACGCTTGCTTATATTATAGATATGAATAATGTTAGCGAAGAGGAAGTAAAATTTTCTAGTACTGCATAAAAATTATAAAAATATACACCATCTAAAATTGTTTACTGTAACGCCCTTTTATATATATGTATTTACGTATATTTATTTATTTTCCCATTTGGATTTATTGATTTTATTTTTGTTCTTTTGTGACCCTCTTAAGGCAGGTTTCTTTCATTTAGCAAGCTCGGTGGGTCGAGTAGCCACTTTAAGAGTTCGTCTGTTAGGACATCCTAGAGCACTTTGATTATAGACACATCTAAATATTGCATCAGGCAAACCAAGTATCCAGGCCTGAGAGAAACCCAACAAAGCCGCCACCAGACCAAATAAGATAAAAATGCGCATCCTTATTTCAGGTAATTCCCACTGCTGCTAATTTAAAGTTCTGCTTTCTTTTTATAGGAAAAAGTGTGAATATTTATTGACTTAAGACACAAACTGTGTAATCATTATAATGCAGTCTTGGCAAATAAATACTTTAGTTACAGTACGCAAATACACCCGCCCCTTGACGATGTAACTAAGTCTTTACAGATAGTACATTTGAAGCTACGCCATTGGAACAATTTCTCTGGACATAGTGGACCATTTCCATTGGAGCAGTTAAAAATTCCAATCGAATCAGTTGGCATGTTAGGGCTAGGGATAAACCTAGGAAAGCTGCCACCAGAGTCTGGTGACCAGACTTAATATAATTAAAAAGCGCATCTTTAATCTTGATTCAAGGCACAAGCTGTGTAATCTTTACACTGCAGTATAAGAAAATATGGACACACTTATGACACTTTCTGGTTTATCTAAATAGTTACTAATCTTTGCTTTAAATAACATTTTAAACAGTTTTTCTTATGCCTGATTTTAGCAACATTTTTTAAGTTTTATAATTGAAGGTTTAAAGTTAAATATATTCTGTTGAAAGACTGTTAATTTCGAGCACTATTGGCGAATAATATCTCTGTCATTAAATCATTAAATAACAATTTATATGAATAAGATTTATTTCCAAAAGTGGAATTTTATTTTTAGAGTATATGGATTTTCATGAGAATAATTTAATCTATGTTTGTGAGGAAAAGAGGCCTTGCATGGATATAAACTGGGTATCTAGGCCAAAATGGACGTGGATGTCCCCTAGGAGGAGCCTGGGGGGCCTCCTCCTCATTGTTGTTATCTTCGCTGTTGTCTTCTTCGTTGTTATCGTTGTTGTTCTCCTCCGCGTTGTCACCTCCAGTTAATCCATCATCGGAATCATTTACAGTAGGTTCAGCTTCGGATTCATCTACAGTAGGCTCAGCTTCAGAGTTATCTCCAGTGGATCCGGCTTCGGAGTCAGTCTCCGCGTTATCCTGATTGCCCTGCTCGGAGTCCTCATTATTGCCAGATTCCTGGTTTCCCTGATCTTCGGCCTGTAGCGCAGCAGCTCCCCATGGCTGTTCGTCCGCGGCAGAGCTCACTGCAGCCTCGTTGGCGGATGAATCCTCAGCGGATTGGGCCACTACAGGTGCTTCCTCCTCATCCTCAGCTGGACGGGCAGCTACAAAGCCAACAGCCAGGAAGGCTAACAGAGCAACGAAAATCACGCAACGCATCTTTGGAGTCAAGTCTTCAGGGAGTTCAAGCGAAAAGTGCTTTCTGAATTCGCACGATCACTCGCTTTTTATATGGAAAGTCTGGCAAAAATGTTGGCCGAAATCGTTTGTTATTTTTATAAAGCGTCAATTACGCATTCCATATTTGAACAAATGCTTCTGTGGACTGGGTTTTACAATTATTATATTATATGACGCATATTTATTGCCAAATGTGAGAGTTCCGAGAATTACCTAAAAGGCGATCAGGCTTCGTTGATACTTAATTGCGTCAGAGCTTCTCTTTAAGTTCAAGACCATTTAAACAATGGTTAAGAACGGTTCTTAGAAGAGAACTATAAAGCAGCATATTTGTTTATTATATTATTATTGTTAAATATTTTGATTTTTTTTATTTCTGGTCTGCGATTTATTGTCAATATCTTAGAGGCAATAAAAGTAATAAGTTACTAATAACACAGTATTTTCATAAAGATATATGAAAGCCTTAATGAAAACATTTATTAATTTAATTTTTATTTTAACCCCCACTAAACATAATACGTAAAACTGGAAGTTTTAAATTAAATACATTAACCGTTGATTCCAATCACTAATGGCGAATAATATTATTGCTTTGTCAATAATTCATTGATTAAATGTTCAATAATACTTTTATTATACTACAACAAATTTATATGAATAACATGTACTATTTCCAAAAGTGGAATATTATATATGGGGTTTCATATGAATAATTTAATGTATGCTTGCGAGGAAGATAGGCCTGGCATGGATAAAAATTGGGTAGCCAAATGAACTTGAACGTCTCCTGCGAGGAGCCCTGGGAGCCTTCTTCTTATTGTTGTTGTCTTCGATGTTATTTTCGTTGCTATTTTCGTTATCACCTTCGTTGCTTCCTTCGTTGTTTTCTTCGTTGCTTTCTTCGTTGTTTTCTTCACTGCTTTCTTCGTTGGTTTCTTTGTTATTTCCTAAGTTGTTTTCTCCGTTGTTATCTTTCTGGTTACCTTCGTTGTTTTCTCCATTATTTTCTTCGTTGTTTTCTCCACTGTTTTCTTCCGTTGTTTTCTTCATTGTTTTCTGTTGTTTTCTTCTTCTATTCTTTGTTTCTTCATTGTTCCTTCTTCCTTATTGTTTCTTCTTGTTTTTCATTCTTTGTTTTCTTCATTGGTTCTTGTTTTTTCTTTCTTGTTGTTTCCCTCTTCGTTTTTTCCTGTTTTGTTTCCCTCGTTATCTTCTTCTCGTTGTTGTTCTCTTCTACGTTGTCACCTCCAGTGAATCCATCTTCAGAATCATTTACAACTTTGGAGTCAGTCTCGGAGTTATCTGGATTGCCCTGCTCGGAATCCTCATTGTAAGATTCCTGGTTTCCCTGATCTGTAGATTCTTCGTCCACTGCAGAGCCCTCTGCGCCCACATCCTCAGCGGATTGGGACACCACAGGTGCCTCCTCCGTATCCTCAGCTGGACGGCCAGCCACAAAGCCAACAGCCATAAAGGCCAACAGAGCAACGACAATCAGGCAACGCATTTTTCGGAGTTAAGTCTTCAAGGAGCTCAAACGAAAAGTGCTTTCTGAATTCCCACGATCATTCCCCTTTTATAGGAAAAGTCTGGCAAACATTTTGAGCGAATTCGTTTGTTTTTATTTTTTGAAAGTCAATTAGGCATTTTATATTTGAACAAATGCTTTATTGGACGGAGTTTTACAATTATTATATTATGACGCATATTTATTGGCAAAAGATCCAAAGAAATCCAAAAATGGCTCAAAATTAAGCTTCATAGACATTTTATCAGGTCAAAGATGGTTTTTAAGCTCAAAATGGTTCTTAGAAGAGAACTATCAAGCAGCTTATTTTTTAAAACAATTTAACATCTGATAATGTCTGCAAATTTAATAATATTTATTAAGCCCATATAATAAGTTGGTTTTCGCTTTTTTTAACATCCTGGTAAGATATGAATTATCATGTAAATAGTATTTTTAATAACGATAAGTTTAGTTCTGTTATTAAACAAAATTTCTTTATTTTTTGAAAATTTTGTTGTGGTCGCAAAAAACTACCAAAACACCCAGTATTTAAATTAGAATATATTGTTTCCTACAAAATAAATAGAATAATCCAATTATTTATTTTTTGTCTGAAGAAAACAACACAAAACCTGTTGTTTATACATTTAATTTCCAAAAATTATTTACGATACACAAAACACCAAATATTGTCACCAGCCCAAGGGCATTACCAGAGTTTGTTAAAAATTAAAAAACGTTGGCCTATTCGGCTATTGTTGTTGTACTGTGTGTCTATGTGTGAACAGGTGTTCTTCAAACGGGTAACGAACGGCAAAAACAGGAAAAATTAAATCAACAAATTGGTTGATAGACAAATCGTCAGTGTACAATTCCCATTACAGAGCTACTCTTCATCTTCATCATTGGGATCTTCAGGCTGAGATTCGGAATTATCCTGTTCTTCCTCAGATGGAAGGTCTCCCTCGTCGGCTTGAGTTTCGGGTTCTTCGTCATCGTTATCTTGAGAATCGTCGGAATCTTCTTCTTCTCCTTCCTCAGCATTCTCAGCAGCGATTCTCTGATTCTCTTCGTCATCTACAATGTCATCAAGTTCGACAGGATTGGCGGAGACTGTGGCCAAAAGCACACAGCCAAAGAGGGCTAGCAACAGCAAGACGCGCATTGTCGGGTTTAGTTTCTAACTAATTAAAATTCCGCGTTTCGAAGACGGTTTTTATAGCAATTCGCTGATTGGCAGAAAAATTAGAAGCTGACAATTTCTATGGCCCATTTTATGTTTACCCGCCCGACAGCTGTTGCCTTGGTTTTGCGGCGCAGAAATTGGGGGATAAGTCCAGCGTAAACATTTGGATGGCGGCGGAAGTATAAGACCACAGTGAAAATTAGATAACTGTGATATTAAATATATTTATCTTAATATAATAAATATAAATAATATTTTTCTATATATAACTGGTTAATAAAATAGTTTTTCCTACCTTTATAATAGAACAAAGGGAAAGGTAGTACCAAAACCTAAAGTCTCAACTCTATTCACTACAGAGTTTGTTAGGAAATGTTGCCAAATATATTTATTTAATAACTACTGGCTATATATCAGAAATTAATCAAAGAAAAAAATTTACAATTTAAATGTTTTCCTATTAAAAAATGCTTCCTTTATTTCCTAAATATAATATTAAAGGAAAACAGGTCCACAGTAGTACAAAGTCTTTAACAAGACAAACAAGCTTACGTATTCAGCAGAAATCGAAGCCTATTCTAAGCATATATTTCAGAAAGATATTATTATACATTAAAGTAAACTTTGTCGAAGTTGGTAAAATATTTTAACATTAAAGGAACTTTAACTCGAATATAATCCATATTGTTGTTCTTTTTGTTCGTTATAGTTTTACTAAAAATTTCCTATTTGCATTCTCTAAATGATCAAAAAGAACATAGGTATGAGTACTTCATCTCTAAGCTACTGTTTTCTTAGTGCAGAATCATAAGCAAATGATTCATATCTTATATATACCGTGTTCTTTTCGCTTGCTAGAATTTTCTAAATATTTACACATGTGTTCCGCTTCGGGGTTCTTGGGGAAATAAACTGAAAATAAAAGTGAACCTCTATGAAATGTTGAATAAATGCCTCAGAGCCATAGGTCGAACCTTGAATGCTTGTTAGCTTAGTGTAATCATGTCCCAATCAATCCATCGACTTGTTCCACTTATCAAAGATATAAAAACAAAGTGAATCGAGCTAGAAATCATAGTCTCAGGTACACTCAGTCGATCTACGAATCATGCGCTCCATTGCCTTTGTTGTTGTGATCTTTGCCGGAATCCTGGCCTGCAGCAATGCAGCTCCCCAACTGGGTCACTTTGACTTGCGTTGGCTGGAGGCGGTCCTCAGGGAGGCTGGAAGGAACTCCACGGTGCGGTTCGGCAACAACACGATCATCATCTCTGGCGTGTCCAATGCCGTTGCCAGTACCAACGATGGAGTCATTAACCCAACACCACCATCGAACCAGTGGCATAACCATGGGCACAACCATGGATGGAACCCATGGAACAACAACAGGTATCCCTACTTCAACGGCGGTTACTGGCGGGCCTCGCCCAATCTGAATGGAGAGGAGCCATTGTCCAGCAGCGAGGAATCCCAGGAGGTAGTCTACGAAATCAGTGACGAGCCTTCCGAAGAGGATGTCAATTCCCAGGAGGATCAAACTGCTGAAGACGAGGAGGATGAGGAAATTGACGAAGCTGAGCATGAGTTGAATGGAGAATCCGAGGATACCATCGAGGAGGCTCAAGAGGCTGAGGATGAGGAAATCGATCCCGAGGAAGAGGCTGTTGATGCCGAGTTGGAAGTCATCGAAAAAGAGCTGGCCGCCAAGGAAACTAACTAAATCATTATCTTCATTAAGCCAAGTCAACTAAAAAATGCAATAGAATATTTATAAACCAACAAAAAAATAGAAAAATCCGAAAACCTCTCATAAACCCCCAACTTGTTACCCATAATTTCATTTCATATTTTTGGGATCATCAATTAATAAAAAAAAAGCGAATATACAAGAATTTAATTTGGTTTTTATTTTTTCTAAAGCATATTTTTAGGTGCCAACTAATTCTGAAATAAAAATAAAATTATTAAAAGAAGAAAAAAATAACAACAGCTTAAAGGATAAAGGATAAGACTGCATTGAGTGTTATATGGTATTTTAAAGTCTATTCTGTATTGAATTCAGACTAAAATCCCTAAAAATGCTGTTTTAATGTCAGGCTTTATAAAATATTATATTTTTAAAGCATATTCCCATTTAAATTCTGACTAAAACTCCCGATAAGTTCTCCTTTTAATATCACAAGGAGAAAATGCCAAGTGAGGAGCTGAGGATGTTTATTTGCTGGCGCCCACTAGAAAAATCTAATGATGTTTATTTGAATGCACAATCTGTGGAATATCTAGGCAGCAGTGAAAGCACTCTCTGTTTGGTCTCCCCTCTCCAGATTCCAAGGACAAGGACTTCCATTGACAACTTGTGCGCAATTGTAAACAGTTGAAAGAAAGAAGAAGAAGCCGCCGTCTTCTTTGGGCCGCTAAAGAGGAAAGAAATAAAGGCTCGCGCCTTGCCAACCAAGGAGTCAACGGGAAGGCAACGCAAGTCAGGTGTGCTACGACGAACAAAGGCGAATTGCATTATAATGCGGCGCGTGTTTGTAATTTTTAATGCCGACAATGAGATTAGTTGGTCGGCGGTTTGACTTGGCCAGGCTTAAACGGCAACCACATGCGCTTAACTCGATTGTCGACGACGACGACGATGCCGTTGGCCCAGAGTGCCAGGCCATTTGGGCCATGTTCCAGGTTCTGAGTTGGACATTTGCCTACACAAGCCCGCCACCATCCGCCACCCACCGCTCAATGCCAATCAATGTCACGCACACAGCCACACTGATTCGTAGGGACATTCACGCACGCATTCCCCTGACAGGCGTCCGTAAGGACTTAATCATAATTTGATTCAAGTTCGACTTGGCCTCGTGCCACTGACGGAAATTGTAGCATACATTTCAGCGCGCTAAAAATATGCTTCCCCCGAGGTCGTTCCGTCGGAATTTAAGGCATAACCTGCCATAATTGCCATTCTTTTTTCAATTATGCGGCATTAGGTTCGCTTAATTGAAGCGGGATTTAGCGCAAACACCTTTAAAATTACGAAATTCCTAATTACCGATTAACTGAGGTGAAAACAAATTTGATTAAGAGAACTTAAAGTGAGAGTTATGTATGCTTTTGATTATTTTTAGCTAATGAGTTTCAAATATTTAAGTAGATCTATTTAACTAAAAAAAATTGCCTTTGAATATAAAAAGCTGCAGTCGAGCTATAAAAGATCAAAAAGTAAAAAATATTTGTTTATAATATACAAAATAAATATGCAACTAATTCCCTTCAAATAAAATTCATTTTTACATCAAAATTCCAATTTTAATCAATAAACTTTAAATTAAACTCTTTTCCTTTAAACTATATCATCCACAAATTCCCCAGAAATTAATTAGGTTCATCACGGAAATGCTGAACATATTTCACAGTAATTGTAAATCGCTTTCATTTGAAAGGGCAGATGCTTTAGAAATGATTTTGAATAGAACAAAACACAATCCAGTCAGGCTTTCAATATAATTTCCTTTAATTTCTCCTGGCCGCTGGTTTAATTAAAATGGAAACCTTTTAGCGATCGACAACGGCAGCAGCAGAGCTTAGTCCCCAATATGAATCGGAGACAAAGGGAAATAAGCCACGGAAGCGCCGGCCGTTTCCTTTGCTGACTCAGTGACCCAGCCTAGGAGACAATTGCTTCATTTCCACATGGTCTACGTATGTACATGGTCAACAGTCCGTGCCTTCTCGGAATGGCATCACATGTTCACGTCCATTACACTTGACCCCATGGCAACCAACCCCTTCTTGTATTTCTGCCGATAACCCCATATTCCGCCAACTCCGAAGGGATGACATTCTTGCAGTCCGTACGTTTCGGGTTCAAAGCAATTCGCTTTATGGCTGTGATTGCAATCGATTCCTTAGCCCAGTTAATGGGAACACACATCCACAACACAGCCCCATTCATATACACATCCTTTGAACCCGTTCGATTGTCGACGACCTTGTCCCGGCTGTCCCGTCAATTAAAGTAATTCTCTTGGTGGTTCCACAACTCCCGTATTCGATTGGCTTATATAAAAAAAATAATTATTCGGAGCAAAACGTGACAATTCTGCGAAACTAAATTTTCTGGAAAATACAGAATAATGTGTCTCACTTTTCTGGGAAAACTTAAATTGCAAACACCAAAAGTTTGTGAGTGCAAGCACAGATTTCATGTACATTTTGTGGGAATTTCTCTGGGATTACATAAAAACACAATGAATTTTGTTATTACTTAATATAACAACTTTAATATGAACAGAACTGGAAAGTTAATTTTTAAATAAATGACACTAAAGTTAAATAGAAAGCCCTAAGCCTTTTAAAATAATATAGAAACAATTTAAAGTAACGTAAAAAGCAATTAATTTACAGCCTAAAGAATTTTCCCATCAAAATAGGCTTCAGACTTCCCGCTCAGTTCCCAGAATTTCCCTTTGGTGACCTTTGCCAGGTCAAATTATTGCAATTGCCGTACGGCACGAGCTCAATTGGTATTATTCTTGTTGACACAGTTGACATGTTTTGGTCAAATTGACATAGTCTGGACCCCATGCACGGTAATTTGCATAGAAAAAATTACGAAACTTTCTCTAGTCCCAGAAGGGAGTCGCAGGCGGCGATGTCTAGGGACCCCTCGGGAGGATGACTCCCTGCCATGTGTTGGCTTTAAATTATTATTTGTTGATTTTGCGGTTTATGACAGAACAAAAGGGAAAGTAAAGAAAAAATAGAAAAACAGAGTGACAGTGAGCTTGTGGTTTAAGAGGTCAGTTTCTTAGATTAAAATTGTAGTAAGGGATTGTGAAAAAAAATCAATTCCAGAAAATTGAAATTGTGAAAAAATTAGAAACAATAAATATGTAGAGAAATATAAAAAATTTGTTAATAACAAGATATCACTATTAAGGCAATTAAGTGCCTAAAAATAATAAAATTTAACCGATTAATAGAGCCCATTTTCGTAAAGTAAATTAAAATCTATGATCAATTAAATAAAATAGAAGTTAACGAAATTTTTCACTCTTTATAAACCTTCTGTAACTTAGAGAAGGAATGTTAATGTAAGAGTTTCTAATTCTCTGAAGATTCTGATGTTGCATATTTTCTAATAACCTTAAAATACCCCCAAAATTGGTTCATTCGCCTCCTCTTATAACTTCTATATTAAGTATAAATGTTTCTGACCAAAAATAGGCCCCAAGATAAACAAATTCCTTAAGGTTCACAAGACAAAATCCCTCCCATAACTCTCACTTATCCCTGCTCCCGGCCAGACACACATTCCATAACTATGCTCATCTCCCGGGCAATCATTTCCCTCAACGTCGGACGCTAATTTCTGTTTGCTCAGAGGCCACATTTTTTTCCTTTCCTCGATCCCAATCCCAATGCCAACTCTTGCCCACAAATAAACACACAGCCTCCGGCTGTTCATGTGGAAACGGAAGTGTTTCCAATTGTTATGTCAATGTTGGTGATGGCTGAGCTCTCATCAAGTCAGTTGAGTGTCAAGACGTCGCCGCACGAACTCGTCGAGGAAGTGGAGGAGCCTGGGAGTCATTGGACAGGAAAGCGGAAGAGGCGAGATTAACCATTTCGCCCAGTGTACGTACACACATATGCTGTCATGTGCAAGGGATTATTAAGGGCCAGCCCCCATATCTGATGTTTATTCATTACTTTCAGCTTATTAGGCTCGACATTGTGATTAGTATATATAAAGAAATAATAATAAATAGTTCCAACTGCAAAAGAGCACGAAGAATGGCTGAAATATTTAAGATTAAGAATATAAAATAAAGAAAAATTCCATTAATTCCTTTTATTTAGTCTATTTCTTAAAATTTAAATAATAACTCAAACAGGTCTTATCAAAGGGAAGAATCGGGTTTAGACGGCTGCTACCTGTGCCTCATCAGTATCTGCTGCAGAGGCCACTTGGGACCTTTAAAGTTTCTTCTTATATTTAAAATAAATATGTATTTAAGCTACAGAAAACCTTTTCAATTGTCAACGCATTTCAGGTCCAATTCCATGGCCAGTTCCCAAACCAGAAATAAAGAGAGAAAAACCAGAAATAGTCCAACTTTTGACATTTACAAGTCTAATTGATGCAATTAGAGGAAACTGCACGAGAAGAACTTCACTGCTTCTCCCTTCACCCGCCCGTGAACTTTCGCGGGCATTAATTCATTTGCATAGCAGCCGCCCAAAGCTCTCATTGGGGTGGGTTTCCTAGATGGGTGGTGGGAGTGGTCCGCTGGCGCCAGACCCCTAAGCCCCGGCCAAAACCCTAAAAATAAACATTGAGCGAAAGCACGTCAATGGCAGGCCAAGCTCCAGCCAGCCCACTATCCCGGCGAGCATAGAATGTGCCGCAATATGCTCCAGTTACATAGACAAAAACAAAAACAAAAGCGAGTCCTAGTCCGAGTCCTGTGCACAAACAAACTGCGGGAGTAAAAATAACAATGGACCCCTTTTTTCCTCGTAGGATAACGAGCCTCCTCCGTTTAATGAATCAACAAGTGCGAAAAGGGTTCCTTTTTTCGGGAAATCCATCTCTTACGCCGCTACGAATTTGCATAAAAGCCCATCAAAATTTCGTTGAAAATTGCACCTGATGTGAGTCGATGATGATCCATCCTTGGCCAGGCAGGATCCAACCGTTTGGTTGCTCGAACAATGCTTGGTCCTTTGATTTTCACTTCGCCTCTCCGCTTTTATCCTCGAATTAACATTTTGATTGGATATTTCAATATTGCGCCATATGGCAGGTTGTTTGCCGGCTGGTTTCGTCCGGGTTTGGGGCTGGTCAGAACTGGTTGCCGCCTCGCCATGTCCACGCTAGTTGATTTCGCACCTTTAATGCCTCGCTGATCCCTGTGTTTGCATTCTACTCCAGCCAATTATTATATAAATCTCGATAAGATAGCGCAGGAGTACTCGTTTTGGTTCTGGATTGGAGGCGAGTGTGGCCATAAATTAACATTTAACTTTGATGGAAGCGTGGCAATTTTTCATCAGGGAAAAAATGGAGAGAAAACCCCACAAAAAATTAAACAATGCTCTATATATACACGAATTTATTTAACGAGTCCCTGGCGCTCCTTAGATCACCTGAGTGGTCATAAGTCCGTCATCCTCCACTTGGGGAAGGACAGCCAGCTCGGGAACGGGAACGGGAAGAACGTCGGCAACGGGAATGACATCTTCAACGGGAAGCACTTCGGGAACGGCAACCACATCTTTCACAACGGCGGCACTCAGAGTGGCATCCACAGCTGGCTTATCCTCAGACACCTCAGCAGTGGTGGTCGTGGTAGAGCTGGACTTGGCATCCACTGGGGTCACCACGGGCTTGACGAGCCGGCGCCTGGCCAAGATGGGAGCCCGGTAGTTGAACCAGTTGTTGCCCCAGTAGCGAGGAGCCGAGTTCCAGCCGCCGGGATACCAGCCATCGGAAGGAGCTCCGTAGTCGGGCCAGTAGCGAGGATAATAGGGATAACCGATTCGGCGTTTGCCAACCGAGACTGGGGGCAGAATGTCCGGGGTTGCCACGGCATCATCGAGCTGGACAGCGGGCAGAATGCCGGCGTTCTTCACCAGCAAAGTGGGTGGCACAATGCCAGAGTTCTTCACCAGCAAAGTGGGCGGCTCCACGGCCAGCTTCACCTGAGCGGAGCGGAGGGACCTGCCACGGAGAGACACCTGTCCGGAGGACAGAGCCACCAGGGTGACGCAAACGAGAGCAACAAACAGACGCATTTTTCACAACGAGTAACTTCTTTCAACTGGCTTTTTGCAGCCTTTGCTCCCGCTTTTATAGCGGGAATAATAACTTCTCTTCTCAATTAATAAGTTCAAATATTTGTCCAGCCAAATTTCGTATCTGCAATTAATTGGAGGGAGTTTTGACACCTCTTGTCGGCTCCATACGCCGGGCCTTGGGAATCCGTGCAAATTATTTAACCACGTTTGCGTAGTTTCATGTTTGTTTAGTTGGGTTCGCAGTTAGCTTTTGGGGAATTGAAAACAGATTTCCGCTGAATAGTTGTCATTAGCGGGGTTTGCAAATACTTTCGTCGACCAACTGTTTCATTGTCTCGCACAATTCGGCAATTAGAAAGCTAAATTTGCATTCGTTTTCGATTCCGGGTTTGAATTTCGATGGGGAATCTTGAAATTAAAACGAAATTATATTAAAATAATTCCTCTAATATTTAGGGATGAAGTATATACTTTCTTTTTGTATTTTTAAATACAAATTAAACATTTTTTTAATTGAAAATCGTCAAACTAAAAGCAAAATAAAAAAAGCACAAGTTTCCAAAGAATTTTTATTGAAAATACACTTATTGTTTTTCACATAATATACATATTTTCCATTGTATTTACCTAATTTTTCGATATTTCGAACTCAAAAAAGGTCTCGGAATAAAGTTAATGTTCCAAATAATATTATTTTACTTTCAAATCAATTTTAAACATTACCTGATGAAGCAGAAAATGCTCACTTAATTATGGTTTCTCTAAAACCAACTAATTTGAAAGCTTAAATCCTAAACAAACTATGTATATGTGTATGGTTGCCTGGCAACTAACTAATTATAAATAAATTACACTCCTTGGCTAAGCTGATTTCGACTCGCCGAAGGAGGAATATTTACCTTTGGCCATTAATTATCTAATTGCAGGTGCCGAAAAGGGCAGTCAAAAAGCAGAGTCACATATAAATAAAAGAAGACCAAATGCCAACTGTCAGCGGTTGTCAGCGGCAATGAAAGGACGACTGTAGGCAAATTCGTACACAAAGAAAAGTGCTGTTATTATTATTAGTATTACTATTAACTACAAATAAGAATTTATTTTATTTACCCAGGCCTTGAGCCTTAGAAATACATTTTTTGTATAACTTGAGATAAGAGTCTAGATTTTAGGCATAGCTTAGCGGTTTTTAAGTCAATCCCTAAAGTTATAAATATAATATTTTCTGCACTCCAAGACTGCAAAATAGAACTTCAAAACGATATATTATATGTATATATATACCATGCGCCTTAAGTTGTGCAGGGAATATTAATTATAAATCTCCTATAAATTTATTTTCACATTTCTTAAACATTTTAGTGAATAAATGACTCACTTTAAATCCTTCAGAGCTTAAGTCCAAGGACTAAAAATAGTTTAAGATTTGCATATATTCCTCTATTTAATTACTATTTATATTCCCAAAGTAAAGGCTCTCAGCTTAGCTTAAAGTTGGCTCTGAGCACTTAAGCTCACCCCTCCTCGTAAATCACAACACGCGCCATCACGCATACGCCATGTATGCCCGCCTTTAAAACGGATTAAGACAGGGCCTTAGGCAGGCGGCATAATTAAAAAACTTAAAGCAAGTGCACCGCAAGGATCGAGGGAATGGCAGTAGCAATAACGAACTTGTGTGTGCCGAGCGGAGGAGCGTAAAAGATGAAATTTAAGCCCTGGACATGCCAGTGACAGGCTGTCTCGCCATCGACTGGCTGTCTTGGCTCCTTCTCCGCCTCCGTTCTCCTGGTGACAGTGGGGAAGCCATTCAAGCGTGCCAGCCCAGCGCCCGCCAGCCCCTGGCCCAAAGGCATCAATGAAAGTTTTGGCAGCTGAGCTGGCCTTAATTTCTTAACAACTTATAAATTCGAAAATTGCCACAGCAACTTTAACCAATTTGCCGCCATGTCCTTGGCTATCCGTTACCTGTTGACCATAGCCTGCACGCACATACATATAAGCTTGACGTCATTGGATAGACAAAAAATAAAAATAAAAGAAGCATAACCACAATTAGGCTTACAGGCCCATGTAACGCCTACTAACTGGCCATAGAAGAGAGCGAAAAAATAATTGCAGAGGCGTAACGAATATGGAGAAAAATTGTACATTGAATACCCGTATATTGTCCGCTGATAAGGGACAACTATCTTATCACATTCAGATACAGATACAGCTCCAGATACCGCCAGATACAGATACGGATACAAAGGGAAGCGAAACGAAAGGCCAACTTTCACTCTCAGGAAATGCAAAAAGAACCGAACCCAAATCAGAGAGCTCTTCAACTAGTTTGGCCTTTGACCTGGGCAGCTTTTGTGTATTTTTTTGTGGTGCTTTCAACCCACCAGGCAAGGGCCCACAATCACAGATTTAATAAGCCAAGCCCCAAGACCATTCACAAAAAATGGAATTGGAGAGAAATATTAACTTGAATGGCAAATATTCAACAGGCGGCAGTTGGGACTGGCACTGGGACTGGTGCCTTTTGGCTGCTGTCTTTGGCTGCTTTAGTGTTTAAATGGCTGGGATTAGGGCCCAAAGACGCTTTAACTGCGAATTTCCAGGCTTTAGCCTGATGCGATTACTTATCAAATTGGATTTCTTCAATGCCCCCCTTAGCTTTCAGTTCAAACTTGTTGTGAGTTTGTCGATGGCTTAAAGTGACAGCAGACACATATTTAAGGAGAACATTTTTAGTAAGTGCAAAATGACAGTTAGGTTGAGAGTGAAGTACAAGAACATACATATACATATGTAGGTATTGAAACTTAGTAATTGATATTTTAGGAAGAGTATTAGTTAGTTTTAGTCTATTATCCTGGATAAGTATAGGAGAGAGTTTTTATAATACTATTTGTGTACAATGCTTAGAATATATATTATTATTATGTTTATTTAGAAATATAAATTGCGGATATTATTTGTCAAAAAATATTGTATCATCTGCAAATTTTTATCTGGTCTTGTACCATTACTTTTCAAATAAACTAAATTTAAGCAAGGAGTATGTAAATAAATAGATAATATTAAATTAGACAGTTCAATTTTAACCGAATAAACGTTGATAATCGTAATATCTTTTTAGAGTTGAAATTAAATAGTTGTAAGTTTTTATTTAATTTAGTTTATTGAGGTTACCTTCAAGAAACTAACTTATGTTGCATTATTTATAACTAAACCCTATGTGTATAGGACAAAACTTAACTGCAGTTTATAAGCATTTAAGAAATCACTTACTTATACCCCCAAGATCCGATTAATTAATAACGCTTAACCTTACCTTTTCACCTCTGTTTCTTCCAACTTGTAGAGCACAAAACTTGACCGTAATATATTGTTTTCGAGTGATTTCTGATTGTTTACTTTTACCCAAAGTCTGGATAATTAATCATCTCCCTTGTTGCACGGATTCATTAATATTCAAAAGAAAACTTGGGAAAGCACACTTTCGGGAAATATGCAAATCCAGCGAAAAATGTAACACCGGCCAGCCGCAATAATCGAATTCAAGGACTTTCTTTTCAAAATATTTGTTTTTAATATTTATGCGCGAGACAATCTATTCAAATGGCAAGCAACTAAATCTCTTTTTATGCAGAGTCCGGCACACACCGTTCCCGAGGGGGAAAACCAACAACAGAACCGGGATCCGACCACGGAATTTCGTATGGAAATCAGCGAAACGCTCGCAACCGCCGTGGAGGAGTGACAGAAGGACTGAGAGCTGCTAGAAGGACCGCTTGCCACAACGACAGGATAGCCAATGCTAGACGATGCGCCATTCAATGCTACCATATGTTAGCAATTCCTGCCTGTCCGCGTTACCACGGTTGCTGCAGGGAAAGCTCAGCTCCGCTCCCCTTCGCTCCTCTCCGCTTCTACGGCCGCACGCCTTCGGCCGGACTCGTATGGATTCGGGCGGAAAGCTCTCCGACCTGTGTGTTATCAGTGGGCGGTGTGCCGGGGCTGATAACGAGCTGGCCAGTAATTATCAAGGGTATGGCCAAAAGGATGTGTCCACTATGTCAACGGGTTGGAGAGCTTTTCGCTAGAAGGAAAATAAAATTAATTAAATTTAGAAGTGAAACGGGAAAGGGAGCTGCGTACATTAACCCTTCATAGGTAGAAGGTAGAAGATAGGTAGAAGGTAACTGCTTTTAAAATAAAAATAGGAAGAAATCTTGACAAAACGTTGACATTTTCAGGAAGTGTGTACATATGTATATGCTTAATTTTATATGCAATTTGTATTACTATTATCTTATAATTTTATTTTAGATAAAGTTAAAGAGTATTTCCCCTTTTATTGCTTACACTTCCCTTAGCCGAGGCGGGGCGCCCTCGGATTGATTCCTTTGCTGGACGTGCAAAAACATTGCAGCTTTTCGCGTTCATTTGACGGAGAGCCACCCTGAGGCAAAGTCCTTTACTGTACTTAACTCCAGCCGCACGGCTTTAGCGTCCTTGTGCAACTTTTGACATTTGCCCGATCAACCCCTCAACCTGTTGAGTTTAAGACCGGCATTCGGAAACTGGAACAACTGCAATCCATTTCTGCCCCTGGCATATTGTTGAGGACCACTTTTGTTTATGTCCGTATGCTGAAGTTGGTTATTAACTACCTCTTGATTTTTAGAAGGTCAAGAATGGTCAATTTCTTGGTCAATTAAAAAATATATAAGTCAGTCGTTCATTCCAGCTTTATAAATCAATAAGAAAGGGGGTTTAACGAATAAATAAATCGCAGTTTTAGAGCAAAATGTGATCTCATACTTTGGTATGATCTCCGCTGGGAGATAGTCCCGGGAATTATTCCCCGGGAAATTCCGGGGATTCCTGACAGACAGACATGATGATCAAGGTCGTTGCAAACTTCTAGTCAAAATAATATTACGCTG
The DNA here is from genome assembly GCA_014170255.2 of Drosophila triauraria. Classification (NCBI taxonomy): domain Eukaryota; kingdom Metazoa; phylum Arthropoda; class Insecta; order Diptera; family Drosophilidae; genus Drosophila; species Drosophila triauraria. Next base: position 9,786,262 of record CM024336.1, on the reverse strand, counting down.
CAAGGGGTTTCCCTAATAATTGTCGTAAATATAATTTCCATTTCCTAGTAAAAACATAAGAAAGTGTTTCAAGCTTATTATTAATATTTTGTCCCTCACTGTGTTTAAAAACTTCACTACATCCATAAAAAAACATTTAATTTTTATTCAATAGTATAATAAGTATAATTAGTAAAAATACCAATAGGATAATTAAAGTAAAGATAAGAATATTGCAAATTAAAATTAATTTAACTTAGCGATATATTAAAATTCAAAAAAGAGCGCGCGCATTAGAACTCTGGTAAATGACAGTGTTGAGAAACCCAAAAGTCTCGCTTTCGCGTTGTTCAACACTGCATGGACGTAAATTGAGGGCCAGTGCTGGAAAGTGGGAACGCAATATCGATATTTTGAATGCAATTAATGGCCGATATGCCGCTACAATTTGAACGTAATATTATTTTAAACGTAAAAGTAGTTAGGACTTTTAGGCTTTCTCTTTTTGATTTAAACTAAATAATAAAATAAATAATATGTGTGTATATAAAATGAAGTGCAAAAAATATTAAAATACTTTTACTGTTTTTTCGTTATAGTTTTCTTTTCTTTTAATTAGTGGCCCATTTACCTTTTCCGCATCTTATGGATACTCCTAAAAATAAATTATATAATATAATTAAATTGTATATTTATTTTCTACACATTTTTTACAAGCCATTTTCCTATGTACGTTTTCATAATTCATGCGTGGCATTCGATTTGGGCCCGTTTAAAACCAAAGTCAACAATCTCATTTGCCAAAAATAAATTCAAGAAATATGGGATAGCCGCTGGGTGTTTTACCAACAGTTTCACATGACATAAAGATGCTTAAAGTGTAAACTCATGGGTATATTTGTAGACAATAAATATGTATGTGTTTAATGCTACCAATTTACCAACCGGTTTCTGCGTTCTTCTTCCAGTTTCCAGAAGGCCTAAAGAACTTGATTCTTTTCAATTGTGAAAGTCCTCGGTGAGACGTCGATGCCGCCTCCTCCTACCTGTTCCCCCATTTGGATGACTAAGGGGAGAGCAAAAATATTCCCTGTGACATTTTCCTGCTAGCTCATTTGGGCATTTTCCAAGAACTCGCGTTTTTCACACAGCGCAGCAGAAAAAGCGAGCAGCTAAATTAATCTATATTAACGCTCTAGGTTATCGAGCTGAGTGCAATGACGTATCGGTATTAAATGCAAGCTGAATGCATTTTAATGCGAACAAGGAACTAGCGTGCTAGACTACGGAAATAATTCACCAAAAGAAAGAGAGGTGTGGAGCTAGTTAGAAAGAGAGAAAGCTGCTAGAGAGAACCAGAGGGAGAGAAAAAGGTGTACAAGCTCCAAACAACTTTTTTTTAAGCACACAGAGAAAATTCGTTATTTAATTTTATTTTAAAATTATTGAAAAATGCCATTTTGTTGATTATTTAAAATAAAATAATTTTTGCTATATTATTGGTACAATTATATTTAGAAATATATGTATACAGATCAAGGAAAATGTCAAATCTGTTTTACAACCCAGTAAAGCTAATAGTTTTTTCGCTTTTTGACCAATTGCGCCTTTATTTTAAAAGGTGATGCTAATTATTACTTTTTCTAACGGTCATTAATCATATTTATAAATCTGTTAAGTCTTTATACATTTAATCCATCAAATATTAAACTATTAAGTTTTTTCCCTGTGCATTCTAATAGTTTATTTACAACTCCAACACACACTTTGAAGAAATGTTGTAAATTTTATTACAAGAACCAAAGATTTGTTGTAACTCTGTAGACTGAGAACTGAGAAATCCCCAATGACCGATTGTTTGGGGAAAACGTAACGCTGGCGACCGCTACTGAGCGACGACCGGACTGGCCAAACAAGTGGACCCGAGAGAACATTCGCAATTTCATTCGAATCTCCGGTCAGTTGTCCGAGAAATAGCGTGCTGAGCGGTCGCAGAACTCGCACGAGTATAAACCACGAAACCAAAAAAAGATACAAAACAATACTAGAGTGATTTCCTCCCAAAAGATACAGATAAAAAGATCACGAAACGAAACAAACAAAGAATTTAATTTAGCCTTAAAGCGCCGCCAACGATCATACAGAAATTCTTCACTTTTAATTGCCGAATACGTTTGTTATTAATTAATTGTAAAAATGAGTGACCTAGAGCATATTGCACTTCAAATGGATAAGTTGCCGCTGGACGATGATAAAACTTTGGCGAGAAATCAAGTAAGTTTCATGCTTAACAATCGTTAGACTACGGGTAAGGTAAACAATTGCCTATAAATCACTGCGTTGTTTACATTGCTGATGAACTTTTCTAAAAATGTTCAGTACATAGCTAGTATCTGATAATTGTCGTGTAAACACAGGGGAGAAGCTTCCCAGTTAGGATTAACATTTTTTGGAAAGAGTGGCAGCTGAAGCGGAAAAAACCGCATGACTGAGTCATAGAAATAGATCCCCTTCCAGCTGCTCTGATAAATCTCTTTTCGGGATCTTGGGTTTTTTTCAAGCAAGTTGCAACATTTCATGAAACAATAAAAAGTTATTTACATTGATATCTGGGGATTTCCAGCATAAAATATGAAGAAATCACAATTAAAAGCTTGTTTATCTGTAAAACTTTGTATAATTATTTTGTGAATTAAAATTATAAAAAACATGATTTCGATTTCTTCTATGCCTATTCTTCGAGTTAGTGTAATTAATTAAGTAATTCCTAACATTTAGGTTTACTTATTTCTAGAAACGTATTAAAAGTAATATTAATTAGGCTTTGAATTAAATATGACTTTTACTTGATTATTTGCTCATGAATACATACATTATTTTACAATCACAACTAACTTGTCCAGATAAGCGGGGTTTACACTTGATGTTTGTCCCTGTAGCTTATCTTTTGCATTTTTAATGCTACTGGAAATGTCATCATACAAACATATGCATATGTATGAATTATTAACATTATTTAACATATTTGTGCATTAATCGTAATGCAAATGTTTATCAAACGGAAGCTGTGACTGCATTCCTAACTTGATTTGTATTTTTAAACAATAACCTTCAGAGTTTGGGAAGAAACATGTTATTATTCAGGAACTGTTCTCATTTACGTCTCTATAGGAAAATATCAACAATCACAGCAACGGCGATGCAATCGACGGACGTAATAATGTTCGAGTGCCCCGAGCAGGTTCGTATCCCAACTTACTTGTTTATCTCTTAAAAAAAAAAAACTAGAATCAATTTTTCTGTGTGCTTGTCTATATGTTCTCTCTCTTGTGACTAATGGTGCTTAAAATCGCAATCTTTAATCTTTACAATTAATGTAAACCGCATTATTTTCTGTAAGTAACAAAAGCTGAAAAACTGCAATTTAATATTGATTGTCGGTAATTTAATATTCAACAGTTCCCGAAACGGATGATGATGACGACGATCGTCCCTTTGTTAAAGATGGGAGCGGTAATCCCGGCGTGGACGATGGTCTCCTTGGTGGAGGCGGTGGCGGTGGTGGGGTCAATGTCCTCGTACCAAACGGAGGAGGCGGCAGGCGACCCAGTTACTCCTTTCCGGGGTACACTGGAACATCGGGCTTTGTGAATATCAATGGTGTGGAGACACCTGTGCCCGACGTGAACGCGTATCAACACAAAAAGACTCTGGCTCAAGGAATGATGGACTTGGCTCTGCTCTCAGCAAATGCCAATCAGTTGCGTTATGTTCTGGAAACGAATACACAGCATCCGTACTTTTATCCCAGCCTGGTATTCATCTCACTCAGCATTATATTTCAGGTAAATAGTACAAAAAGTATAAATTTTAGTATCATTATCTGAACCTATGTAAAATCAGAGGGTATTGTATTTAGGAGCATTTGTTTTTATCTAGGAAACACGTGTAAATGTTTTTTCAGCGAGATTCTTAGGTATTTTAATGTACGCTCATAGACTTAGAGGCTGTTTTCAAGTGTTTATCAGAAAATGTTTATAAGAGAAGATAATAAACTTTGTACAATATACAATCTATTATTTTTAGAAACATGTTTTGTAAGAAACAGTATATGGACTTATACCTATTTCTATTTAGTGTTTTAATTAAGATTTTGTAGAATAAAAATGCTTCATGATTTAATGTTCTACTTTAAATTCAAAATCATTAGTTTGAAATTAATATTAATAATTGTTGTTCAATTAAACTTGAAGAATGGAGAATTTACAGTGCAACAAATTAACTCTTCAAATATTTATTCATCGCAGGCTTTACTGTTTTCTGTATATTTATATATTTTGTGGCATTTATTTTTGGCATTATTGATATTTATGTACATTAATTTTTTGGTGTGTCTGCCGCTTCATTGCAGATCGCTGTCGGCGTGGGCCTTATATGGAATGGCCGGTTCAACATAAAAAACGAGCAAGATATCTGTCGGGCGAACAAAATCAACAATTACACAGTCATCGGCATTTTCATTGTCACGGTGGTAAATGTCCTGATATCGGCCTTTAGCGTAGCAGAACGATCCACCGTTGTCGTGAATACTACTTAGTTTAGGATCTATATTAATATATAAATAGATTCTTTAGAAATTAGTATTTAGCCACTTAAGCACAAATCACATCTGTAGGAAATACTCACCAACCACACCGGTTAGATTTTTGTTTGTTCAAAATTCACCAAGCGCCTCATTTATAAAAAAGTAACAACTGAAATGTGATAAATAAAATGAATCCCATTAAAATAAAATTAATGCAAAGAGAGCATTTTATCGAAAACAAATTGTTAAAGGCTTTAATATGCTCCGGAGATCCAAAATAAGAACAATTGAATTTAAATTGGATCTCTAACATTTCTAAATAACTAATTCTGTTTAAAATTGCTTTACAAATTTGATTAACATAATATATATCAAATGATTAGTTTGAATTTCCCGCCAAACTATCGTTCAGCTGCGATAGTTCTCAATGAACAGTTTTACAGCACTGAAAGGCCGCCAAGACATTTTCCAGCACTGACACTGAAGTGAGTTGGCAGCCTTAAAATAGCTAAACATTTTTCTTCGAAAAGTATGGCAACGCCAAAACGTTTTAGCTATTTTCTAGCTATTTTTGTCCATATTTGTTAGCTATTTATAGCTGAACTCATGGGAATTTCAGCTAGAAAATAGCTACCAGCTGTGTGCCTTTTAAGTGTGACCTTTTGTGGTTGGGTAGAAAATCCGTGCCTTTTTCTAGCGAATTTCAGCAATTTGATCGGAAAATCTGGCGAGCACACTGACCCCAACAGCTGTTGCTAGTTTGACTACAAAAATATCTTGCTGAAAATTACAGCATTTTTGTCTAAAAAGCTCTATTTAAACATGGCCAAGATTATCAAGGCGGTAAGTCGGCACTATATATGTATATATACGTAAAGGACTATCTGCAAGTGTGGGTAGTGCGCTAGATTCGTTTAATTCCGGCAATTGTTATGGTTATGTCATCGTTTCCTTCTCTCTGCAGTCCACAGGCTTGACCGGATTGGCCGTGTCCAGCAATCCCCACCATGCGCTGAGTGCCCTCTATGGAAAGATCCTGCGTGCGGTGTCCAAGATGCCACAGGATGCCAGCTACCGGAAATACACGGAACAACTGGTCAAGCAGCGCGCCGATGCGGTGGCTCAGGTTTGGAACTCTTCATATGGGATTTGTCCCTTAAATATCCAATTTAATAATGTTTAATCCTTCCAGAACAAGGACATTTTCGCCCTCGAGAAGGCCATCGGCTGTGGTCAGGTTGAAGAGCTAATTGTCCAGGCCGAAAACGAATTGGTGCTGGCCCGCAAAATGCTCGGCTGGAAGCCATGGGAAAAGCTGGTTCAACCGGCCCCCGCCAAGCAATGGGACTGGCCGCCCGCACAGATCATGGAGCCCAAGGTTTAGGAGGCAGAGCATGTCATTGATCCTGATCCACATTTAGTACTAATTAATATACGGCAAATTAAATACGAGAGAAGAGAGCAATAAATCCGTTGATAAGCCAGCCGCATAGTCAACAACAAAAATTATTGAGCTTCAGTCACTGATTAATCCACCCATCCATCCATCGCCTCAGTTTGTTTTCGTCATGCGTGCGCTTCAGTACCTTCTGCTTCTGCTGGTCGTTATTTCCAGCGTCTTTGTGGCGTCATCCGTTCCCCGCCAGCGTCGGCAGATCGATCTGACGCTCTCCGCGGAGCATGACGACAAGGACGATGAGACGGAATTGGCCCTGGAGGCGATAGCGGGTCTATGGCAGAGCGCCGACAGCCGGACAAAGGTCGATGGATCCGCAAGTCTGGTGCATCGCACCCACGGCGGCACGCAATCGGGTATGGGCGGCAGTACAAAATACCAGGCTCGCTTCCATCTTCACCATGACTATAAGCAAAATGCGTATCCCTCGTAATCCAAGGTTCGGTGCAGGACTTTCGTCTGGGACTGCGTGTTACCTTCGATAAATAGAGAAGACTAAGCCAGTGGGATGTGAGTTCCAGACAGAGGCCCCGAGGGAAATCGCTCAATTGCGTGTGGCTCCGGGGTTTCCATTGTAGAAGATAACATTTTGACCTTCCCAGCTCCATGATTGTACAATATATACAACGTTTGTGAAAAATACATTATTTTATTGTTTGCTTTATTGATTTCGTTTCTCGACCGTGAAGGCAACAACTTTCAGCTTAAGATTACAAATTACAACAACGAATTTTGCACAACAAACATTGGTGGACAAGGAGGAGGAGGATAATATAAATACAGAGCCATTCTTTAAGTATAAATGCCATTAGTCAACGAGGTGGTGGGGCGCCGGGTCCTTCGATTAGCATGGTTGAATGAGGGTGATTCGTGAGCACCAAGAAGATTATTTATGGGAAATTTCTGGAGTTATTTATTCCTGGAAACTATGGGTCAAGTTCGACCTTTATTAAAGGGTTTCAAAAGCAAAAAAAAAAAACGTAATTTTTTTAAGTCTTCCCTTCTTTTTTATTTGGTGTAATATTTCCCAAAATTCATCTTATAAATTAAAGCCTAATATGAATGTTGTTTTATGGTAAATTTGGCTAAAGTTTGCTTAAAAGAATAATAAGTATAAAAATGAAAAATAGCCGAAAATTTATATTAAACACAACGTCTAAGAATCATAGTTTCCTGGTCAAAATCTCTCTCAGAATCGCTTTAAAATCTCCCCACAAACAACCTCACTTACCACGAATCTTGATATCAAGTAGTGTAAGTGAACCCGTCGCCCCTTTGAGGTTAATATCATTGCACCCTGGTCAGGAGTGTGGTCCATCCATTATCATCCTCTAGTTTAGGCTGATGGTCACGCCTTGGCTCTCCTGATTCTTGAGCTCCTGGACGACAAAGTCGCGGAACTCCTGGTAAGCCACATCAATGTCCACGTTGTTGATGATCTTGTGGAAGTTGCCCGGCGTCAGCCCGTAGTCCAGTTCCACCTGGGCGGCGGTGAGGCGCTTACGTAGACTCTCCTCCGTCTCCGATCCACGTAGCCGCAGTCGGCGCTCCAGCTCCTGGATGGTCGGTGGGTTGTTGAAGATGAGTATTGGATTGAGATCCGTTCGCCGGATCTGTTCCACGCCCTTTTGTTCGATGTCCAGGATGCAGACTTTGCCCTGGGCCTGAATCTCTCGCACGGCCGCCTTGCTCGTTCCATACAGATTTCCCGTGAACTCGGCGGTCTCGATGAACTCGTCGTTGGCCATGGCGGCCTCCATTTCCGGCCGCTCCACGAAGAAGTAGTGGACGCCGTGCTCCTCGCCTTCCCGCGGCTTCCGCGTGGTGTGCGAGATGCTAAAGCCAAAGGTATTGGGGAAATCGGCGAAGAGGCGCTTCAGGAGCGTGCTTTTCCCGGACCCGGAGGGGCCGCAGAGGACGAGGGGGCGTGGTCCCGCGGCGGACATCTTCTTGGTCGTCAAGGTCGCTGCTGTGCCCGTGCTGCTGCTGCTGAGCGCGCGGTTTACAATGAACAGAAAGCTTATCATCGCGTGGCCCTTTATTTGTCACCAATACACGAATAATGGCCAAAAAAAGCTGTTGATGTGGTTTGTCTTTTTTCTTAGGCTAAATCAGTGTTGCCAGATGAATATTTTGTTTTCCCCCTAAAAAATCTCAGAAAGTCGCTATTTCCCCCTAAAAATACTAGTCTTCCCCCTAAATTTAAAAAAACTATTAATTTCAAATAATTAAGAAATATCTTATTATGACGTGGGAATGTTGCAAAGCGAAAAACGATAAAAAAAAATACCACCTCTGTTTAAAAAGCTGCCAACTCGTTACGTCTCTTTCGTCTTTCGCGTGGGAGAGAATAACATAACATAACATAAGAAGTATAACATAAAATTCAAGCGCGGCGGATTCAAAAATTGTTAATATCTACCATTTATTTTAAAATCAATTATAAAAATATCAATAATATGAAAATATGAAAGCAAATAAAATTACCCCACCTGGCTTCGATTTTCTAAACGCCATCTACATTTCAGAATTTAGCGGCGCTTTGTCAAAATTCGGGTTAACAGAGTCAAATTTCGAGTTAACATGTATTTGGACGTAGATTTTCGCGTTAACATGTATTTGGACGTAGATTTTCGCGTTAACATGTATTTGGACGTAGATTTTCGAGTTAACATGTATTTGGACGTAGAATTTCAGGTTAACATGTACATGGGGTCGAATTGAAGCTGTTAAGAACAACAGTCTGCTAAAAGGAGAGGAGAGAGCCGAGAGCGAATCTCCGCTAAATTAAGAACAGCGCCAGAGTGACCGTGGAGCTGCAAAAAACCAAAGTTACATGTTCGTCAAATTAGCGTCGGTAAGTTAGCGTCGAAATGGAACGGTGGAAAATGGAAGACGGAGGCGGTTTTTTTAAAACAATTTCATAAATAAAGCATTTAATCGGAAGAAATATAGTTCCTACATGTAAAGAAATGAATTAATTAATGTTTCATGTAGGTTTGTGCAGATTTGACCAACGAAGGTGCCTTTAATAAGATCGAGCCCCTACCAATTGTAAAATTACTCCCCCCACAAAATTTTATTGGATTCCTTCCGACAGTTTTTCAGAAAGTCGCCCAACAGTGTTGAAACCTATGGGAAGCTCCAATACAAATACAGGCAGAAAAAATTAGAAGCCATATAACTCTACTATCGCTTTGCTTGCTGATATGCACGGCATACTTTTAGGCTTGTTAATATAGCTCATAACTGACCCTATTTACAAGCCTCAAAGTATGCTACACTATTTATTCAAACATTTTAATGTACCATATTTTTTAGGCTTCTAACAAGCCTTAAAGTATGCTACACATTTTATTAAATATATTTGATGAAGCATTTTTCTAGGCTTGTAACAAGCCTAAAAGTAAGCTACACTATTTATTAAATATATTTTATGGAAAAAACAAAAAATGTTAAAAAAAGTGTAGCATACTTTTAGGCTTGTTATAAGGTGTATAGGCAAATTTGACCCTATTTGGGCTATACACGTTATAACAAGCCTAAAAGTATGCTACAAAATTGTGTGCAGAAGATATTAGGTTGGCAGATTTGACCCTATTTGGCTATACATAACAAGCCCAGTATGTTACAAAATTGTGGTCTTTAAGAGTTATATTATAGTTTGACTATTTGGCATACACGCCATAACAAGCCTGGTAAGTATGTTATTAAAATTAAAGTGTAGATATTTTTTAGTTTTAGAGTGTATAAGGAATTTGACCCTATTTGAATACACGTTATAGCAAGCCCAAAATATGCCACAAAATTAAAAGTAAAGCATACTTAGGTTTCATTATAAAGAAAGAATTATTTGGGCCACGTTATAACGTGCTAAAATGCTCATTAAAAAATTGCGGGCAAAGGCTTAGTTTGCCTATAAGGTGGTTAGCAATTTGACCATTTTTGGGCCATACACGTTATAACAAGCCCAGCATGCTAAAGTTTTAAATGACCCTATTTCTATACACGTTATAACGCCTAAAAGTTATTAAAATGGTGGCAGAAGATACTTTAGGTGCTAAGAAGAAGGGACTATTTCAATATACATCGCCATAACACGCCCAGCATGCCAAAAAAAAAAAACTGGAAGATTTTTTTAGGTTTAAATATAATTGACTGAGCTTTCAATACACACGCCATAACGCTCCAAAGCTTACAAAACTTGTGTAGCAGACAGCTTTAGGCTTGTTATAGGTTTGACTTATTTGGGCAATACACGCCACAAAAGCCTGCATGTCATTATTAAATTGACCCATTTGGGCTATACACGTTATAACAGCTCAAAGATGTTAAAAAATTGCTTTTACTTTATAGTATATGGATTCAATTAAATACAATATCGCCATAACAAGCCCAGTATGTTAAAATTGTGGGTAGAAGATTTTTTGAAGTTTGTTATAAGGTATAGGCAATTTGACCGTATCTATACACAATGCCATACCTAAGCCTATGCTAGCTTAAAATTTTGGGGTCTGAAGATACTTTTTTGTTTAGCTATAGGCATTTGACGCTATTTGGGCTACACGTTATAACAAGCCCTAAAAGCATACACAAAAATAGGGTAGCAGATACTTTAGGCTTGTTATAAGGTGTATAGGCCGAATTTGACCTATTAGGCTATACACTATAACAAGCCTAAAAGTATGCCACACTTTATTAAATATTTTGATGTAGATATCTAGGCTTGTAACAAGCCTAAAAGTATGCTACACTATTTATCCAATATTTTTAATGCAGCATATATCTAGGCTTGTAACAAGCCTAAAACTATGCTACACTTCTTATGAAATATATTTTATGTGGCATATTTTTAGGCTTGTAACAAGTAAGTATGCAACACTTTTATTAAATATTTTGATATTTCTTAGCTTGCATAAGCCTAAAGTATGTATTATACACAGTTTATAATTTATAATAATAAATTTAATACAGCATGGTGGAGCTTTAAAAAGCTCGAGTAGAAGGCGAGTGGAGCGAAAGCTCGAGTCGAGTGGAGCTTTAAAAAGCTCGAGCCGAGTGGAGCTTTAAAGCTCTATTCGAATTGAGCTTAAAAGCTCTTTCGAGTGGAGTGAGTGGAACTTAAAAGCTCTATTCGAGTGAGGCTCGTTACAATCCTAGTATGCTACATTACAAATTTTGAATAAATGGAGCATACTTTTTAGGCTTGTTACAAGCCTAGAACTGTGCTACATTAAATATATTTAATAAAATGTGTAGCATACTTTTAGGCTTGTTACAAGCCTAGAAATGCCACATCAAATATATTTAATAAAAAGTGTAGCATACTTTAGGCTTGTTACAAGCCTAGAAATAATCTACATCAAATATATTTAATAAAAGTAGCATACTTTTAGGCTTGTTACAATCCTAGAAAAATGCTACATTAAATTTTGAATAAATGGGAGACGCTTTAGGCTTGTTACAAGCCTAGAACTGTGCTACATTAAATATATTTAATAAGGTAAATAGCAGGTTTTGTTGTTAGAATGCCATCAAATATATTTAATAAGTGTAGCATACTTTTAGGCTTGTTACAAGCCTAGAAATGATCTACATCAAATATATTTAATAAAAAGTGTAGCATACTTTTAGGCTTGTAACAAGCCTAAAAGTATGCTAAACTTTGAATAAAATATTTTTTATGTAGCATATTTTAAGCCTTAAAGTATGCTACACATTTTATTAAATATATTTGATGTAGCATTTTTCTAGGCTTGTAACAAGCCTAAAAGTATGCTACACTTTTTATTAAATATATTTGATGTAGATCATTTCTAGGCTTGTAACAAGCCTAAAAGTATGCTACACTTTTATTAAATATATTTGATGTAGCATTTCTAGGCTTGTAACAAGCCTAAAAGTATGCTACACATTTTATTAAATATATTTAATGTAGCACAGTTCTAGGCTTGTAACAAGCCTAAAAGTATGCTACTCCATTTATTCAAAATTTGCAATGTAGCATTTTTCTAGGATTGTAACAAGCCTAAAAGTATGCTACACTTTTTATTAAATATATTTGATGTAGATTATTTCTAGGCTTGTAACAAGCCTAAAAGTATGCTACACTTTTTATTAAATATATTTGATGTGGCACATTTCTAGGCTTGTAACAAGCCTAAAAGTATGCTACACATTTTATTAAATATATTTAATGTAGCACAGTTCTAGGCTTGTAACAAGCCTAAAAGTATGCTACTCCATTTATTCAAAATTTGTAATGTAGCATATTTCTAGGATTGTAACGAGCCTCCACTCGAATAGAGCTTTTAAAGTTCCACTCGAATAGAGCTTTTAAGCTCCACTCGAAAAGAGCTTTTAAGCTCAATTCGAATAGAGCTTTAAAGCTCCACTCGGCTCGAGCTTTTTTAAAGCTCCACTCGACTCGAGCTTTTTTAAAGCTCCACTCGGCTCGACCTTTTTTAAAGCTCCACTCTGCTCGAGCTTTTTTAAAGCTCCACCATGCTGTATTAAATTTATTATAAAATTATAAACTGTGTAGCATACTTTTAGGCTTATTACAAGCCTAGAAATATGCCACATCAAAAATATTTAATAAAAAGTGTTGCATACTTTTAGGCTTGTTACAAGCCTAAAAATATGCCACATAAAATATATTTCATAAGAAGTGTAGCATAGTTTTAGGCTTGTTACAAGCCTAGATATATGCTGCATTAAAAATATTGGATAAATAGTGTAGCATACTTTTAGGCTTGTTACAAGCCTAGATATGTACCACATCAAAAATATTTAATAAAAAGTGTAGCATACTTTTAGGCTTGTTATAACGTGTATAGCCCTAATAGGGTCAAATTCGGCCTATACACCTTATAACAAGCCTAAAAGTATGCTACACTTTTTTTTTTTTAATTTTTTGTAGCATACTTTTAGGCTTGTTATAACGTGTGTAGCCCAAATAGCGTCAAATTTTGCCTATACACCCTATAACAAGCCTAAAAGTATGCTACAGTTTTTTTAAAATTTTTTGTAGCATACTTTTAGGCTTGTTATAACGTGTATAGCCCAAATACGGTCAACGGCTCTATACACCTTATAACAAGCCTAAAAGTATGCTACACTTTTTTTATTTAGAAGATATTAGGCTTGTTATAACGTGTATAGCCCAAATTGGGTCAAATTTGCCTATATACCTTATAACAAGCCTAAAAGTATGCTACACAATTTTTGTAAGCATACTTTTAGGCTTGTTATAACGTGTATAGCCCAAATAGGGTCAAATTTTGCCTATACACCTTATAACAAGCCTAAAAGTATGCTACAATTTTTTATTTTAGAAGATACTTTAGGCTTGTTGTAACGTGTATTGCCCAAATAGGGTCAAATTTTGCCTATACACCTTATAACAAGCCTAAAAGTATGCTACACTTTTTTAATTTAGAGATATTTTAGGCTTGTTATAACGTGTATAGCCCAAATACGGTCAAATTTGCCTATACACCTTATAACAAGCCTAAAAGTATGCTACAGTTTTTTATTTAGAAGATACTTTTAGGCATGTTATAACGTGTATAGCCCAAATAGGGTCAAATTTGCCTATACACCTTATAACAAGCCTAAAAGTATGCTTACACTTTTTTATTTTAGAAGATATTTTAGGCTTGTTATAACGTGTATAGCCCAAATAGGGTCAAATTTGCCTATACACCTTATAACAAGCCTAATATATGCTACACTTTTTTTATTTTAGATATTTTTAGGCTTGTTATAACGTGTATAGCCCAAATAGGGTCAAATTTGCCTATACACCTTATAACAAGCCTAAAAGTATGCTACACTTTTTTTATTTTAGCATACTTTTAGCTTGTTATAACGTGTATAGCCCAAATAGGGTCAAATTTTGCCTTTACACCTTATAACAAGCCTAAAAGTATGCTACACTTTTTTTATTTTTAGCGATATTTTTAGGCTTGCTATAACGTGTATGGCCCAAATAGGGTCAAATTTGCTTATACACCTTATAACAAGCCTAAAAGTATGCTACACTTTTTTAGCATATTTTATTGTTATAACGTATAGCCCAAATAGGGTCAAATTTGCCTATACACCTTATAACAAGCCTAAAAGTATGCTACAGTTTTTTTATTTATATTTTAGGCTTGTTATAACTTGTATAGCCCAAATAGGGTCAAATTTGCCTATACACCTTATAACAAGCCTAAAAGTATGCTGCTACAATTTTTTTTGAAGATACTTTTAGGTTTGTTATAACGTATAGCCCAAATAGGGTCAAATTTGCCTATACACCTTATAACAAGCCTAAAAGTATGCTACACTTTTATTTTTTAGCATATTTTAGGTTTGTTATAACGTGTATAGCCCAAAAGGGTCAATTTTGACTATACACCTTATAACAAGCCTAAAGTATGCTACAGTTTTTTATTTTGAAGATACTTTTAGGCTTGTTATAACGTGTATAGCCCAAATAGGGTCAAATTTTGCCTATACACCTTATAACAAGCCTAAAAGTATACAATTTTTTTTTAGAAGTTTTAGGCTTGTTATAACGTGTATAGCCCAAAAGGGTCAAATTTTGACTATACACCTTATAACAAGCCTAAAAGTATGCTACAGTTTTTTTATTAAAGGTTTTAGGCTTGTTATAACGTGTATAGTTCTAATAGGGTCAAATTTGCCTATACACCTTATAACAAGCCTAAAAGTATGCTACAATTTTTAATTTTAGAAGATACTTTTAGGCTTGTTATAACGTGTATAGCCCAAAAGGGTCAAATTTGACTATACACCTTATAACAAGCCTAAAAGTATGCTACACTTTTTTTATGCTTTTAGGCTTGTTATAACGTGTATAGCCCAAATAGGGTCAAATTTGCCTATACACCTTATAACAAGCCTAAAAGTATGCTACACTTTTTTATTTAGCAGATACTTTTAGGCTTGTTATAACGTGTATAGCCCAAAAGGGTCAAATTTTGACTATACACCTTATAACAAGCCTAAAAGTATGCTACACTTTTTAGGTTTTAAAGATACTTTTAGGCTTGTTATAACGTGTATAGCCTAAATAGGGTCAAATTTGCCTATACACCTTATAACAAGCCTAAAAGTATGCTACACTTTTTAAAGAAGATATGGTTTGTTATAACGTATATTCAAAAAGGGTCAAATTTTGACTATACACCTTATAACAAGCCTAAAAGTATGCTACAGTTTTTTTAATTTTTGTAGCATACTTTTAGGCTTGTTATAACGTGTATAGTTCTAATAGGGTCAGATTTGCCTATACACCTTATAACAAGCCTAAAAGTATGCTAATTTTTTTAGCATACTTTTAGGCTTGTTATAACGTGTATAGCCCAAAAAGGGTCAAATTTTGACTATACACCTTATAACAAGCCTAAAAGTATGCTACAGTTTTTTTTTTAATTTATTGTAGCATACTTTTAGGCTTGTTATAACGTGTATAGTCCTAATAGGGTCAAATTTGGCCATACACCTTATAACAAGCCTAAAAGTAGGCTACACTTTTTTTCAATATTTTTTCTAGCATACTTTTAGGCTTGTTACAAGCCTAGATATGTACCACATCAAAAATATTTAATAAAAAGTGTAGCATACTTTTAGGCTTGTTACAAGCCTAGAAATATGCTACATAAAATATATTTAATAAAAAGTGTAGCATAGTTTTAGGCTTGTTACAAGCCTAGATATATGCTGAATTAAAAATATTGAATAAATAGTGTAGCATACCTTTAGGCTAGTTACAAGCTTAGAAATAAGCTAAATTAAAAATATTGAATAAATTATGTAGCTATCTCTTAGGTTTTTTAATATTGCCCATGTTTGACTCTATTTACAATCCTAAAAATATGCTACAAAAAACATTGAAAAATAGTGTAGCACACTTATAGGCTTGTTAATATATAGCCAATTTTTGACCCTATTTACAAGTATGCTACAAAAAACATTGAAAAATAGGCTCCTCTATAGATATTGACGACATTGATATTGACATATCCGGGGGACATTATTAATGGAGGACATAATTTCTGGGGGACATAATTCCCGGGGATATAAATTCCGGGAGACATAATTCCCGGGACCTAATTCCTGGGGGACTTAATTGCCGGGGAACATAATTTCTGGGGACTTAATTCCTGTGGGACATAATTCGCGGGGACATATTTCCTGGGGGACATAATTCCCGGGGATATAATTCTTGGGGGACATAATTTCTGGGGGACATAATTCCTAAGGCACATAATAATTATTAATTAAAAAACGTTATAAATTTAAAAAAAAAATTTTAAATATTAAAATAAATAGATATATAATAAAAAAATCATTTTTTTGAATGGCTTCCACCGGAAGCCGTACGTGGCGTATCAGATATTCAGCAAGCCTTCGACATTTCTTAATATGTAGGAACTTTATTTTGTTCGATTAAATGCATTAAAAGTTAGATTAAATGCTATTATTTACGATTTAATTTTAAAATAAAAACCCCTCCGTGTTACATTTCCCACCGTCCCCTTTGGACGCCAACTCACCGACGCTAACTTGACGGACATTGTAAAAAAATACTGACACCTATTTCAAGTGTTGTAAAATCTCTCCACCCAGCGCCAGTGTTGCAGGCCCGTGCAATGCGCGCCATTGACACAAATTCGAAAGGGAATTGGGACACCAGGCTAAGGTTAATGCATTCAAAAGATAAACAAGGCACATCAACAGGAAACTAAAACTCCGGCTCTAAGTCAACTGCTAAAGGGGCGTGGTCGATAAGGGGGCGTGGGCGCGCATGGCTAATGTCTGCGCTGTCTGGTCGGTAAAAGGCCACGGACACGGAAATTCCGGACACAGTCTCCTCCGGAATGGCCAACTACTATCGACGCAAGAAGCCCGATGCGGTATTCCTAAATGCAAAGCCTCTTAATAGCGCCAATGCCCAGGCCTATTTGTATGGGGTTCGCAAGTACTCGATCGGATTGGCCGAGCGCCTGGATGCGGACTATGAGGCGCCACCGCTGGAGAGGAAGAAGACCTCGGATAGCACCGCCTCCAACAATCCGGAATTTACGCCGGTGAGTAAAGGTGTTCCCTGTTAAACAATCCCTCCTAAAAGGAACAGGATATCTCTATGCCCCTGGATAGAGTGTGTTTTACAGGAACATTGCTCCAGTCAACTGGTTCCTACGGATTATTGGCGTCTTGCCCATCGTTCGACGTGGTCCCGCTCGTGCCAAGTTTGAGATGAACTCAGCTTCGTTTATTTATTCCGTGGTTTTCTTTGTCCTCCTGGCGGTGAGTTAAGAAGGAGAAGGTTTAAGAGAGCACAAGTTATCTAATATCTACACCTTTTTACCCAGTTCTACGTGGGATATGTGGCCAACAATCGCATCCATATTGTGCGCTCCTTGAGCGGACCCTTTGAGGAGGCGGTGATTGCTTACCTGTTCCTGGTCAACATCCTGCCCATTATGATCATACCGATCCTGTGGTGGGAGGCCAGAAAAATAGCGCGACTCTTCAACGATTGGGATGACTTTGAGGTGCTCTACTATCAGATCTCTGGGCACAGTTTGCCCCTGAATCTGCGACAGAAGGCCGTGTACATCGCTATAGTGCTCCCCATCCTGTCGGTCTTATCAGTTGTCATCACTCACGTAACCATGTCGGATTTAAATATCAATCAGGTTGTCCCCTATTGCATTTTGGACAATCTGACGGCCATGTTGGGCGCCTGGTGGTTCCTCATATGTGAGGCCATGAGCAATACGGCTCACCTGTTGGCGGAGAGGTTCCAGAAGGCCTTGAAACATATTGGACCCGCTGCCATGGTGGCAGACTATCGGGTTTTATGGCTCCGGCTGAGCAAGTTGACCCGCGATACGGGCAATGCCATGTGCTATACCTTTGTTTTCATGAGTCTTTATCTCTTCTTCATCATCACTCTGTCGATTTACGGATTAATGTCGCAGCTGTCGGAAGGCTTTGGCATCAAGGATATAGGACTAACCATTACGGCTCTGTGGAACATTGGACTTCTTTTCTATATCTGCGATGAGGCCCACTACGCCTCGGTAAATGTACGCACTAATTTCCAGAAAAAACTCCTAATGGTGGAGCTTAATTGGATGAACTCGGATGCCCAGACTGAGATTAACATGTTCCTCAGGGCCACCGAAATGAATCCCTCGACCATCAACTGTGGTGGCTTCTTCGATGTAAACAGAAGTCTTTTTAAGGGGCTAATCACAACCATGGTAACATATCTCGTAGTGCTGCTGCAGTTCCAGATCAGTATTCCCACAGACAAAGGTGATTCGGAGGGCACTACTAACATCACGGTTGTGGACATGCTTATGGATAGCTTGGATAATGAAATGACCCTGATGGGTTCCGCCTCCACTACTCCAAGTACAACTACAAGCACTAGTAGAACCACTATGGCACCGAAGCACAAGGGCAGGAAGGGTTGATATTAAATAATTGTTAAAGCATAAGGCGATATAGAGAAACCAAAAATGTCAAACAAAAATATACACACATATACCTGTAGTTGCGGCCAAAAAAATAAAAGCACTAAAAATGTTTTGTTATTTTTTAAATTACACAATGTTGCAGGGAGTTTTTTTGGGTTTTCTAGAATATGGCTCACTCTTTAACAAGATATGTTTCATATTTGCACCTTTATTTGATATTCATATTCTTTACTTTTTTGTGCTTAAAATATTGCAGGTTAACAGAATTTAAGGCCGATATAGTTAAACAGAATTTCGTTACTAATTAAATTTAAATTTCAATTATTTTCAAGCTTTTTACGAATAAAATTCAACTTTAACTTCCAGCGAACTTCTGCTGCGGAAGCTCAGTTGCCAGTGACCAATTTTAAACTTCATTTTTAAATATTTTTTTACCTATTAAGTTACTATTAAGTTTACAACTATCTTTCTTCGTTGCTTACATTGTGTTCAAGTGCTGAAGTGAGTAACGCGGCGCTTACCGACTTTAATAGTTAGTTCTACACAAAAATAGTTGTATTTTATAATGCCGGCAAACGATCCCACATACTACCCGATTTCAGGCACTGCCTGGGGGCTATATCTCTGTTAATATGCCCCTCGGTCCATATCCATTGGCTATCTAAAATAGTATCTCTGCTATATCCATATCACACTCGGTTTTGCCATACAGAAACTGCAGGGCAAATTGCAATCAAGACACCTGATGGGAAGGTTCCAAACAAATTTCGCTACCTCTTCCGGGGACTTAGCACTGTCCATCTGGAGACTCGGTTAGGATGTGCTTGTAGCCATTGCTGCCCAGATACATGTGCTCGCGTTGGAAATGGTAGGGAATCTGTAAGATATATTGATATTCAAGATATTTGGAGCACTTAAGTGTAGTTTCCAACTCACGGCTCCGGGCGCTGGACAGGGTATGGCCACAGTGGCAATCTCCCGGAGTTTATTCATGGTCCGCAGGCTCTGGTAGAAGCTGTGCATTACATACCACTTGCAGTAATCCATGCAGATCATGCTATAGCAGATGATAACTGGAAAATCAAGAGGGGAGGTCCCTTAAAAATAAATTCAAATATTTTATTTATTATTTCCACTCACAGTAGGGCACTTGGCCGCCCACAATCTGCACCATCTTCGTGTCCCTCAGCATGAACACCAGTGCTCCCAGGGCAATCATCAGCAGGAACTCCACGATCAGCCAAGGAATTATCAAGCCAGGACGATTCTTGTAGACCCCAAAGAACAGGGAAATGGCACTCAGGGCATAGGTTCCTGCGATTCCCGCCATCACGTAGAGGATATTCTCAGTGGCAGCCGCCAGTTGAGCTGCTGTCTGCAGCCGCAGATCGTTGTGGAACGGCGACATGTTGTAGAAGCCATTGTCTTTCTGGTCCAGTATATCCAGCTCCAGGACCTGGCACATCTGCTCGGCATGAGCTAGGCCAAGAAGCACCAAGAAAAGGGCACAGTGCGAGATCAACTGTGGAAGAATAAAAGAAATATATTGAAATTTATAATAGGAAAATTAAATATATATTATATATTACAATCATTTAATTATTAGATAAAAACATTATTAATAATAACTTTAAGATGTATTTATTACATTTTTGCAACCTTTTTTTTGGGTGAAAGCGAAACCCGGAACTGCTTCAACGATCTCCCGAAGCTGCTACCCCTTGCAATTTCGCGATAACCGGCTGCGAGCCATACAATTCCCAACCACTTCTGGCTGCGCTGGCCATGACATCGTCTTTACTTGGCGCTGAAGCTTTAAAAGGGCGCTCGTCCTGGCACGTTCCCGATCACGGAGCACAAGTGCAGACGCATTGCGCCGCAGGAGCGTCTCCTTCGCTCACCCTCTCATACCAGGGGGGTTGGCGGGGGCGAGCGTCCCATTGCCGCCTTCGATGGCTCCTTGCGCGCCCAGTGGGGTATGGCTTTGCATATCCAGTGCGTAATTTTTGTCATGGGGCAGGCGGCTGCACCTCGAATGGGTCCTCTTGGATTGCTGGGGGATTTCCCAATCCTCCTGCGTGCCAGTGGTCCTGTGCGCTGCGCCCCGCCTTATAAATTAATCTAAATATCCTTATATAAGGATTACTGCTGTTATTATTTATAATTATAGAGAGCAGCAAAAATGGCATAAGGTGAAATTCCCGCCACACAAACCTATTTTAGGTATTATTAAACAGGTCTGTTTTCCACTAAAAGCTTTTCTTTCTTATATTTTTATACGTATAAATAATTCTAAATAAAATATAATTGAATTTAAAGACCTTAACACCTTGTTTTCAAGAAGTAAACACTGTTTTTTTTATCAACAATTTCCACTCACCAACTGATAGATGCTGGTCAGCAGCGCCGTTGTCCTTAGATTCCTGGGCGAAACCGGAGCCATCAGCATTTCCCAGGTGCGATGGCAGCAGCATTTCCACTTGCATCCCGCGGCGGACGCCGCACTGACCGACGGCAACAGCATTTCTACCGGAGTTTTCCCTGATTTTTTCTCAATCAATTTATGGATTTTTCCCGCTTTCCGCCGCAGCTAATCAGAAGAAGAATGCGTCGCAACTGTATCCGCGACTGTTTCGTCATGCAATTGGATCGAAGATATCCAAGGGTGGGGTTGCTGGCGGTGGCCTCGCCAAGGGGTTGTTGAAGGTGGGCCTAAGTGTGCTGGCACCCACGCAAATCAAGTTTTTCCGAGCTTTGGTCTGTGGTTTGGGCCAAACTGCACTGGCGAACTAACCGAAAAAATGTGAGAGCAGAAGGACAAGGTCTGTCAAATGTTTTGACTCGCGGAAGAGCTTTTTCGTCAGTGTTTTGTTGGGTTTGAGGAAAGGGTGTCTTCACTATTAGATGGGATATGTATTTATTACAGTTAGAAATTCATATAATGCTAACACGATTTTTTTTTTATATTTAGTATGTCTAAGAATTGTAATAGAGTGCGAATAATATCTCGAAATGCTTAAAAAAATTAGTGACAGTATGTATATGTATATAGCTTGTCCTTAAATCAAAACTGCAAGATTTTTTTTTTTATATTTTATTTTTTATGACTTAAAAATGTTTCTAGTCAAAGGACATATAATTCTTCGCCTTGAAATTATTATATCCAACTTCTTAAACTTTTTGTTTGGGGTTGTTTCGCTCTTGAAACCGCGCAGATGCTTATCGCCCCCAAAGAAGCGAGCTTTCCTGGCTTTTCAAAGCTTCCACCAGAGTTGCCACTCATTTGCAAGACCTTAAGCCATTAAATTTGGCTCGGAACTTTCCCTTACTTCACGGCGCGCGCGTTGACCGACCCCCTCCGTTGCTATGATAAATTTTTGCATTTTAAAAGTCAATTTACACTGGAACTATAAAAATGTAACATAAATTTTGCCAAAGCAGGCCATAAAACTCCGGCAGTCGGCGCGGAAAGAGAATCAAAGTCGTGTCGTTGCCACTGGGCAACCAGGCAGCCAGCCGAACCATCGGAAAGCAGGAACCTCCTCATCATTGCAATGATCATTATGCACTCAGAAAACTAAATTAAACCTCTTATATAGATGCTGCCCTTTAAGGATAAATAATATAACTCAAACCTGAATTCAAAAGACACTTATTAAACTTCTACTTACACTTACTTAGTTTTAAAATATTTTTTTATTGTTTCTTCTTGAGTATAGGTCCCATTTTTTCCCAAGTGCATGGACCCCAACCTTATGGCGCTCCCTCTCCGAGTTGGGAGCTACTTGTGGGCCTAATTGATTGTTTTTCTACGAGCTTGGAGCTGGAAGCTTGAGCTGGCGACTTCTGGCGAGGATCTGGCTTTAGCACCGGGACCGGTACCGGGAACTGGGATCATCTCAGCTCACAATGTTGGGGCCTATTGGGATGATGATGAAGACCTCAGGGGCAATATATGGCCGAGTACGCTGTTGTTAGCGGCTTGTTATCATTGGGCGTGTTTTATTAACTTTTAAGCTGCCATACACGCGAGGGGCCATAAAAAGTGCAACTGCCGGTCGGTCGGCCAGAAAGCCATCCAGCAAGCAACTGAAAACTGCAAAAGTCAATTAAAAATTTTTTACATTTGTTTGCACACAGAACGGAACGGAACGCGATTTCGGTTTCTGTTTCTTGTTCCATCCTGGCGCGATAATCATAACTGCAAAAAAGTAAGAAAACTACGCGCAGGCGTCGCCCGTCAATAATTTATGGCCCCGAAGGATGGGGCTTTCGGGCGCTTTAGCGGGGCGGTTAAGCGTGCGGGGGGCTGGGGTACAGGTGAGCTGGGGCACAGGTGAGCCGGGTAGCCGGCAGGCTGGTGTATTGAAATATCATCTCGCAACCATTTGCCGTTCAATTTGCGTTCGCAACGCTCTTTTGATTGGTTTTTCCAGCCCATCGCCCTCCAACCTCCGCCGGCGATCCTCGCGATGCGACTACAAATTGATTGCCTTAAAGTAACTTGTAAAATGCATCTAAGAGATGCACGCTGAGAAATTAGGGTTCTTAAGGTTTAGAGCTCTGAACATAGATTTAAAATAGGTATCCAATTAGTTTAAAAATTCCCAGAATAAGGCATAAAATGATTATTCTAAGTAAGAAATTATGCAATCGAATCAATTTATAAATATTTTTCTTTAATACTTTCCAGTGGCTGTCTTTTTTTGAGAGTTATTAAGTGATTTCTTAAAAATAATGAGAATTAGTACCAGATCACGGAACTTAAGTGGAGTGTATATTATTTTATACTAATATTTTCTATATCTATAAAAAAAATCAGTCAAAAAGTCGTAACCTTTTAATTAATAAATCTTAAAGGTGTCAATTAAAATCACCAAAAAGATGCCTAGAAGTACGCAAAAAACATTCTTCTTGAGCTTCTCCGCAGTTTCCATCTTATATATCTTAAGAAATAATAAAAAAATTTATATTTTTTCACAAATAAACCTTTTAAAAAGTAGGTAAAAGGAGACATACATATATCTAAAATAAAATATTTTCGAAGACTTCCCATTCTTCAAATCACTTAATTTAAATATCAAGAACAACTCTGTATTTTTAATTTTAACGCACATGCCTTCAAAATATTTCGGTTCTGAATAAGTTCAACACTTTTGTCCAAGTGTATACTTCCCTTTTGCTGTTGTTGTGGTGTTTCTGCCGCTTCCTGGGCTCCTCTTTTAGCAAAAAACAGAAGCAACATTACAAATGTGTGGCGTTATTGCCACGGGGGAGGAGTCCGAAGTCAGGAGTCAGGAGCATCGACTTCTTTTTGATTAAAAAGAGGAAAAAGGCCAGAGGAGTGGGAGCTGAAATAGGAGTTGGATTCGGAGTTGGACTCGGACTTGGCGGAAGGGGTTGAAGGCTGTGGTCAGGCCAAAAGCAATCGACGTTGTTAACAAGCATTTCAGCGCATGACAATTGGCATGCACACCTCCGGGCCATTAATATGCAACCGATGCTGACACATTTGGAGCTCAACTCAGTTGCTGCAACTCCCGTCACTGCAACTATCCAATAAGGCATGGTGCTTCGTTCGGTTATTTAATCACAGAAAATCCTACGAACATAAATAACATTTCCCCGACTTATTTGCACAATTTGTTTGCCTGTTTTGACAGTCGGGTTTGCAGGCATTTTGCGATATCTTTCGCTTAGGCTATGATATGAAAGTTGCAGAGGAGGAGATTTCCGAGGAGATTGCCTGGTGCAGTTGATGGTGAGGATATGGAATGCAAGTGCACTTAGTATTTATCGGGCTTCTGATGGGGTTCCTAAAAGTAATTAAAGCAGGGGGGGAATCGAATTAAACTGGGGTTTGGGAGGGTTAAATACTGGAGGAATTTGTGTGTCTTTAAATTAACAAATTGACTTATGGATCTTACTAAGATATTTAAGATTATTTATTTTATTTTTTTATTGAATATAAAGGTTAGAAAAAGTAATTATTTTTAAGCCACAAAAGCGTGTAACAAGTATAAACGTGAGTGAGACGAGTGATGTATCCTTGAAATACTTATCTGTTATGTTCTTTAAGTTTTATAAAGCTATCCTGGTCATAAACTCACAAATATTATGCAAACCTTTAACTTATTAAACTTAAAAGCATTGAAAATACCTTTAAATGTATCCTGTATACAAAAGCCAAGCCCCTCCATATTTCCACTTCTTTTTCTGGCAAATCCTTGACACCCTTCCCCTCCTATCAGTTTCATAATTTCGCTAAGCATTTCGCACTTCACACTGAATCCAAATTCCCCAATCCAAGCGTTGTCACGTTTTCGGATTCGCATTTTGACGGCAAATATCAATTGTAGCACATATTTGCATAGGCCAAACATGGAAGAGGGCTTGGATCTCCCGAAATTATCAAAGGGGGGTAGCATTGTATTGTCATCCCGACGTTTTGGGGATACATTTGCACATGACTGACTTTTGTCGCGGATTTTTGCGGTGTCGCAATGATGAAGATGTTGCCTGAATGTTTGCGATTAAGCTTGGACTTCAGCGATGCTCATTTCCCTTTTACAAAATAGGGTACATAAATGATTAAATATTAAGATATTTCGGAAAATATTTTAAAGGATATTGAACAGCTATTAAAATATCCTGCACTTCTTGGACAAAAAATATTGCATACTTTTTAGCAGCTGTCGAAACAAACTATATTTTTTTAATGGCCCCAAAATATTTAATTTCAATTATTAAAACTATTATCTCTACTTAATTTTTACCACTTTTCTGTTTTATAAAAATTAACAAAAAGTGCAGAACTGTCTCACGTTTTTAAGGATCCAAAACAGCTTAAAGAAGGATAAAATCTCTCTAGTAAAGTGGACAAATTTGTCAACACTGACACTGCACCCTCCGGCAGCAGCAGCGGCAACATCGAACCCCGCAGCAACATCAAACATCAGTTGCTGCAACGGCAAACAAACGAGCGAGAAAGCCCTCACTCACTCGAATCTCAAGGGTGTGTTCAATTGTGTCAATTTAACGCCTTTTATGGCACACCAACCGCCGCCACCCCCTTAGCCCACTTTCCACCCCCCGGTTAGCACTCCGTTTCTGAATGAGTTGCTGCTGCCGATGCTGCCGCTGCACGTTGGGCATATTAATTATTGCATGGCCAACGGATGATTCAAATAGATCGCTAGCTGCGAGTTGCCACTGTTTAACCCACTCGATTTGCCTCCACCGGCGGCACAAGTGTTAATTATCCCTCCATCTGGGCTATCGGGCATATCGAGTACGTACTCGAGCTCGGCTATTTGCAAAATGCATGCTCGCTTTACGCCGGCCAAACACGATTATTAGTAGTTGCCTGTCTAAATATTGGAAATTGACAATGTGCCAGCCAGCGCTGCTTAAATGGTTTATGGATGTGCACGACGAGGCCGAGCATCCGAAAGGATGCTCACATCAAGGATGCAGAGCAAACAGCACGGATTGCTGGCAAGGAAGAAGGAAGCTTCTCGGTTGCAGATGTGGGCGGGGTTTGTTAACGGGATTTGTAATTAAATTGGTAGTTGGACAAAGCCCTTACTTGGATTTCGAATAAGGTTTCCAGGATTCTGCATTTGAATTAAACAATTTGATTTATGCTTAGGTTTAGATAAACCAACCCTTTCGGTATTACTTGGGATAATTTAAAGGCAGAAGTGAGGATAGGATCTACAGTTAAGAACGTCTCACATTAAAGTCTTATAATAAATTAATTTGAGCTTAGTTAACTTGAGATTAAATTTAAAGCAATGATCTTGTAATAATATACAATAAATAAATAAATAATAATAAATAATTATTATCAATACATTTAAGTCCTATGGAATGTCCAAGGAATTATTTACTACATTTATTCGGAGTTTCCTCTGTGCTAATATTATTTAATATTTTACCAAGGCCCGACAAAGACCTTCTGGCCAAATCTAATTAGCGGTACAAATTATGCCTACATTGTTGTGAATTCTCAAAGGAGGCTTTATAGAAAGGGTTCATCAGAATATTTTCTATTCCCCGAGGTTAATATTTATTGAAGCCTTTCTATTTGCTGATGCCTTACCCAAAATGAGGCAATATTTCCACATATTCCGAGCTGTCCAGTGGCCACATGTAATCAGCGTGATCCCAAATCCCAGTAAATCCTGTAAATTATACAAGTCATAGGCTTAAAGCCTGGAAAAGGAGCAGCGGCAGTCGCGCTTGCCTGGCAAATATCCTTGATATCATTTAGTCAACTGGAAAAAATTCAATCAGCATACTTGGCAAATATTCAACAACGCTCTGGCTCTGCCTCCGCCTCTGGGTGAGGACAAGGATGAAGATGAGGATGGAAGAGGATGCTGGATGTCGATGTCGATGACGATTGTTTGACATCCCAAAGGGGGTGGTGGTACATGGCGGGTGGGGTTGCATAAATCAACAGCAAATAAATGCTGATACGCTGAAAGTTCGTCTTGGGATGCTTTCGGCTGAAACAAAAAAACATTCGAAGCGGAAACGAAAAGAACAAAAAAGAGGAGCAAAATTCGCATTCGATAATTGAATTTTCCGTGGCGTGGAGAATAGGAATAAGGAAAAATGTCCAAAAGAAAAGCACAGAGGGGGCGTGGACACAGAGGGTGGCATGGCCGAAGGACCCAGCAGCAGCGTGTCCAGCGATGCATGCGTCGCACGTAGCCCCGAGGAGCAGAGAGCCGAAGGAGGGAGGAATCAAAGAAGCAGTAGCTGGAGGATGAGTACCAGGGCGCTGGGAGCTTGGAGCATGGAGCTGGGAACTGGGAGCTCCAAGCTGCTCCCATATTATGTGCACAATAAATAGACGTGATCAGCATGAACAAGGTGAGGGAGCAGCTCGCTGTCGCTGTCGCTGCCCTGCTCGTCCTCGTCCTGCTTTTTGCGTCCTTTTCCTCTGGAGCTGTCCTTGCGCTTGGCTGAGCGGCCACATCGCTGGCTGCATGCTGACAAGTAGAACACTAAGAAAAAAATGCTCAAAAAATGTAGGGAAATAACTTACAAGTTTCTTAAAAGTATGCTCATTTTTTATGGCACATTTCTGACAAAAAAAAATATAAGAAATATTTTTAAATATTAAATATTATATAATTTAAAGTTTTTAAATTTTTTTTTAATTTTTTGAAGCTTTCTTTCATGTGATTTTAAAACCCTTGCTTTTTGGCAAAGTGCTGGAACTTGGAGCGCCGAAATCCCCGAGCGGAAGACGGAGAAAGACGCTGGCAAGACGAGGATTTTGGCACTGAAGGAGCCCCGGCGAAGGAAGCACTTGAGAGGATGTTGACTGAGTTTTTCCTCAGCTTCTTTTTGCCGAACGGTTTCCGGCTTTTGTTGCACGAAAAGTGCTCGACGGGGTCTTTTGTCCCTGTGAGTGTGCGTCTCTCTCTCCCCGTCTGTGTGAGCCCTCCGAGGGTTTGGCCTAAGTATGCCACCCCCACCGTCATCCTTTACCCCGAAAGATGTTGAAACTTCCGAAAAACAAGGCGCCGCTAAACTTTTTTTATGCTAACTTACTTTGTAGTTTCTTCTTATTTGCAACTTTGATTTTTGTTTATTTTCGCTTGCAAGGAGCCACCCCCGCAGAGCGAAGGGAAAAAAAGTCGAAGAGCTCCAAGGGTGGCTCGGATACGCAACCCCCAGAAAGAGAGGGGCTGTGGCAGGGCAAAAGAGACGGCAAGAAAATGGCGGCAAGCAGCTTCAAGTAGCAGGAAAATTTCTTGACACGGAAAATTTCCTTGGACTTTGTTTTTCGTCGCTTTTTCCTCTGCTCTTTTCGTGCCATTTTTCCTTCTCTTCCGTTCACTTTAAAATGCGCCATTTTCTTGTTTGCTGACCCAGGCCTAGCCTCGTCTCCCCCACCGATATTCCAAGCGGAAGTTTTATGAATTTTCTACAAAGCAGCCAAGTTTTGTCCCCTTGGGTTTCTCCTTCTTATTTTTCTCTTCTTTTTTTGCAGGAAAATTTCTATCTTGCTGTGGAATCACTGCAGTGTGAATAATGACAAAAAGCAGAGGAAATTGTAGCTGTTGCTGCTGCTGCTGCGTCAGGAAATATTCATAAAAAAAAAAGAAAATCATCAAGTAAAGTCTCTTTCAAAGGGCAGCTAAGAAATGCGGCTCTCGAGAAAAGAACTTGATGGTTCGCCATGCGGGTTGGTCACAAAATTTCAAACATTTCACTTCAGCTTTAGAGAATTAAAATAAACTGAAAAACGTAAGAGCATAATGGTGTCAACCCTTTTTTTAACGCTTGGTTGTTGGGTGAAATTAACATCACCTAATGAAGTTATTAGGGCCGTCAATGAAGGTCAACGAATTGACATTTAATTAAGTGCGAGCAGCCCGCAGTCCAGAAATGATCTTTTAATTGTGGAGCACCTAATTTCGACTTCAATCATCATTTTCTTATAGAGTCGGACAATTTTTTGAGGACTGCCAGTTGACAGAGCGTGAAGCGGAAAGTGTTGCCATGTGTCATTAGGGAGAGCGTCATTTGCCCGATTTTAAGGGTGTTAGAACAAGTCATTAAAAGGGGAAAACTATGGCTTAATACTGGTACTTAAAATAGCAAAGATCAAGAGCTGTATTATAGTTAAGTATTACTAATAATTGTAATCAAAGCAGGGACTCCGCTAATTGTTAATTATCTTGCAAGCTTGTGCAATTAAGTACAGAGACTTGTGGTATTAAAGTCATAAAATAATAGATATATAGTCTCCAAGAATTAATTAGGTTTCCCTGGTAATTAGCTTATGTTTATTAAATTATTAAAACATAACTCAGGTTGATCTTAAAGTTTATGCTCTGCCACCCTGACGGTGTTCTATTTATAAATATTTTTATTTTTGGTTGCCTTTCTCAGGCGAATTAGCATAAATTATGCACGCCCACTTGCGAATGCAGTTCGTGCGTGTGGCCCCTTGTTTTCCCCCTGTCCCCTTTCACGCCGTCAGTGCACGTGCCATTTTCCATTTTCCACTGGCAGGTGAGGCGACGCACAATTAAGCGTCAAGTGGCAGGACCAAGGGAGTCCGTTGCTGCCCCCTTAGCCTCCCAGGGGGTCGGCTCGCTGCTCAAGGACTCCCGCGTAGTTTATTGAATTTTCATATTTTGTGCCTGCGACTCGCTCAACTATGTAAAGTGGATTTGGTAAGCGAATTAGGCATCTCGCTGGCTCGAAACTTTGGCCAAACAAACAACTCAGCGGCAGCGCTTGAAAAAAGGCATACAAAATATATATATGTGCCACGCCCCCATGACTTCCGAGCGCCTTCTTCTCAGCGTGGATTCTCGGGATTGAAAAATAAAAAAAGAGGGAACTGACACTGAGAAAATAGTTTTACAAAATTATTACAGATCGGATTTAAAAATTAAGCTGAACCTTAAGGTATCTTTAAGTTAATATCCTCAGAAATATAAATATTAAAAGCGGATCTCTTTGAAATATGATGTAAATTCTAAACAAATCATTTTGTATCTCTAAGTCTTATTCGAAAACAAAAGAATTAAAATATATATTGGTTGCCTAAATTAATAATAACATATAGAAAGCTCCTAGAAGCTAACACGAATCATAAAAACTGATAAAACTGATTTACTAATTTATAAATAATAGCACTGCTCATAAATATAAACAAAATACAATATTGTTATTTCAAAAGAATTATTTTGTATCTTCATTAAATCTAATTTTCAGAAACAAACTCTACAAATAAGCAATCTGAAGTTACTTTTTTTGTTAAGAACATTTCCCTCGAGTGTAATATAATCGAATTTATTTGTCTGAGGGTTTTCTTTTGGCAAAAAGTTTTTCGCAAAGCTGGCAGCGGTTTTCAGTTTTGAGTTCATCCATCCATCCACCCATCCCGCTGGCAACCTCAGCTCGACTGAACTCGAACTCAACCCCTCTAACCGCATTTGCACACGCTCGTCCACACACGAGATTTGATTTGATTTTATTTTATTTTACTTTATTTTACTTTACTTTGGCAGCGTAGCCGGCATTTTCGGGATCCTGCTCAGAAGCTGTGTAAAATTAGCAGCATAAGATTGGATTATATCCTTATGGTATGGCATGGCATGGCATGGCGCAACTTGCCCCTTTTTTTTCTGGTTTTTCGGTTTGGCTCGGTTTTTGGTTGGACTTGTTCTCGGGTCGTTCTCGGAAGAGACACAGCCCTGTGATTAAATATGTCGAAGCACGTGCCACGATTAGGCGAGCGCCGTTGCGTCGAAGCGTGAGCTAGGGGTTAAGGCACGGGAGTCGTACTGGGAGAGGCGACACTTTTGTTGAATTGCTAATTTGCTTAAAGTCAGCCTTTCTTTCGCCTGAGTGACGAGCGGACCGGAACTCGCTGATGTCCTTTCACCAAATCCCTCTGAAATGGGATTATACTGAAGTGGCATTGGTTTTTCGGGGGCTTTCACAGAGAGAGATGTTAACGGAAATAATGGAGGCATTATAGGGTTAGTCACACGATTTGCTGCAA
Source organism: Drosophila triauraria (assembly GCA_014170255.2). Taxonomy (NCBI): domain Eukaryota; kingdom Metazoa; phylum Arthropoda; class Insecta; order Diptera; family Drosophilidae; genus Drosophila; species Drosophila triauraria. The sequence continues at coordinate 9,755,192 of CM024336.1, read as the reverse complement.
AATCAATGGAGCGACGAGGTCACACAGTTTATTTTGGAAATGCTGAGATAAAAATATTAACATATTATAATATTATAATATTAATATTATATATTAACACTATAATATTGTTTAGAGCTTCCCTCACTGTTCCTTGCTAAGTACCTGAACATCCGAATTTTTATAATTATTTTCTAAGAACTCTATTCTATCATCTTGGCCTGCCATTCGTCTCTCGGCAGGAAAAGACTTTTCCCAGCTGGCAAAGTCGGCAAACCAAACGCTCTCTAATTGGAACCCCATTGGCTGGGGCTTCTTGGCTCCGTAATATAGTCGTTCTATAAAATACCCCATCCCCTCTAGCTGAGACCGGGGCCATAAAGTCAATTAATCGCCTAAAGTGCGGGATAATAATAATTCCCGGGGCTGGGAGAAACCAAACCGCGACAACCGCCAAAAAGCGGCCCGGCACCTCGAGAGAGACGTCTCAACTATAAATTGCCTCGAATGGGAATGGAAAAGGTACTCGGCACCGGGACTGGGACTGGGAATGGAACCCTCCTTATGGATGGGGACTCTTGTTTGTGTGCCTCGCGCCTCGCGCCTTTTGCTGTTTGTTTTTTGATGTTGATGAATGTCGGTGGCCGCAACTTTCCGCTGTTGTTTTAGTTGAACATACAAAAGGTCGTCGTCGTGTGTGTGTGTATATATTTATTTCTGACCATTTTCTCTCTTGTTCCCAGTTAATGTTTTCATTTTGTGGAGTGGATGGATTTGGGATTGGATTGCGTGCTGCTTGATGCATGTGCCCTCACATTTTACAGATCCACTTAACCTCGTGATTGATATGTTGCAATAATTCTTATCAAACAATGACCACCGAAACCAGTGAAAAATCGAGTGCGGCGTCTTTGCCATAGATGGTAATGTTTGGGAATGGATTTTGTAAAGATAAACCCCACTTCAAGCCATTATAAATAAACCAAAATATTGTAACTCGAATAAAGTATAAGAACATTTAAATATAATATAAATATTTAAGAGTTTAAAAACATTTGTGACAGTTTAATATTATTAATTGTCTGGGAACTATTTGTAGAAAAAAAAATTTAAGAAAGCATTTAAATTTATAAATAAAACCTATCAGAATTAATACGATAAGATGTCGAACTTTATATTGTTAATATTTATCCATATTTAAACATCGATATCGGCCATCTCTAGTTAAAAATATTACTCCGGTCTTCCTTTAGAAACAAAACACAAAAATAAATAAAAAGCTCACAGAGAAAATGTACCACCAAAAATCTCGTGTGCACAATTCTCACTTTTGTAAACAATATTAAGAAATATTAATTTTCATTTATCATTTTGATTGAGCGATCAAATCAAAAGAGAATCGCTGCCATCTCCGGTTGTTTTCTCGTGTGATTTCTTTATTATGATAGCAGAGATTCTCTTTTAATGATCTTTCGCCTTTCGTCTTGATTTATGGATCCCAGAAAACAGAGACCGAAAACCAAACCCAGTCCCGATCTCAGCTTTAGCCGCAAGGTGTCGAAACTGCAAGTTTTCGGGGGAGGGGCTTTTTGAAACAGGCACCAGATGTATGTACATGGCCTTAGGCTTGGGAAAATAGGTGAATAGAACGCCAATCTAACGGGGTTCACTCTAATAGAGGGGGACCTATCGAGGGCATGGATCAGCGTGAAAATATGTATGAAAATGGGGGGATGTGAAGATCATCAGCGGTTCCCAGGCTTTATAAATACTATTTATGTAAAGCTATCAACCTGGGGGGCATAGATTAAGTGGATTTGTTTTAATAAATACTCTTTAAATTAATCACAATCTTATCTAAGGTTTTTCTTTAAATTATTCTCATAATTTCCAGCTTAAAGTTATTTTAGGTTAACAAATTAAAAAAAACATTGAAAGAGAACTTGTCTGCATAAAGCGTTCCTTTGAATAGAAGCGTGTCCTTTGAGGCTGACCCCGCCCTACGGCCAAAAAATCCACCCACTTTCCCCAAAAACTCAACACTCCTCCCTCGAGTGCCGTCGACTCTCGACTTTTGTTCTTTTTTTCCTGTTCATCCAAGACTTAACTTAATTATACCCTGTAAATAGGCGTTCGAGTTGTGCAATCCCTTTTGGCCTTTTGTGCTTCGGAGGAGGAGTCCGAGGGGTGGGTTCCGCTGATTTCCTGCCCCGGGGTCTGTTGGGAGATCCTTTTGTAAGCCGCTTAGATCCCGAAGGGTTCCGGTTCCTCTGCTCCTGGCCAGTGTAAAGTGTGATGTATGCAAGCGTGCAAATTAAAATTCGGTTTCTGCGGTTCTGCCACACTTGCATAATACCCACCAGCACCCCTTGCAAACACCACCGACGCGTCGGGCAAACAATCCACACCAGAACCAGAAGCAGAACCACTCCTAAACCACATCGACACGCCGCTCTCTATAATTTATTTTGACATGTTTGCCAACACATTTCAATTGATTTTATTGTTGGCGCGAGTCTCGCGCGCTCCATAAAAATAAAATAAAGTGAAATCAGATGAAAAGTATCACAATTATTGAAATATGAGAACTTATGACAAGCGACACTTGGAGAAAATCAAATCAAGGGCAATATACGAATAAAAGAGGCCACGGAAATTAAACGGAGCTTTTAATATTTCCTTTATGTTCTTTATAATATTTTTAAGGAATTGTTAGAAATGTTTCCTAATAAAATCAGCTACGAAATCAGTATATATTTAGAAGCAACTTAATTCAAATTTAGTCTTCCAACAGTTTACAAATAATATTGACTATAAATATTTTGTATATTTTATGAGAAGTTGTCTTAATTTTTTAAATTCTAAAACGAATTTAATTAATTCATAAGTTAAACATATTATAGTGCTTTTACTATTAAGACTATTCTCTTAATTGCTTGCAAATATGACTTCCCAGCAGGTGCCTACCACTTGCATTACTTTCAGCTTTTTATCTGCCTCTTTATGTATACATTTTTTTTGTGTTTATCTTCAGATACTTCTGAAAACCTTTCTGAAAATTTATAACAATTTTTTTAATAGTAGTTTTCTTCGAGTGCTTCAATATAGTAATAACAAGTTGCAGTTATCGCCTCCAAATCACCCGAAAACCGCAGAGCAGACAGACTCCCTCGCTGGCAAATAGTTTTGCGGATTTGTAAATTAACAAATTGAATTAAACGCGCGACTGGGCAGCAGAATCAGTGGAAGCCCTGGCCACCCTGGCAACTTGTGCCTGCCTCCTCCCAAAGGGGGTTTTTAGTTTTATTTTCGGCTGGGTTTACGCCTATTTGCATTTATGGTGGTTCGCTCGGTTTGCCTGGTCGGTTGATTTGCTTTTTTTTCCCCTGTTATATCGAAAATTATGAAAATTCCATGTGTTTGTTATTCGATGATATAATCGCGATGATAATCGGTATGTGTCATCATGTGGCAAATTGCGGCAATTGTTGTTAATGATTAGGCCGTGCAGAAATTGCAGAGATCAATGGCCTTTGATTGCGGTCACAGATATGTTTGAATTTCTGCAGGTGGCCCCGCGACTCTAAATGGATTTTTAGGGTCACCAAAAAGGGGATTTAAAGAGTTCCTTTTCCGTACTTTAAAGCCCTGCAAATAACTTTTCTTAAGATAAGGGAGATTTTTTGTCGTAAAAGGGAAAAGTTGATATTTGTGCATATTTTAAAGCAAACAATTTGCATGCAAATACACATACAAGCGAAAAAAGTTTTCCTTCTGTGTTTGCCATATGGCATATGTGTCTGTGTGTGTGTGCTTTGGTTGTGTTTGTATTTGTAATGCCTCCTCCGCCTGTGAAAATATTCGACATATTTTCCAACAACCAAAGCAAACATCAAAGGATGCTATGGAAACGAATGTGAAATGCTCTTGGAAGTCTCAATATGGGGTTAGAATACTTCGAGATTATGCTGAGATTTTCAAGACTAAATTCACTTTTAGGAGTTATGGAAATTCCAGACATAGATAAGCACAAACTGAAGTATTAAACATATATTTATTGGACTTTTAAACGCTACGGTAGAGAGAAAATTATACATACAAGCTTAATATAAAATTCTATCTAATCTATTTTAATTCCATTATATTTTTATTGCCCATTATACATATATACATTTTACACTTCTTGAAACTATAATTTTTTGTAGTGTCTAAAACTTGTTTCATATCACTGAAAACCTTTATTAAAGTTAAGTTAATAAGGAAACTCCTGGAAGAAAGAAATTTGAAAATAATACTTACATAAATAAATAAATCATACAACAAGACATTTTTAAAATGATTAGACTTTAAATAGGATATCTCATTTAATATAATATATATTTGTTAGTTAATTAATTGATTAAATTCTCAGCATAAATAAAAGAAAGCACCAGGAAATCCAAAGAACATATCTGGCACTTCCTGAAAAGTTTTCCGAAATACCTCTTACTCACCCATCGGAGCCCTTCTATAGCAAGCAGTAAATATGCATTTTGTTGAATTTTCCATTTCCATTTTCATTTCCCCATTCCCCTCTTACCCACCATTTCCATTTGGCCAACAATTTTGCGCATTTTTATGTTGTTTATTTTTGGTAGCTTTTTAAAAAACATCAGAACTTTTCATTTACATATTCGCTTTGTAAAGAGACACACACACAGAGCGCCAGGATGGAGGGAGCTGAGCTGGTGTCCTGTGTATCCTTCGGAGCGTTTGCTACATTTCGCCTGGTGCCGAAAAATTTGCATAAAATGCAAATGATGCCGAGCGGGGAAAACCAGGGGGGGGTGGGAAATCGTGGAGGAAGGATGAGCTACCTCGGTTACCGCTGTGGCTTTTTGTGGTCCTTTGCGATATCATATTTATTAAAAGGATTATTGGTGCTTCACTGGCATATCCTGTTAGCGCTGCTCAACGAACGAGCACTCGCCCCGCCACCCACTGGGCCACCGCAAAAAATCACCCAACAAAAAAACAGGGACGGGTCTCCATTTTCCCATTTATGCAAATGAACAACGGCTGCCTTTTGTTTCAGGTTTCCAATCTCCTACCCCCAAAAAAGAATCCCCAAACTCCATTGGAAAATATGCTGCTCTTCTTTTATTTATTCCCTCTTTGGGCGCCATAGTTGATTTAAAAGTTGACGCCGCCGAATCGCTTCAAAAGCCTTGTAAAAATGAAAAAAATAATACAAATACAATTAAAATGGGCGAGTTGTTCTTTTACAACTTCGGGGGAATTTTCAGTGAGTCTCCACCTGATTTCACACCTGGCACTTAGCACACTCGGGAAAGCCGAAAAGACGGCGCTATCTTCTGGACTTGGCGCTTTGTTATGATTGCACTCTATTTACTTGGATTTTCTCACCTCCGAACTCGGTTTACTTCTAATGAAGTCGAACGTTTCGGTTGCATTTTAGGGCCCAGCGAGCGCCTTCAATTGGCGGCTGGGATGTGGAATTCGAAGGATTCCTTGGGTTGAGAATGACGGGAATTGAGTTGGGTTATGGTTTTATAGGGTCTCCGAAGGGTGATAATTGGATAGGAGTTTCATAGAAAGTTTTTTCAGGATTCTAGAACAAATTCAAGAGTGAAGATAAAAAAACAAAAACTAATGGAATAGTTTTTTGTGTTTTATTAAAAGTATTACTTGCAAGCAGGTGGCATCATTTAAAATAAAGGCAATTCCAATTACAATTTCGATATTTATCATTATAATTTATTTTGAATTTGCTAAAAAAAAACGCCTTAAAGTGTATCTTTATTAAATCCAATTCAATCGCTATCAATCTACTAAAATGTACAAAAAAATAAATAAATATTTAAGATAGAAAGGTATAATTACAGACTGGCTTTCATGCAAAATGTTATGTGAAAAATACTATTTTAATAAGGTTTCTATAAATTACCCTAATGACCCTAAAACTAAGTTTTATGATTTATTTAACTAATCCTTAATATTTCATTAAGCAAATACTAAAAACTAGGCCTCTCTAACACTACAGCATCAGACTTTATAACTGAAGTCTCTTCACACTTTAAACTCGCACAAGGCCCACTCACATATCCCTTAATTTAAGGCCTGGCAATTTTAAAGGCCTCCCTTCCGCCTTTTAGTATGTCAATTCAAGAGTTCGTTTCGGCTTGACATATTGCAGCAAGTGGAAATTTGCTCGATTCGCAACCCCATTTGGCCCCAAGTCCTTCCCCTTTTCGGAAAAAGCCAGCCCTCGCACACAGATAACACCCTTGGCCACACACAGATAACACCCACATATGGCACTAACACCGCCAATTTGACGCCAAGTGTGTGCCCGTCTGTGTGTTTACCCCTGCCACATTTTCGCCCATTTTCCATTTCACAAAATCCCCTCAAAACCCCCCCGGAAACCCCCTTCGATGGCGATGCCCACTTGTCAGTCATTTTACGAAAATGTTAAAGTATCAAATTCATTGGAATTGCGTTGAGAATGTTTGACAGTTCATAAATGCCCGACGCTTGACTTGCATAAATATTTTGCAAGGCCCCCGGAAAAGCGGCAGGAAAATGGAAGGCGGCAGTGGGTGGAAAGCTGCCGGAGCTGCCATGGAGCATGTGTGTGTGGCTCTGAGCACTTGAAAAAGTTTCCAAAAATGCGAAAAGTCAAACAAACGTCCGCGCTCCTTGCAGTTCTCCCCTCCGTTTTCAGTTTTGCGTTGTCAGTTTTCCCATCTCCATCTCGCATTGCTGAGCATTTTCCCCCATTTCATGGTTGCCATTTTGTTTCGAGAGCCGTAAAAAGTTTCCCCCGGTTTTTTCCCCATTGTTTTTCTTTCATTTTTCAGCTTATTTTTATTTATTTTGTTTGTTTTCCTATATGTTTTTTGTGGGTTTGCGTCGGCGCACTGTGAAAGTTGCTCAACCGAAAGAGCTCACTCAACGCTCAACGTGTGGCCACTACCACGAAAATATTCACTCAACTCAAGGGGGCGTTGCCCAAAAATAACGAGTGAATCATTCCACTCGGGGCTCTTTGAGTGGGTGAGTTTCTGGTCGGACAGGGTGCTTCTGCTTAATTCGCATTTTCAGCTGCTGCTGAACCGAAAAACAGCTGTTGGCCGGAGAAATTTTGAGAGCTGAGTGCACTGAGTTATGTTTTGTCCGATGCTAGGGACCTTGTTATGGGCCTTTCAGGACTACTCCTGGCCGCTGCCTTAGTTGGCTTCGTGGAAATCTGAATGACAGGAGGCGTTGTCGCCGCACGTTCCATGTAGCGAGGGTGCGGACTTGAGGCCTAGCGCCGGCAAAACAATTCCTGGTGCTTCAAATACGAATATAATATAGGCCTAGGCCCATGTGGCCATTTACAAATTTCTTTAGGTCACTTGGGTTTTGAATTAAAATATTTTAATAAAATAAAGCTAATAAAAAACATGTGTCTAGAAGTTTTTTGGAGTTTTGATTACATTATATTTTATACGCTCTTAATAGTATGATTTAAATTAAAGAACTAATAAAAATATAAAAGATATTGATTTACATCTTTGTACATTGTTTTAATTATTGAAATATTTCTTAACTAAAGCTAAATAAATTATATATTAATTACTAGCTAAGTTAATCTAATAAATACTTCCTTTTAAATAAAAAAACATGGTTCTTCGGCTTATTAATAATTAAATGTTCTACATTGCAAAGCAGCTGTTCTATAACCCTTATCATAGTTTAAATATTAATAAATGTTTTTTTAATCCCAAAATCCTTTTTTCAGAGTAATAATGATCAAGGAATATATTTAGTTTGTATTTCAGTTCCGTCACAATTTTAATCTTTTCTTTCTCATTACTCTTAGCTCCATAATAATCTCTCCTCAAGCTTAATCCTCCACCTGTACACATTTAAGTACCTTTATCTCAAAGCCCCATTCCCGTTAGCTTTGCCTTGAGGCCGCCTTTTGATCATTCGCACTTAAGTTGGCAAAGATTCTGAAATAAGGGCGGGCGGTAAAGGCGCCTAACAATTCACTTCCGCGTCTACAACCATTTCCGCTGCACTACTCAACAAAACAAAAGAAACACCTAGAAAGGCGACAAAATAAAAAAATGAGACCTCGAAAAAAAGAAAGCTTACGGAAGGCAAATAAATAATAACAAAAGCTGAAAAAGACTCAAGAGTACACAAAACAGCGAACAGGAAAAGGTGAAAAATGTATGTTGAGGTGTCCGCATGCTAAAGTTTCAGGTACACAAAGAAAAAGAAGGACCATAGAAGTGGAGAATTTGCCATTTATGACTTTAAGTTGTACCTAATATATTGAATTTTGAAATCTTCCTCAATAAAAATATTGTGAAATGTAATTAAAGCTAATAGGGAAATAAGTATGAATAAATTGCCAAGCCAATTTCAAGTTGAATATAAACTAGTATTTGAAAAGGGTTTCTTTGTTATTTTTAGGGTGGTAGCCCCTTTTTTCTTACTGTTTTCCCTCTTCATAATCCCCTATATATCCCCCTCGAGGTGCCCCCTTTTCTATCCCCAATATTGATGGCTTCTGCACACGAAAAGGTGCAGAACGGCGGAGTATGACGCGATTAGAATCTGTAATTAGTTTTCGTGTATCTGCAATTGTTGTTGCTGTTTGTTTGTTTGTTTGCCGTTGTTGTTGTCGTTGGGGTTTCTTTTTTTTCGCTGTTTTTCTTGCTGGGAACTGCACTTGTTTGGCGGCTAAACTTAAAAAGGCGTTAAAACGAGCGCCGACGCTTTAGACACGCGATGTTCACTGTTCTTTGGCACTTGGTTCGCGGTTGTTGGGTTCTTTGGGGCCAAAAAACTTGGGGGCGGTCTGGTGGAATCATCATGATGAATGGCATCCAAGATGCAACACCAGCAGAAAAGAGGAAGCGACCTGTCATGAAAGCCAATTGCCGCTGTTTGCCCTCGACTTTGCTGAATGGTGCCACAAATTTGAACGGCTTACAAATATAGAACCATAAAGGGCATACAGGATGCTGACGGGCTAAGTTGGTCTTAAAATGTGTTCTCGTGGTATTTAGAAGTAGAACAGATTTTAATTGAGGCTTTATAATAAATAATTTATTATATTTTTCATTAAAAAAGGGAAAACTAAATATATTTATTAGGGTTTTTGTTACTTAAACTTATTGAGTCTGTTTGCTATATTTACTGAACATTTTTATGATAAATAAATATTTGTTATTTAATTTAAAATCTCAAAAAAACAAATGTTTTGTCTAAAATGTTCATATTTTGATTCTTAATCATGTGTGGTGCTTAAAAATAAAATGTTCAATACAAATTATGAAATATTTATTATTTCACATTTATATTTTTAAGGTCAGCGATATTTTCTGAAGTATAAAAATATATTTAGCACTTAAAATATCAGATATTTGATATAAATTCTGCGTTTCCCTTTTTTTTTAGTGCATATATTGCATTGGGGTTTTGGTCATCGTTTAAATTATATCGATTTCGTATCATAATCGAATGTTTGCTGCTTGCCGCTTGTCGTTTGGCGGCACCTTCATCATCAACGTCATCATGCCCGATATAACAACTACAAAAACACCGACACCACACACACACACTCACACACACGGGGCAGGAACAACAACAATCAACGCACAACAGCAGCAAACAACGGCAACAACAACAACGACAGCAACACCGATGGCAAACAGTAGTGGCAACAAACAGGCTCATTTGCATATTTACCAAACAAACACACATACACACACTCGCACACCCAGTGCGGTGTGTGCGAGTGTGCCAAAATATACGATATCGTGTGCTCATAATAAGTATCTGATAAGTAATGATATACAAACACAGATACAAAGATATAGATACAGATACAGGCGGTGCAAGTCTGCCGGCCGCCTGCCTACCATCGTGTGTGTGTGTGTGTGCGATAAATGCATTCACAAAATGGCTGAACACCGCAACGCACACCCACACACGCACACACCCGCAGAGAGAGTGACCGTTATGCAAAGTGCAATGGCTGCAGTTGCTGCACTTGCAGGCAACAGCTGCACTCGGAGGAAATTCTATATTAAATTATATTAAAATACTTTTGGATATGTAACTACCTTTCTTAAGATACTTTTCTATATTTTAAGGTTATATGTCATCGCAGTTTTAAACCAGAACATCTTGTCTATTACAATCGGCTTGATGCTCCGAAGTATATGAATTTATTTGCCTTGAATTAGTTTATTACTTAGAATATTTTATGCCTGGATAAGGCCTTATAAATATTGGATTTTTATACATTTTACTATCCTTACTTCTTTAGAATTCTAGTCCTAGTTATAATTACGTTTTTTCTTATGTTATTCCATTTTTCTAAGCAACATATTTTCTTTAAATTAACGGGAAATCATTTGATAACATTTCAAAAGCAAAAATCTTTTAAAATTACAATATTTTCCCCCAAGTGTATTGCACCTTGCATTTGATGTTGCTGCTTTCGCAAAAATCTCGTTTGAGTTTGGCTTTGTGGCGCATTTTTGGCGTAACACAAAGTGAAACACACACAGAGGCACACAGAGGGGCCATGGACAGAAAACCAAAGTCAACGACAGCCACAGAAATGGCAGCTGCAACGGCAACACCAATCCCACATACCACAAGCAACTGAATCGAGAGACAGTAATTTAATCAATTCAAAAGTACAACATAAAGTGAAATTAAAGAGGTGAAAAAGGTGTTGATGATTGCTTTTAGCTAATAAACAACCTACAAAGTGGCAGTCTAAACTTGATTCAAACAAAAAATATACATTTTATTAGAAAATATATTATATAATCTTCTTATTTTTCAGCTGCATAGCTTTTCAAAGTCCACCAGTCTCTTCACCCATTTAATACTCATCATCTCCAGCTCGTTGTTACCAAAACCCCTTAACATTAATCACATTTTCCAAACGAGAAACGTGCTATATAAAACCTTAAATGGAACTCGCTTGACACTTTGCTCGCGTTTTATGGCCAGACTTTGGTCACAAAATAAAAAAATATTTATTTATGTTGTTTGGCTGCATAAATTGTGGCGATCATAGATCGTGGTTCCGTATACAAAAAACAAAAAAAAAAAAACTCTACCTGCAGCACATTAAAGAGCCATTAAATTGCGGGAAGCTCTTTATTTTAATGGATCCACCGAAAAACCGAAAACCGAAATATTTTAGTAATGCCCTCAAACTAGATTCTTGTTTATAGTAAATCAATTAAAAAACTATTCCATTCGGCGGGCTAATTAAAAAATGAAATTCCAAAGAATAGAGTCATTTGATGGTAAATCTCTATCGGACAAATTATAAGGTTTATTGGCTTTAACGTTTTATCTATTTTCAAGCATTTCAAACTGTAGTTTGTGTGGAAAAAATCAAAGGCGTCATAAAGTTACAGCACTACGAATTGTAGAGCTGGGAAGTTCCACGAAAAATGCGTGAATTATTGTAATGTTTTTACTGGAAGGAGGGGGATAATGAGTCCTGTTTAGTTAGAATCGCGAATCCCACGCGGCATGCTAAAAAGAATCAAGCAAATGAGCCGAAAGCCCTCGAGCAATAACAATTCCTGCCCTGCCTTCAAGATCCCTTCTTGTTGACTTTTCCTCTCACAGGGATGGACACATAATAATTGCACAATGATTGACTCCAGAGATGCACAGAGGGAAAATAAGTAAACCAGATTTATACAACAAAATATATATTATATTTGTATATTTTGTAATCTAATAATAATATTTCGCCTTGTACCCTCCCTTATTTCCAGTGCAGCTCCCGAATCGACTCTATAACCCCCGGGCGCTTCCCACATTATTGTGTCATTTGCCATTGTTAACTTGTTAATTTCGTTTGATTGATTTTTAATGCAACGGCACACAAATCGCCGCCTCGGACGGAGGACATATAGTTATGATTAAATCAAGTGAGACTCGCACGCGGCTTAGGTTGCCAAAGGAGAACAAAGGGCGAAACGCCAAGTGCAGCGAGGGCAGCGAGTCAAAAGGAAGCTGCAGGCACGTGTCCTTAATCCGGTAATTACAGCGCCGTTCGTCCTGCCAACGCGGCCTCCCCGATTGTGGTTTGAATAGCCAAAGATACGGAGATAGGAAGACAAATAGATGGAATCTGGAAGATATGTAGGCACATTCGGGGGACGACTTTCTGCTTTCCCAGGCTGCGGCGTAACAAGTTAATTTATGTTCGATCCCTGGCCCCAGATAAATGGTAACTCCACCGATTTCCCTTTTCCCATTTCGGGACAGTGCTCGGGGTATCCGATTTCGGGGCGACCTGTTGACAAGTTGCCACATCCAAATGGATGACCGCAGTCCGAAGAAAAGGGGCCATCTAATCCCCTTCAATCGGGAGAGGGCACGGTGAACAGTGGTTAAAATAGTAAAATAATAATCTGAAAAATAATAATTATTTTAAATTATATTTTTATGTTTAGTAATGTTGTCTATGTTTAAGATACCTTTGACTTTTTAGAAAAAGGTTTTTACTGACTCAAGATCAAAAGTACACCAGGGTTCACTTCAGCTTTCGAATAATCTGCCTCTTGAGTTGGACTAAAATACAATTATCCGTTGCATTATGAATATATAATACATAATTTCTAGCTAGCTTTCCCAATCTAAAATTTATTATTTCTCAACTACTAATTCCACTGTGCATTGAAAAGACAAAAATGTTAAATGCTTGTAAATCCGTATCTAGTCGCTACTAAAATGTCCACATAATAGAGTTATCACAGCGACCCCGGTCAAATCGAACCACACTCTGCGCCGCCGAAAAAAATATAAACCCTAGGAATTTTGATTAATTGTCTCTGTTTGGGCTTGCGCTTTTAATTTTTCCCGCTCAACGCCGCCGTTGTCATCCCCCGATATTAATTCACTGTCTGCGGCTTTGGCGTTGAAGAAATTCTTTTGTTGGTTGTATTGTCCAACTAAGTCCAGCATGGAGCTACACACGCTCACATCCACACATTTATTCAATATTAATTCAGTCGATGGCGGCACGACGCAACAAAGTCAAATCGATTTTTTATGAAAATCTCTCTGTCTCTTATGGGCTTTTAAATGTTTAATCGTTTATGAATTTTGATAACGCAGCGCTACTAAAGCCGATGGTTTTAAAGATGAGCCCCCTCGACGCCACGACACCAGTGCGTCATTGATCCACAAAAGAAATAAGTATCCAAAGAAGCGGTTTCCAAAGACAGTCAGAGATTAACTTTTTTCTGTGTAAGCTAAAACGAAATGATGGCTTAATGTGCGAAATTTGCATAGGTCAGAGTGCTAAAAATGGGCTTATTGATCGCTGGATTAAATCCTTCTTAACTTAAAGCTTTACTTTTGTTTTATTTTTTTTTTAATTTAAATAAATACAAACTTAAATTGTAAAGAAATGACTAATCATACAATTAGTGAGCTCTTAACTCTAATAACTTAAATAAAAAATATTTACAAAGCCCAGAGTCAAGAAAATTAAATAACTATGAATAGTTGTTGAGCGAAAATCGTGAATTTACTGCTGATAAATAAGTAATTTCTTAGGCCAAGGTTATTTCAATTTAACGCAGTGGAAATCCACCTAAGATATTATAAATTCAAGACTTAAAAAACCTCTAACACAAATAAATAATGGCTAATTATAAAAAATAAGCTTTAAGCATAAGTGTTTCTATCAATTTTCTGGCTAATAAACCCCAAAACTACTCAACAATCTATCAATTTATGGACTACCGGTGGCATGCACCACCTACCTCCCCAAATCAAGTCCAAATCCAACCAGGAGCCGCCGAGTAGAAGTGGCAACAATGTGGCGGCGCCTCGGCCATTCGCCATTTTTATGGCCCAACTCGACACACAATTTTCCAGCCGAGTGCGGAAATGCGCGCATCACTCGACGGCCGGCGATGATGATGATGATGACTTGGACCGGCGATCGGAGGCGGCTTAAATTGGGATACCAATTCAGATTTCAGGTCCAACTTGGAGCCGGAGCCGGGTGCACCTTTCCAATGCCATAAAATAGGCGGGCTCCGTTGCGGTTTCGGCTTGGTTTTTGGTTCGGGATTCGGGTTTTGGGCTATCAGCGCGATGGCATCATTGTAATAGACTCTTCACAGTGCGCATTTTTACGATGCTTACAAGCATTTCAACAAGTTTTACAGCTTTTCCACTAAAAGCCAGCCCCCGAAAAGTGGTCGGCACACAGAAATCTCCATGGCGCTACGAATGAAAATCCAAGAAAGAACTCCCCCTCCTGGAAGTTGTATCTTTCTGTGTTTCTTTATGTGCACTGAGAAAATGTCTCTGGTTTGGGAGACAGGTGAAATAAGTTAGTTATATATCTTCCGTTTCCTGAACTACCCGAAAATCAAGATTATATTCTGGAATCTGAGACTTTATGATAACATTTTTAAGTGATATGATTAAAGTAAGAAATCTTTGAGAGCATTTATGAAGTTTTTACAATATATATTATTATATAAATATTATTATACTATTTTATTTATTTTGTTACCTTTTTCTTTAATTAATATTTGACCACAAAACTTAAATCAAAAGTTAATTTCTTCAAGTGTCCCGGCAGAAAGAAATCAATTCGAAATGAGCCATTAAACGCTGCTAAACACACGGGCATTTTCCACCGTTTCCACCTTTTTCCACCGCTTTCCACCTATTCGTCCGGTGGCTCCATCTCCATCTCCATCTCGGTATCCCTCTCCGGTCCAGCCATAAATTTTCAACAAAAGAATGTAACCCGAGGCCTGAGAGTTATCCGTTGGGCAGGTTTTTCGGTCTTCGGCTTTCCCGTTCGATGGCTGGCAGTCCCGATTTCTTCTGAATAAATTAAAATTAAAATAAAAATCGTTTGTTTTTTTTTTTTTCGCCGCCTCAAACGTGGGAAATGTGTTCATCACCAAAAGCCGTGCCGGGATGCATTTTGGATCCAGCCCCGCCTCCTTTTTTTTATTTCTCTCCTCTGTTTCACAACATTGGGGCTTCATCATTTTTGTTATTTTAATTTTTACGATCTCTTAGCGATCTCTTAAAAGTGCAATAGAGCCAAAAAGCTTGACCAATGTAATGTCAATGATGTCATAATATCGGGATTGGCATTGGGATCCCCGACAAATCGGAGGCAGCGCTGGCTGTCTACCCTCGTCGAGGCTGAGCATGTCGTGTACTTTGTCAGTTGAGCATGACCGACTGATCTAATTAGGATATTATGTCACTGGCTCAGAATGACTCTCGAGCTCTCGAGGGGAGTTTGTGAAGGGAATTGAAGGCTTAAGATGCGAAAAAGTGGCAGAAAAGTGAGACAAATGCAAGCAAAAATGTGTCTCATTTGAAGAAATATTTTACAAAGAGCAAATACATTTGGAAGTAATTTAAGGAAGCATAATAGTTATTATTAATGGTGTAAAATATTAAAATAAGTCCAGTATAATATTAAACGAATTTGTTAATACTTAAGTGTAAAGTTAAGTCACATGAGACCTTACACAAGATAATTTCTTTTCCCTCCTTTCGACAGTACGTATATATTTCATTTTCCATATCGAATTATGATCTACTTACGTATAAATTTCCTCCCAACAACTCAATAAAAGCCCAGGGTATCCCTTTGACAGTGGAATTATGTCAAAAGCTGCGGCGTCCCATTTCCAGTAGAGATCTCTACTCCGGTTCAGAAATCTTATCGGCCAGCTTTCCGATCCTCGTGTAAATTGTCACCGGCCAACAGGCACTAGCTCAATGTAATCGCCTCGAAGGGGCCTCTGTCTCAATTCCCTGAAATTCCAGCTAAATACCCGCGAGTCCGATAAGATTTTTCCGCCTTACACGGTGAGGGTTCCCAGATCCCATATCCCAGCGGCAGCGGCAGCGGCTCCCAATCTCAATCGCCGGACCATTTCCAATTCCATTTCCATTTCGATTCCCATCTGGTGCTCACATTTGACATTTAGAGGCGAGCATATTTCTCTCAAGTCTATGCCGCATGCTCCGCCAAATTGGTATTAAATTACTCACTTTGGTGATAATCGAAATGGACACGACACGATTACGGCCGCAACACGCCGAGATCGGGGAGCTCAGGTGGGCAGGGACAGGGCAGCGACAGGGGCTTATCTCCGTGCCTGGTGGGATCCCAACTGTGAACCAGTTCTTCGGCCTGGCGAGATCATAAAGAAAGTAAAAATATTGAGACGCAGACAAGTTGAAAATGCCACCACATCACATTTTGAGCGTTTTCAAAACGATCGATTCCGGCGATAAGACAGTGGCTCCGATGGGCTTCCAGCTCCAAGTCGATTCCATCTGCCTCTGGGATCTCCGGATGCCACAACAGCTATATTAAGGGGTTACACGGCTCTCGCGAGATCTGTCCAAGAAGATTTTAAATATTATTTTTATTTAAAATTTACATTGAATGTAAAATGTAAAATGAGAAAGTACCTATTATTTAAACTGTATCCTTTTAAAATGTATTATAAATTGTTCTTTAAAATTATATTAACATTTTCTGAAAATATTTTGGACATATTGTTCTATTTTAAAAAATAAATATATTATTTAGCATGACTTTAAGCCCCTTAAGGTCCAAATCCAGGCCCAGTTCCAATCCCAACATGTGTCAAATTGGGCAACTAACTGACTAATCTCGGACATAAACAGTTGCCTTGGAACAAGTGTTATTATTTCTCTAAATGCTCTGGATCAAAACAATTCAACTGTCAAATGGAATTGGCCAGGATGGCCGACAGTCAGACAGGCACACACAGACCAAGAATCAGGGGAAACACGGAAATCCTATTTGCATTTCAAACATTGCAATCCAGGGACTATTAAAAACAAATATTTGTGGGCACCACAACAAAACCAAAAATGAAGAGACATTGCTTTCTTATTTAAGGGGTAGACTCGGGATGCTTATTAGTTGGGAATTTTTTAGTGGATTATTATATATTTTAAAGAAATAAAATATGTTCTTATAAGTAAATAAATAAATAATTTAATTAAACTTAAAAATTATATAAAAGCTTTAAGTAAGCTAAATATATATATATATTTTTTTTTTTGTTATAAATGTATTTCAATTTAATTATTTAAATGAAACTATTCATTTAACTTTATTAAATGCTTTTCAGTAACTTAAACTTTTATGATATGAAATATTAATTATAACAAACAAATATTATAACCAAAAATCTATTTTTAATGTTTTAAAATCGTCTTTAAAATTTTAGCTTTGTACCAAAATTGCCTCGCCCATTTCTAAACCCAATATACCCGCCGCTCTATGATGGATATCAAAAAAGGATCAAGGCGCGAACACAAAGTGAACATATGTATTAGACGGTGGCAAGGACACCCCTTTTGGCTGCCTAATCCTCTGGCAAATGCTGTACCCTCATCCCCCTTCTCCCTGGAATTCCGCTCCTTTTTCGGCCCTGCCCGCACACACAGTGGACACCCGGAATGGAATCCGAGCTCGAACTATCCCTGGCAGCGTTTCCGCCTTGACAATTTGTACAATTGTCGCTCAATTTATGTGTACAAAGGGGTGGAGTGGAGTAGGAGTAGGAGGCCAGGGCCAGGGGCAGGAGCAAACGAACAACTTCCGATTACAACTTCATTTGTAAATGTTTCCTTCGAACCATTTTTATCCTGGCGCAAATACACAATGCCTTTTGGCACACGTTTTGCGAGGGTGCGAGGTCGAGCTGGGGACACTCGCAAAAAAAGGAATATTTAAAATGATCAAAGAATGCAGAAATTTGTCATAAAAATGGCTTAAATTTTGCAAAAATATATGAAATGTATAGTTATAATGTATTTACATTTGTTTAAAAAAAGTTGTTCAAGAAGTGCACCTTAAACTCCCAAGTGCGGATTCGGTACAACGCTAAAACGCATATTTTTAATACTTTCTTAAACATAAATATTGCTCTTTAAACATAGAAAATGCTATAATACAGTTGATCTAGTTAGAAAATAATAGAAATGTGTTCCTAAATACTTTATAAATATTTTTTAACGTGCATTAAAGCAGGAACTGAGCACAACCCACATCTGTCAACTTCAATAAAGTGTCGAATGGGAGGTTCATCGTCACCAGAAATAGTTGTCGCGATGATTTCTTTTTTATATGTTATATTATTTGTTTCTGTTACTGTTTTTATTGCCGGCTGCTGTTCAGGGACTCGAATCGAGGTGGGTGGTGCGACCTTGTGGGCGATGGACGGTGGGTGGTGACGCAAATTAAGCCTCTGGTGAATTTGGATCCCTCAGATTTAACACTCTCTCGTCCGCCGAAGTCCTTTGAAGGCTGCTAATCACTTTAACATACATTTGCATTGCATTTACACGCATTTTGACCCTCATTAATGCGCCGCCTAATAGCCCCAGGGGCAAGTCCTTTTTCCGAGGGATATCCTTCGGTTCGAATGGTATGAGAAGGGGTGGGGCTGTATTGCAATATAACTTTATTATCCGCGAATATTGTTTAACAACTTTTTATGATTTCGGTAGTGGGTTTAATTAAGGGGAATGGTTAAGGTGGAATTGATTATGGTTATAAGGATTTAGGCCTGGAAATTATGGCAATTAATATGTAAGATTATTTTTAGATATCTAAGGATTGTTTTTAGTTCAAGTAAACAGTCAATGAATTTTTCTGAAACAATAAGTCCTCGTTTTCAGTCATTTTCTATATTTATTTGTTGTAACTTTGAGTGCCAAGTTTTCGAGGAACTTGTGAAATTTCGCGCGTTCTGCGCGTTCAAACAGAGAACTGGTTAAAGGATTCTATTATTTTCCGGCCTGAGATCTCACCAGCAGCTGCCTTCCCGCATTCCCCGCTCTTGTCTATTCTTTTCTATACATTTTCTTGGGCTGTTTTCGTTGCAATTTCTGCTTTAGATGCGGGCACCCAAAAGTGGAAAACGCTGCTGCTGAATTTCATCTTTGAATTGTTTTTTTGCGCCAAAAACTTTTGTTTACTTGGCAAATAGAGAAGACTCGAAGCCCGCCCCCTCTCTCCCTAAATACACACAGATATATATAAATAAAGCTATAGACAAAGTTTTATGGTGACTGCCAAAATCTAAGCGACTGTTTAGTTGCTTACCCCCAATTTTCCCCCCATTTCCCCCTTGAAGTTTTTGTTGCATAAAAGTTTTTGTTATGCTTCCTCCTCGCTGTCATCGTCGTTAAATTTCCAGTTGTTGTTTCTGCAAGTCTTTCCCTATTTTTTCACAGTCGAATTCACCGAAATTTGTCACGTTTGTTATTTTTGCGAGACGAGAGTTTCGGTTGTATTTACTCAACTGATTTTGATAACATTCGTGTAACATGGCCAGCATTTAATAGGGAGTTTTAGGAGTTGACAAAAGGAAAATAGTACCCAAAGAGTTTTAACATTCCGAAGTCTTTCGAAAAATATAATACTAGACAATTTTTTAATGCTGTTACTAATAAGAAGTAATAATAATAAAATATTTAAGAAGTATTTAAGGTAAGCGGTAATTATTTATACCAAAGAAGCTAACATTTATTTCTCCAAACTTCTAAGATATTTTAGTTGAGTTTAAATTTTAAACTAAATCTCTTTTAAAAAATAATTCCCTTAAAAGGTTTTTATTTAATTCAATTCATTTGTTAGTATATTGTTCAATATTTTAAGCCAAGCAGTTCTTTGTAAATTAATTCTTAAAATAAGTAATAATAAAAAGTGCATATAGTAAAATTAAAAACACTCTAAGTTAGATGTTCTTCTTTTAAGCAATAAATATACATTTTCAACTTGAGAGGCAGCTTCATATTTATTTTAGTTTTCCCTAACAAATCCTTTCTCCAAGGGCCACGCCCTTTTCTGGCCAATGCGCCCATAAATCGCCGACATGAGCATTTTGTCCTTTATAAAGTCTAATCCGCATTTATTTTATGCTCGGCTACAAATCGTCGCTTTAATAGTGTCACCATGAGTTATTGGAGCAGATCCTCCGTAACTCGGCTCGGCTCGGCTCGTCCGCCCGCTCACTTTGCATTGGGTTCGCCCTGCTCCACGGAAGAAGCTGCCCCAACAAATAACAAAAATAAATGCATGCATTAGTTAATGTCCAGTCGTTGTCGCTGTCCCTGTCTCTGCTTTGCTGCCCCGTCTCTTTCCGCGTCTCTGAAGCCCTCTCTTTCCACACGGGGGCAACGGATCGCAGCAGGATGCAGTTTATAAGCGGACCGAATCGAGCATCCAGTTGCTCCGGACCTCGCTCCACTTGATCTGTCCACCGGGAAAAATTAAATTACAAAATTGACAGCTTCAAAATAATAATATAGTTCTGCATTCTAAATTTTCCATTAAAGTTTTCAGTATAAACATATTATAAACAAATGAATCGAATGTATATTTAATAATTTTAATTATTTGAGGTTGCAGCTTTTCTAGCTCAGCGTTGATCAATAATTAAGGAAATATAAAATATATTATATATTAAAATTGAAATTTAACATTACATTTTATTGTCTTACTTTGTTTTATATTTTCTTCAGTGTCTGGCCGTTGGTGTTGCTCTGGATGTTACTGTTTTTGTTGTCGTCGAAGGCGGCGGCGTCGCTTAAGCCAATTCAAAACGGTGGCCGCTGATCCGATCCCCCGGCTCGCGTCCAGCTCCGATTCCAGGTGCCAGGTCCCAGCTCTCCCGGCTCACGCTTCCAGATTCTCCGGGACCAGATCCTCCACTTCGCGTATTACATTTCGCGCTCGATAAATCTCCGCTGCCTGCCGCCCCGCCACATATTTCATATCAACGCAGATAGTTTCGCGAACAGTGGAACCAGAATCGCTGTGGTTTTCTAACTTAAATGAGCAGAAATTATAACTAAACTTAGTAAATAAATTATGTTTAGTCGAAGGCCACCGCTGCTAGTGCTCGGTTAAATAATTATTAAGTCTAACATTGTATGCTAGACTTAATTTGGTAAATAAATAAATAAAAAATAAACTATGTTTACATCAATCATAAACCAATGGTTTTGATTGATAAAAGAATGTCACTAAGTCACAATTTGTGTACAATTCTTAGCTTAGTCGAGAATAGTTTTATTTATATTAGATCCTACTTTTTAATGGCAGGAGATTGCCATTTTCCTTATCTCTTTGTTGTGAGATTATTTTATTAAAAAGCTCTTTATTTAAATATTAAGCCATGGCTTAAGATTAAATAATTTTTAAATCTTTCTTTTCTATAAATAATTTGTACTTCACATAATAATTTTGCATTTCACACCACTGTGCGTAGGAAGGTCGCGCGGTTGCGCATCATAAAGCAAATTTCATTTTGAATTATTTTCTTATATTTTCTTTACTTACTTATTGCTGCGATTCTGATTTTTTTTCTCGCATTTCGCTCTTGTTGTTGAGACGTATTGTGCTCGGCGGAATGAGAGTGTTCTGTGCGGCAGAAAAGGTGTTAATGATGATCATCATTGCGCTCATCATCATAAGCATTATCATTGGGAATGTATATCGGAGAGGAGAAATCGGATATGAAATATTGAAAAAATATCGAATAATAAATATCGTAAAATACATAATTATCCAATTTGGTTTGTAGTCCGAAGCTACAAAAATATATTATTTGAAAAAAAGTTAAAAAGATTATACATATTTACGAACGTGCCCAATAATAAGAATAGTTTTTTAATATTTCAAACTAACTATAATTATTATTATGCTCGATATTAGAACGATAGCAAAATATCGATATTCTGCAGCCATCTCTAATTACCATCACCAATACAGTTGGCAGAGAAACGAGTATCCGTGTGTCAGCTGCCCATTGATGGCGTTGAACGTACGAACCTCAGATGTTCTTAAGTAAAATTTAGGAGCTTTTCGGTGTCCTGTCGCCGCACTTTAGGTTGATTTGCTGTGGCGAGCATAATTTATTTGGATCGGGATCGGGAGAATAGCTCGGCGGGGCGGTTGCAATAACTTGGGGATTTCAATATGGAATATATATAAGCACAAGACGTCGGCATTCATGACTTGGAAATTGTCATAATTTATGAAATTAAACCATGAAAATATTTACTCATCTGCAGCACGAGTCGCTGTTGCTCATTAAAATTGCAAGTATTGGATACACTTAAATAAAAGCATTGAATCTAATTTTGTTTATAATCATTTCATGAGATTTCAAAGGAGAATAAACTAATAAAATTTAAAGGAATCTCTTAAAGGTTTGGAAAACGTGTAAGGTACCATGACTTAATTTTAGTTATACACTTAGGTTTATTATTTTTACTTTATTACCACGAAAAACTGAATATAAAAAATGAATCCTTAAAAAGTTTAATTACTAAAAATATTTCGACTAAATATTTATTTTCATTTATTCTTTCTAATATAGATGTTTTAAGCATTTATGGTTATGATTTTTAAAAAATGTATAATATAGTAAAATTTAAATTCTTTTTTGGTGAAAAGTAGTATTTATTTTAAGTTTTTTGTGTCATTGAACAAATTTTAATATTTGTTTTCTTTCCGTGTAAAACCGAAGTCAAAACAAATGTTGCTGTTGACAATGATGTTGCTGTTGGTGGTTTTCTCTCGCCGTTGCTGTTGCTGCCGCTGTTGCTGTTGTGGAAATGTTGCAACCACCCGAAAGTGGCTAATAAAGCAAATCTTGTTGACAATGCCCAAGGCGGCAGCAGACTGGAGAACTTTGCAGGCTCCCTTTTCGCTTCGTTCTGTTTTTGGTTAAGCTCTTCATGGAAATTTCGCCAATTAACACCTTTTAGCATGTTGGCCAAAGACAACGACAGCAGCAGCAGGAGGCGACAACAGCAACAGCAGCATCATCGAATGCGTTAATTAAAATTATACTAAAAGCGGCATCAGCGGCAGCGGCAGCAACATCAGCAGCTGAAGCCCAGGAAGCAGCAACATCACAAAAAATAAGAATGAGAAATGAGAATGAGCGGCACCTCGCCGGGGCATACTGACTTTTTACTGTCGCTCAGCTATTAATATATATAAAATACGGCAAAAATACGATTAGCCAAGCTTAGCTGGGCCGCTCTCGGCAACATGTTGCTCCGACTGGGGCGCATAGTAAATATTGACAAGCAGCAATGGCAACAGCAACAGCAACAGGAACAGCAAAGGCAGCAACATCCACCGAGAGCCGCAGCAACATGAATATCGCACCTTGTAAACTCATTTGCGCGTACGTGTTGAAACAAATGTTTGCGGGGGGTAAAAGAAATAAAAAATAAATACAAAAAATTGCCATCCAGCATCCAAAAAAGAACAGGAACTGCAATGGCAGGGACTGCAGTTCGAGATTCTTGCGTGATTGCTGCGTGTGCCATCACGAAGCTCCAGCAAAGAAATATTTTAAATATATATGTATTAGGAAAAATATGCATGGAATAAACGCATTTTTATTTTAATAATTATTATTAAAAGAAATTGATTCACTCAACAGCAAACTCCGTATTTTCAAAATACAATATAAAAGACCATATCTGATGTTCCGCTTGTAATCGCTCTTGAACCAATATTTAAATCATTAAATAGGTAGCCTTTGCGAGTGATTTAACGGGTTTTTAATACGAAACCAATTTCCAGAGAACGATGTTGAAGGTCACTACCTAAAGTACCAGTCACGCCCTCATCCTTAACCGCATAAAAACAACGGCGCGCCATCCCGTCAGCAACAAATGTTGCATTGGCAATTGCCATAAGTCAGACACAGCAGCAACTGCAACTGCAACTGGCGCAGCAGCCACTGCAGAGCAGTAGCAACATGGCCACGCCACAGGAGTGAATTTCATTGCATGCAGTTTATGTGCGGCCTAATGGGGCTGTTGTTGCTGTGTTGCAGTTGCTGCCGCCGCTGCTGCTGCTGCTGCGCCAGTTGCAGTTCCTGCTGCTGCTTTTGCTGATGGGAAGCCACCAGCAACACGTCCATCTTCATCAGTGGCAGCACTGCGGCCTCCTTCCCATATTTGCCAAGCCGCTGCCTTTATTGCTGCCAAAGGGAACTGGATTAAAATAAGCGATAAACTAAAAATGGGGAAGCAAACTAAATTAATAATTAATTTTAAGGGTAAATATTTAAGAATTTACCTTTTGGCATTTTAGATATAAAAATCCCAAATTTAGATATATTTAGGAACCATTTTCCTTTGGGTATTATTATTCAAGTAAAATAACATTTATATTCTTAATTAAGACAATATTTACCTCACTAATCTAATTAATCTTCCTAATTTAGAACCCTTTTTAATTACAAAAATATATAATACTTAAAATAAATTATTTATCATAATTGTTGCATACTTTTTAAAGGGCGTAATCGGGCTTTATCTTGGAGAGAAACTTATATCTCACTTGCGGCTGAATTACTTAAATTTTTATATGGAAATTATAAAAAAGCAAATTAATAAAATGTTAATATACTTAATTTAATAATATAAATACTCTTATACTGAATGACTTCCGGATAAGAGAAAAACATACTTACTGAACTGTTTCACTTGGCGTTTGTCTGATTTTTTTTCGGCACCGTGACACCAGCAGAACATCCCAGAAAAGGGGGGCTTTTTTCGCCCTCTCACTTAACTCCTGGCCACCCCTCGCCTTTATGCAAATTCGCTGCTGCTGATGCTGATGCTGCTGCGTGTCAATGCAAACTTTGCTGACTTGCATGCGAATGTTGCTTGCACAAACATTGAGGTTGAGGTGTACTGCCAAAGTTGTCGTCATAGGAGGACGTTGCAGCAAAGGAGTCGCCAGTCGCTGGACTTGTCTTTGCCGCTGATGCACAGTACAAAAAATTGGGCCTCTAATTAAATGAAGAAATATTTTATTTTTTTAAAGGGAAATAAGGAATTCAAGGTAATAAGATTTAAAAACTCATTCAACATTATTGCATTAATTTATTGGAAAATAAATTATTAAAGATAATTTCACATGAATTCCTCATCATTTTGCCTTTTTTGTCACTGTACTGCTGCTGGTGCTGCTGCTGCTGTTTGTGTTGCAGCTCCAGGAGCCACCACCGCCTGGCTTGTTGGCCCGGCGACCACAGCTGGGTGTCCTGTGCGCGCACAGTCGAGTCGAGTTAAGCAAACTCGGTGGTGGCCACCGGACAGGACAGGCGAAGGCAAAGGGCAGGGGATTCAGGGATTCGCATTCACTCGCCTCCGTCGCGCCAATGGCAATTGGAGGGGACCTGGCCTCGGAATCACCCAAACGATTGAACAGGAGCTCCTTGCATATCAGTGTTGAGTATCTAGTAAAATGGCTAAAAGTTAAAGTTAATCAATTATTACTTTTGGGCTTTGAAATAAGATATTAAAATTAATTTATATGTTATTTAAAAATAATGCTACAAGGCAAAGTTCATAATATACAAATGATAATATAGAAATTTGAATATTTTTTGTGCTTTATCCGGGCTTGAAGGCACATTTCTTAATTCTTAAAATATTATTATCGTTCCCTTAATGATATACAGGAGATCTTAGCTCATAAGTCTCAGCTATTACTCGATGTAATAATTATATTGATGAAATATTGTCCTATTAAAATAATCTGTTTATTTAATGTGCGAATTTAAGCAACAGGCTTACATTTTTAATCATTTTCTTTGGGTTGACTTGGTTTAAGAACTAAAAGTAAAATTAACGTCTTCATTTGGCTAAAAATGCACCAAAAAGCCAGCTCAAAAATGCGTAAGTTGTCGATTCCTCAAGCCCCGCTCTCCACCCTCATGCATTCAGCCAGTTGGTGTTACATTTTTACGTGCTCCAACGCCCAATGATGATGGTACACACAGCGATGGAAGCTGGGATGCTGGAAAAGGTGAAGGAGAAGGAGGCTGAGGAGGTGGAGGAGGAGTTGACCACCGGCCAACGCCTACGCAGGCAGTCAGATTCGGATGCGGATTCCGATTCGGATTCAAAAAGAGTCAGGCAGTTGGCGGGCAACGCAGCATGATGAATGTCCCATTCCCATTCCCGGGCTCCTAGGTGAGCAGCGTTCTTCGTACGTGCCTGAATTTAGAGGCAGAGGTGTGGCTTAAGGGGGGTTTTATTTAATCAGGAATTTATTTTTCATTACTAGAAAAATTCACTTAATAAATTGTATATATCATAGCTTCTTTAACCATTTATTTTGCCCTTTTCTAAACTCCCTCTACAGGTAATACGCCTCTGACTGGAGGCAATAGAACGTGTGCCAGCGGGTTCGGACTCGTGTTCTTTGGTATGGGGACTGAGGGGACTGTGAGGATTTTGGCACAAGATTTCTGCGCCCCCCCCAAAATCAATTAAAATGCCAAGCGGCATGAGTCACACGCACCGGGGCCTCGACACCCATCAGGCTGTCGCTGAGGTTGGTCCCGCCGTGTTGAAAGGAGCGGCGGGCTGCCCTTTGTCCGTACACCGGAGAAGACCTCCTCCTCGATGGATCATCTGGCGATGCGATGATGGAGCTGCCGAGGCGATGATGGGCCAATGGCCAGGAATTACAATGCTTATTGCATCTGGCTGGACTGGACATTTGCATACCCAATCACCGAATGGCAGGCATCCTCCGACCAATTCTCCACTCTTGACCCCGTTTTCAATGGACTCTGGCACGTTCTGTAATCGATCATCAGTGCCTAAAGTGGCCACAAGACTCAGAAAAAGCGAATACTGTCCGATGACCGGAGACTGAAGCCGGGAGACTGAGGGCCGCCTCTCATCAAAGTCCAACAAAGCGCATACCACAGATATCAATTAATTTCAGCGGGCCCAGCGTGGATGTGAAAAGG
The DNA here is from genome assembly GCA_014170255.2 of Drosophila triauraria. NCBI lineage: Eukaryota > Metazoa > Arthropoda > Insecta > Diptera > Drosophilidae > Drosophila > Drosophila triauraria. Next base: position 9,728,313 of record CM024336.1, on the reverse strand, counting down.
CCAACAAAATCGTAATAAGTCAATGCCTTTGATGGATGCACAGAGGAAAAATTCAAATATGAATTTCTGATAAAGTAAAAAAAATATTTTAAAAATTCTTGTAGCTTAGAAAATAAATATATAATTTGATTACTATCTTATATAATTTTCCTGGGCCTTTGGGCATGCAATATATTATTTATTTAAATCATATTTAATTTATTTTTCTCTGTGCACCAACGAAGATCTCAGTTCCACGACTTTGAACCTTTTTTTAAGCCCGCGTCTATTGATAAACACAAATAATTTTGTAGCAGGATGGGTTATGGATATGAATATGGATATGGATCCACCTCGGCCAGTCACAATCATCATCAATCGGTTAAGAAAATATTTAACAAGTGTTTGAATGATTTTGAAAAATGATGTGCGGTGCAGCATGTGCAACAGGCGCGATTTAAGCTTGGGATTCTCCTCGATCCACGAGATCCGCCATCCGCGATCCGCGATCTGCGATCTGCGGTCCTTCTTCTCAGCTTTAGTCGTCTACAAATTATTGCACGCGATCGCTCATTTCCAGCAGAAATAACACAAACACGGCAGCAACATGGAGTGGCACCGCAGCAACATCAGCACAACAGGAACATGGGATCGGGCAAGGGAATGGGACTGGGATCGTGTTGGGGAAGTCGGGTTGCCAGCTCCCAATCTTGAGTCGAAGGCGATGTAGATATAGCAAATAAGATATGGCTGGGGCATGTCATGAGGCCCGCGACTGTGAAAACATCTCAATGGCAAAAGTATCACATCATTCATAATTCCATTGCCGCAGAAGGGGAACTCGAACTCCAGCCCCAACTCCAGCTTCAACTCCATCTCGGATTGAGTTGTTGTAGCTGGCCACGAAAATCTCTCGCTTCAAGTGTTGAATGTTTGCTCAAATAACAACAAGCACGGATCGAGAGAGATATCTCCAGGGGATCGGGGCAAGGGAATCTCGGATCTGGGATCTCGGAGATCTCCCCGATCTCGGTGAAATTTGACAAATGAACCGGGCAGCCCAAAAAATAAACACACACAAAATACCGTGTGTGCTGTTGTGTATGTGTGTGATAGCAACCGTGGCCCGGAGTGATCATTATTAATGATGACGATTTGTTGATATTTTTGTAACGTGCTATGGAAAGCCCTTTTTTTTTTGGTCTGCAATGCGATCGCACAATTATAGAGCAACAACAGGAATTACAAACAAGTGCAGGGTCCCAGTCCCAGTCACTCGGAGTCTCATCGAATGCCAAGTCATGCCCACCCATCGGAAACCAATATCTACACAGAAAATAAATATGTGATAAATACGGCTAATTCAATACGATATCGAAAATACTTTTCAATCCCTATTTAAGGTTAAAATTTTTAATATAGGGCTTTAAAAACAAACACTATTCATTAATTTCCAAATAGTTTTTAAATGCTAAACATTATCTAAAACTCTCTTGCGATTTTTTGTTATATTTTTTGTATTTAGAGGTTACAAATACATATTTTTTCTTATAAGTATCAAAAACCTATTATCCAAACTCACATTTCTAGAACAACAATTGTATAAACTTGGTCTCGAACTTCTGCGTCAGGATTCATAGACCAGCCGCTTACCCATAGGTCCACGGAGGCAAGTCAAAAAATATTATTTGAAGTCATACATTTAATTTTATTCTGTTAAATATTTAGTAATAATTAAAAATTATTTATTTTGTCTTTGGAATCACATTTTAAAGTCAGAACATCAAATGATTTATATATAAAGAGTTTGGTCTTAAAAAGGCAAGAACTCTCACTTTAATATACTCAATAGTATCCAGTTAATATTTCTTAATACATTAATATCTTAGTTTTTCTCTCTGTAAAGAAGCCATTCCCAATCTATACCAATAAGCATGATCATGGTGATGATCTTCCACACAAATTGCCGAACAGCTGGCCAGGCAGGAAACCTTTGCATAATCTAGGCTTATAATTCAATTAATGCCTCGGATCGCTCGACTGCCGTCGAAGCCGCGATTCGTTTTTCATTTCGATTTTCGTTGCACTTAGACTCCGAACCTGAAGTGCAACACTAGAATCCAGCCACATGACTGGCAGCTCAAGTGCCCGTATCCATGTGGATGGGGTTGGGAATGGAGATGGAGATCTCTGGCTATGTGACCATAATGCGGACTTGGAGTCGATGATCAGGCGCAAAAGTCGTCGTCACACTGTCTGCGGCAGATGCTTTAAATGATCGCTCAATGGGATGAGAACGGCACAGGTTGATGATCGAGCACCCGGGACTGGGGCTGGCTGCACACCGGAAATCGATTTCGAGTGTTGCCCAAAGAGATCGTTTGGCATTAGCAAACGCTGAGCCACAAATTAAGACATTAACGCAATGATTTCTTAGTAGGATTTGCTAAAGGAAGTTAGGAGTGACAAAATTGCAGTTGAAACATATTTTGTGAATGAAAATATGTTTAAACAAATTTAGAAAGAACTTGCTTTGGCCATAAATTATTATTTTAATGAAATATTCATTCAAGGAATATATTCTTCTTATTATTCTTTGTTACTAAAGTATATTTCCGTTTACCAGCCTGGTTTTTCTATTAATTTACTCAATTTTTAAGCTGAAAGCAGATATTGATTTCTCAAAATATATATCTTAAAACCCGTCTTGGTTAAAGAACCTTTTCCAAACAAATTCCAAAAACTTCCACCCATTTCCCATCCAATTAAATTGACAAAACGACTTCTTTTTGTTTTTGAAAAAGTTTTCATCTTTAATTTGTTTTTTATTTTTTCTTTTTAATTGATTTCGGTTCATCTTTAATTGTATTTTTATAATTTGTGTTAACTAAATGTTAGTTTTTAGCTGTGTGTAGTTTCCTTCATTTACTGTCTTTTATCTGCGTTGCTTATCAATTTCGGCTATAATTACTATTTACAAATGCCTGACCAGCTATGTTTAGGATACGACTATATTATATCGATTTTATACATTTAAAAAACAAGAAAATAAACAATAACAACGTTTCGCATGGTATAGGTAGTAGGTATAAGACAATGATTGGTTAGGCGTACACATAAATATATTACAGGAGCCTTGGCAAGCAGTTATCAATCGTCGAATTGAATGGGGACAAACACTTATTGATTACTAAACATTAAACTAAATTAAATTTAAATTTCATTTAAATTAAATTAACTAAGCTCTGCAGCTTCTAAACACTACAATGCAGGAATGTTTTCATGTTTGCTGTCGATGAGATTTCACTGTGAATGGTGATGGGATGGATCGCTTGGTTGCTCAAAGCCTTTTAAACTGGGACTGGCTGCTTTGTGTCGTGTTTTTGATGTTTTCGTATATTTCTCTGGATCGCTGGTGAGTTTCTTCTGCTTCGTGGACGATTTACACAAAAATTTTGACTAGGAAAGGACGTTTCTTGGGTGGCCAGCTAGCGATGGGATCGAGCTGGCGAGGATTGCTCTAGTCACACCTCGCTGGGCATGCAATGCACACTCGAGTCCTGCGACAACTCATCCATGGAGGATTCTATGGGGGGAGAGATATTTGTAATTAGTTTTATTTTTTAAAGAAGATAATTTAAGCTATGTATAACAATAAAATATGACATTTTACAAGGAAAGGTAAACAGACAATAAAACCTCTAGAAAAACAAAAAATTCCGAAATAATGCACACTAAGGGGGAATTTGTATATACATTTTTGTATTATTTTTCAAAGCCTAATATACCTTTTTTGATTGATTCTTAGTTTGAAAAAGCTACAATATAACTGAAGGTAATTAACATATAGCCGAACTATTTTTAAATAACGATTTGTAATGTTGTTAGGTATTTTCCTTTACAACTTTAAGGGATAGTAGATTTTATAAGTATATTTTGCCATAATAAATTATGTTTATGGTTGTTCAGGCCTCTTAAAAATTCAAAAAACTTATTTAAAATTTTTTTTGGTTGTTCCTTACCGTGTGTCGGGTATAGACCCGCTTTAGAGCCGTTCATATGCATTGGGTTCTGTGCGTTATTCTGAAATGAATACGTTAACTGCAGGTTAATATGACGCGCAAATGAGCTTCCTTCCGGTTCGCGTACTGCAATCAAAAATCGTTTGTTGAAAGTAGAAAAAACAGAAGAAATTGTAAGTACTGTGTTAGCATCTTATTCTCTTTTTTGTGATGTGTGTTTTGTGTCTTTTAAGGGGGTGCTTGTGAACTGGATACTACGGGGGATCTCTCTGGGGGAAATCTCTAAAGGAAGTCTCTAAGGGAAATCTCTAATGGGGAATCTCTCTGGGAAGGAAGGCATGCTGCACTAATCCACTACTTACTTTTATTCTTACCAGCATGTATGTGTTTTTTCTGACGCGCCCGCGAGTTCTGGAACCAAACTTGCGTCACACGCTTGCTGAGACCGGTCACCGAGGCGATCCGCTCCAGATCCTGGCCATCCGGATTACTGTCAATCTGGAAGTTGGCCTGCAGCACTTGCAACTGCTCCTCGGTGAAGGTGGTTCGCACCCGTTTCGTCTTGCTCTTGTGATAACCATCGCCATCACAGCCATCTGGAATTGAAATCGGAATGGGAATTCGTATTATAAATATAAGTGCATAAGTGCATAAAAAACGTGTAAGGATCGGAAATTTAATCGCAATATAAATCGTAGAGGAACTAAGGGCCTACAGGCACTTGGAAAAAATATATATGATTAATATAAAAAGTAATTTAACATTAGTTTATATTCCTCAAAGTTAAAATACAAAATAAATATTATTTTTATATTGCTCTGATTTCCTTTTGAAGTTCGTATATTTTTAAACAAATTTATTATTTTTACAAGCTAATGTTTTAAGTAATACCAATCTATAAGGCAAGTGTAATACGAATTATTTTGCTATTTTCCCTCATATTTACTTTGCGAATAGGCCCTAAAGGTCTCTCGTCTCTCTGTGACTTGGACTCGGCTCTAAAAGCATTTTGACAGTCGGCCAAATTGAAAATGTCAAAAAGTGTTTATGGTTTATAGAGCTGCCGTGCCACCGTCTTTATGTGGCCACCGTGCAGACCCGGTGGTCTCCGCTCCTCCAGAGATGTAAGAGGGGGATTCCGGATGGGGTTGAGGCTGCGGCTAGGGCTATGCTGCGACATTCACAAGCCGATCACGTCGTCTCAGCAAAGGCTGGAGAGTGGTTTTTTACGAGTGTGACACGATTTCGTCAGTGGCGACTGGCTGGCGCTTAGTGATTCCAGCTTCACTGTACCGCATAGTCTTGGCACAGTGAAGCGTTCCAAATTGGCAACCGTTCTGCCACCGAAGCGTGCAGCCATGTTTCCAACTTGTTTTCACTGTTTTTATGCCTCCAGTTTTTTCGCTGCTTTTTTTTTTTTTGATTTTACAAAACAAAACTCACCGTCGCTCGATGTGGTGCCACCCTCGACCGTTTCCAGATAATGAGCCTTGCAGAGCACCCGGTCATCCATGAGCGCGAACTGCTCGCCGGTGGACAGCTGGCGGCCGCACTGGTCGCAGGCGAAGCAGGCCAGGTGGAAGACCAGCTCCCGAGCCCGTCTCACCCAGTCGGAGGCGGAGATGCCGCGACAGCACTTCGAGCACTTGGCGCCGAAATTTCTGTAAGAGAAGAGGAAATTGCAATCAGTTTTGGTAATTAAAATGTACATGAATAAATAAATAAAAAAAAACAGAGGATGTTTCAGAGATTTGTAAATAGTTTTGGTATTAAATAAATTTTATAAATTCTGTGTTAAATACAAAAGGAATTTCTTTGCAATCTCAAAGCATATTTTTACTTTTTCTTTACTAATAAATTGAGTTGTCAACCCAAATAAATATTCCCTTGACTCTTATTATTTTTTTAATTGAAGAAAATCCAAATTGAAAATTGAGTGAAGTGAATCATTTGGATACGGTTTTCGCTTTTCCCGTGTGTCTCTTTTTTTTTTTTGGACTTTTTCCAAGCGGAAGTTGTTGCCAACGACGATGCTCTGCGCCGGACAAACGTTTTTCCAAATGAGTCGGCAACTTTCGGTGGCTTATTGTTAGCTTTTAAGCTTATTTTTACAACAGCCACAACAATGTATGGCCAGGGCATGACTCGGATGTGGACGCGGACGTGGATGCGCGGACCTGGAGCTGCCTGGGATGCGATCCGATGCGATGCGATGCTGGATGATGTCTCCATCGGGCAGGCAATGCACACTTAAAATTCTTAACTTGAAAAATAAATATTTTTACAGCATCTCACGGCGCGTTTGTTTGTTTATTTTCGTTTCGTTGGACGTCGACACCGTTTTCCTACGACTTCTCTCTCCGCCTCATTCCTTTTCTCGATTTTGTATCTATCAGATACGAGAGAGAGACACTCGTACTTTGGCTTGTTGCAACTCTCATTTGGCCCTCGTAAAGTTTTCATTTCGTTTCGTTACGTTTTGGCCGCATCTTTGTCGCTGTTGACTTAATGGATTAAGTCGCGCAAACGCTCTCGAATTGTTACAATTAACCAGCCAACGGAAAACTGTGGGAAACTATTCGGAAAACACTTGTGCACATAGACAAGGGCGAGTTGGAAAATTGATGGGAATTTTGGAAAGCAAACAGCTGTTGGAAGGCCCAAAAACCTCGTAGAGGCTTTAAAAATATTAAATCTTAATTGCTAGATATTTAAGAAGTTCGGTTAATATTTTTTAAATATTTAAATATTTGAATTTTAATTCATAAGTTGTAGGTTTCCGTGAAAGAGTAAATTTGTGGCTTATAAAATCTTTACAAATTTAAATCAATTTCGCAGAATTATAGCATCAATATCGGGGGTTTTCCTTTTATATAAAATCCTTTGGTCTGTTAGTAAAAATATAGCATCCGTGAGCGGGTAAATGGAATGGGAACTACTGGGTGAGCACATCACTTTCGAATGGTCAGGCGTTCGGGACATCCAAGATACGGACATCCACGATACGGACACTCTGGAATCCGGGGACAGACCTTCTGGAAGGGAAACGACGAGATGATGGCCGGGCCACTGCAGACCAGTCGCAGGATGAGCACCAAGTTGCCTGTCTGCATCCTGCAGAGATTGAACAGCGGCAGCATTCGCTTGGTCAACTCCGAGGTGGCCACCCACTGCTCTTTACGTTCCGGCACCACCCCGTAGCAGGCACAATCGTTAAGAAGTCCTCCTTTGGACTTCTTCAGCTGGGGCCGATTCCCGACATGGTGCATCAGGCCGGCCTCCCAGCCGGGATTCTCCGCGTCGAAGGATTTCTTCACGCGATCAAAGATCGGCTTGGCGTCCAGCTCGGCCAGTCCAAGGAGGAATTTGCAGTTAGGCGAGCGCTTCTTGTAGACGTGGATCATTAGCTTCTCGCCCTCCTGGACAGGAGAGTCCAGCGTGAACATGACGCACTTGCCGCACCTCTGGGAGCAGGGATTGACGCAGGAGCCGTACTCCCGGTCGCAGAGACTCACGTAGACCGTCGAGCGGAATGTGATCTCCGTGCAGGTGGGATACTCCTCCGGCGCACACATATTCTGGCGCATAATCAGCAGGTCGTCCACCACGAACTCGATCATCCACAGGAAGTTTCCTTTATACTTTGGAGGCTTCTCCGAACCCATTTTACCCCAAGAACAAACGTAACACTTTAAAACCTATCGCCAAACTGGAAGTAAGTTTTTTCTATATTTTTTCGTGGTTTCTTGCCAACTAATTGATAAACGGGAATTTTGAAAATGTAACCTACACGCAAGCAGTTTCAAATTTTGAAAATAAATGTACATATATTTTCGAAGCCCTGCCAAAGAAGAGTGAGAACTCAAAATGATTTGATCAGAAGCTCAAAGCCTACTACTAGGGGGAACTATTTCGATAGGAAGGAACTGGCCCTCAGAGTATATTTAACATAAGTTTTAGTATATATTTTAATGGTTTAAATATTCTTTTAAATAAAATTAACTTTTATGGCTCATATACTCACTTGCTGTAGTCAGCCTTGCAGTACACCTGTCGCTCCCGGATGAAGCAGGACTGCTGGCGGTCCAGGGGGCACATGCACATGCAGCAGCGGAGGCAGTGGGCATGCCAGGAGCAGCCGCCAACCTCCAGGAAAAACCGATCCGAGATAGGTTCCCCACACGCTGCGCAGGAACGCAGCTCAGTCTGGAAAACAAGAAATAAAGAATAAAATAAGTAAGCAAAAAATAAAAAGTATAAAAAATGGAATACTGCATCTCGGAAATTTTTTTAAATCGTATAAAACTAAAAATCTTTATTAAGAATTCTTAAAGGAAATCTTCTTTAATTTTTCCTTTAAATTAATTTCATTTTAAATATATTTGCTGCACATTAATTTTATATCAAACTCTTTTTGATTGTGCTTTATCAGATACATACTTTTATAAACATAAATCTAATAATGGTTCTATGCTAATTTGGAATCTTCTTTCTTTATCACTTATAGCTCTTTGGGGCCTGAGAACCGGATCGGCTTTTCTATGGTAAACCGATCTGATCTGAAATCGTAGCGCCCGTCGGATTTGTTTCTTCTTTTGTTGTGCCTTCAAATGAAATCGTTCAATAAATCTGGCAAATGTCCCGGCGGCTTCTGTTTTATTTCTCGGCTGCAGCATTTAACTTATGTATATTAAACAAATTTCAATAGCAACAAAAGCTGGGACGAGTTTCTTTTGCTTTTGTTTTGTTTAGTTTTTTTTTTCGCTGCTTCGCTCTTTTTCGAAAATTGAACCATAAATTTAAAAATGTTATGCTAATTGTTGTTGGCGATATTATTGTTATTGTGTGGGGCTGCGACGGCAACTGCTTCACTCGGAGTTCGATTTTAATTCCAGATCCCTCCGAAATGTGAAATTTATCGACCCACAGATCGGGCCGATCGATCTAATGAATATTCAATGTCTCGCCTGCATGTTACGCTGTTTTAAATGAGTGTTTCAAACAAATTTTATTGCGTTTCATAAAGTACCAAAAAACGACACAGCGAAACGAAAAATAATCCGTGGAGCATTATTCAGATTGTGAGTTTCTTAATTGATTTTTTTTGTGCTTCTATCTAGAATTATTTTAACATTAAAAGGGGCTTTTCGGGGAGACTGTTTGTAAAAATTCCAATTGAAATATATTGGTATTAACTTATTTCAACAGTATTAATGTCACTAGGAGTACTTGAGGTGCTAAAAATAATATGCAAATTATTTTTAACATCAGAATAAATCACTATACGATCTGAGAAACACACCATATAAATTTTGCTCATTTATAAATATTTAAAATGTATTTTTCTTAATGTTCCCATAAAACTCAAATAATTTATTTTAGCCTGCTCTCATAATTTCTCCATTAATGCCCTCTCATTATCCTTCACTTGATTGAGAAACACTTCAATTGCTCGATCTGGTTATCGTTGATTATGATGTGAAATTTCGGTTCGAAATTTTTAATATACAAAGAATTGACTGCCATACTTGAAACATTTAATTAATGGCCGGCATTTTGCGTATATATTCCATTCATTAATAAAAAAAAAGGCGAAGAAAAATGCTGACGGCAAAATGATGGCCACACAAAATGTTTTTCTATTAATCAAAAAATGGCCGAGAAAATAAGTTTAACTTTTGCTGCTGGCAAAACAATTGAAGCCGCAAATAATTGTCGTTTAACTTATAGCAACTCGTTATTAACTTAGCTGACGAATTCCCTTTACCTCTTGCCGCCAGACATTGACAAAAAAATAAATACAAATAAATACATATCTAAACAAAGACTTGGCCGTGACTAGGCTTTGGATCAAAGGGCCCGACATTTACGGCTAAAGCAATTAATAAAACAATGCCGAACTGGAAAAAGAATACGACTAGATTCGGACACCGAAACTAAGAATGCTCTCTATAAACTATTTTATATTTTAATATATTTATAATTTAATATAAAGGATTATGATATCAGATAAAGTTTGTAAAGTTTTTACTTATTTAGAAATTTTCAAAGAAATAGCTTTACAACTGTTTGATTTATAAGCCCAGAACTAAATTTGGCGGACAAGCGGACAAGGCATTATCGACTTGCCTGAATGTTCGGATACTGATAACACAGTATCATATTTAAATATATATTACCTTTAACATTACTTAAGCTATGAATATAGTTTCAAAACAGCTGTAAGCCTTCTAGAATTAGAAACAAATTGACGGACATAACGGACAAGCCTATTATAAAGGACATCTCTTCTAGAAATCCTAATATCAAAAACATGGAAAACCAGCAGCCGTGGGTAATAGATATCTATGAGAATAATTTATGACAGGCCGCAGCCGACTATCAGATACAAATGTATCTTTTTTCGGGGGGTTGCGGCGGCTGCCCCGAAATTCCAGCGAAATATGCAATATGGCCACCGTCAGTCAGTCAGTCAGCAGGCGCAACTGGTGAGAGCGAGTGTGGCCTGTGGCATGGGTGTGCGTGTGTGGCAGATATAACTACATACATGAACATACACACAACACATCATCCTAACATGGCCGCTGCTCATTTCGCCTCGTTTCGCGTCGTTTCGTTTCGTTCAGTTTTTCCTCGCTCTGCTCTGCGCGCAGCCGCTGCCATTTAACTTTTCAACTCCGCTGTGTGTGACACGTTTAATAGCGCCTGAAAGGCAGTCCCAACCCCCAACCCCCAGCCACCTTCCCTACCTTCCTCACCGTTTTTTCCTCCCCTCGATTTTCCCTCAACGAGCCTGCGCTTTGCTCTGTCCCACTCTCGCCCCTTCTAGCCGCTCGCTCGGCCTGTCACTTTCGTTTAACTTTTCACATTGCGCGCCCGAAAAAACACAACCAACAACAGGGCCAGGGGACAGGCAAGGGGCAGGGGGTGCTGCATTCGGCGGGGTGTTTTCAGCAATTTGTTTTCCCAACGCCCGTTTTAACACACAAAAACGGAGGATGAGACTTTGACTAGAGTGCACTCCAAAAAATACATACTTTAAACTGATTTTAGGGAAATAATTCCATGAAAAAAAGTACAAAATTTCTACATTTTTATACAAATAAAATAACATTGTAATGGTAGTCAAAAACTATATTTGTTTAAGCATAATTAAAGAACTTTTAATTTGTGATATCAGCTAAATAGTTACATGTCCTGGTGGAGCTCATATAATTGATCAAAAATGTATCACAAACCCTCTTCAGGCTTTAAGTTTCTGTAAAATCTGTGGAAATCTTAGGACAACAATAATTGATATTTATATATATAACTTAACAAGATATCAGAAAATTTATCTCATAATTCTACCATTCTTTGATTACAGTGTAGAGGTCCCGAAATGCGAATTGCACAGTCCCTCCATGTCGGCTTGTTGGTTATACACATGCAATTGTCGTTGCTGTTGCTGCTGTTGTTGTTGTCATGTCTATGCCCACTTTTGAAAATATGTCAGTTGTCAGACAGCCAGCCAGGAGCAGGGGGAAGGACAGGCAGGATAGTCGAGACAGAGGGACAGGCAGGACACATTTGAAGTGGCATTTTTGGCGAGCATGTCATTTGACTGTAATTTACTCGTGAGTGTCGTGTCGTGAGCCTGCTGCGGTCGAGGTTGAGTATTCAATGCGAGATGCATAAATCTGCCCATGAATTTTAAATGGGTCTCTTGTGCGAGCAACGAGGGCTTAGAATCGGTGGAAAGTTGCCATTTCCATTTTCTACCCAGACTGTGACAGCGGCAGAAAAGTGTGGAAAATGTTTTAGTAGGCCAGAAATGGAGTAAAGATGAAGTTGATGGGGAAGACACACTTGTTATGTGGTTAATTCGGTTAAGTTTGTTACGGATAAGGATTAGGAGATTTAAAAAAAATACAAGAGACCTTCTTTAACTTTAATTTCAATTGAATTTAAATTATATTTGTTAACTCTTTAAAGAAAAACTAAGCTACAGATTAATAGGTAAGCAAATAAGTTAAAATAATGATAGAATAAGAAAACCCCTAATAGACAATCTCTTAACAATTCTACAAATCCTAGACTCGGATCCAATAATATAGTACACGAGGGTCTCTAAGAGATGAGACCCTAAACCCTAAGCCAAAGGTACCAACGATTTCCGGAACCGATAGAAAATGATGAATTCGCCAGATCTCTGCGGGTCGTAAGGTGCGATAAAATATAGCTCCCCCTGTTATCTGTGGGACCCTAGCTAGTTCTTTGCCTTCTTTTTTCTCTCTTTTATTTTTATTATTTGCTACGAATACTCAGTGTTATATAAGCACTCCCTGGGCCGTCGGCCCTAATAAAAATTCCACAGTCTAAAACTTGCACCTTGCAACTTTTGGCTCGAAATGTCGTAAATAACCCGACTTGGCAGTCATATAAAAGTGGGAAAAACAAAAGGCCAAGACAGAACTATAAAAGACACTGAAGAGTATGCAATAAAGTTTATAATCCTTCGCCCCATCTCCGGCATGAAAAAAAGGCGATAGGGTAAGCAAGGTGCCTGTGCCAGTGCCTTTGAGATGGTGTGAGTGCTGGGATGAAACCGATCTGGAAATAAAGACTGCACACAACAACCGGTAGCCGGAGCTAAGAACTGTATCATCTTCGGGTCCGAAAATATAAAAAGGAACACGCCTAGAAGATCGATTACCCGAAAAACGGACAATCTTTCACGTCATTGCGCAAATTGAGCGATCATCATTGGGGGAAAGGGGAATACACTCGAAAGAATATTTGAGAGGGAACAATGGAAGGGATTTTATTCGATAAAATATTTTTCCAAACATTTTAGAATGTTTTGTATTTACAATGTTTTGTATTTAAGACATTTTTTCCTTTTATCAATGTATAAAGGATTTATTTAATAATATTTTCTATGACTTTTAAATAAAGGATTGTGGTTTTAGACTTTAGATTGCTAAAAATATATTTAACATTTTTTAAGTAAAAGAAAAAATATTTTTAATTGTTGTAATTCTATGAAATTACAACTTTTTTAGGGGTATACATTTAAAATTTGTAGAAAAATGCTCAAAACATTTTTCCTTGAAATATAAAAAGTAAAAAATCAGTAGTAGTGAATTCGCTGAATTTTTTCTCAAAGTGCATCAACTCCCTGAATCGATTTCTTTCTTCGATCTCAATATCAATGAATCGAGGGATCGTTGGATCGATGGCTGGCTCGGTTTTGATGACAAAAGCCTTGGCACTCAATTGATCTCTGTGGTTGTGACTTGTCATCTCTTCGCCTTGGCTAGCTATCCATCCACCCAGCCAGCCACCGTGAGAATGTTGTGCTCCCAAAAAAAAAAAAAAACCAAAAAAAAAAAAGAAAAATCCAAATAAAAAGCAAGCCAAACAAAAGCCGATTCCACAATGGACATATCTTTCGGCCGATATCGTGGCAGTTATAACAACACAACACAACTTGAGCACTTGTCACTTGAACGGATTTTGGCAAATGTTTTCCTAAGGCCTTTCGATCTCTCGCTTTAAGCTGCTTTTCAACAACAAATTGCAGCGAAGGCTGAAAACCAAACAGAAAAGACTACCTAAAAATAATAATATATTGGTTTAATTCCAAGATTTTTATTGAGTAAACTTTATCATATTTTTTTGTGTTTGATTATTTGCGGAATGAAAATGTTTAACGGGCAACTGTCAAAAATAATATTGCAAGTACCTTTTACTGATTTTTGTGACTTTCGAAAAAGGGTGTATCGATTTTAATTAGATATCTAAATATTACAATTATTATTATTATTATATTTTTACAAATATTGAGTGGGTTTTGTTCCTACATATTTAATCCTAATTATTCTGTTTTCCTTCGCTCATTCGACTTAAGCTTCTTTTCAACAACAAATTAGAGTGTGGGCTTAAAAGACTACCAAAAAAATAAAATATTGGTTTAGTTCCTATAGTTTTATGGCGTAAACCTTTTCATATTTTCGGGTGATTTATGCAGCATGAAAATTTTCAACGGGCGTCTGTCAAATAAATACTCCGTTTTCTGGTTTTGTGACTTTCCAAAAAGGCGTGTATCGCTTTTTAATTAGAGCTACTTTTTTGTGTTATCCAGCCGATGCTGCGTGGGTTTAATATATTGAATTATGCTAAAATATCACTACCAAAAAGATTACACGTCGGCGTTTGTTTGGCGTTAAGTTGGGATCATCGTATCTGATTGTTATTTAATGGCCTCACGAACTGCTCTTTATGAATGGGATCGCCGCCAACAAACGCCCACGATTTTACGGAGAAATAAAAATACAAAAAAAAAATATACCGTGGAATAAAAAGAACCTCGTCCAAGGCATATCCATAATACGAGCACGCTCCATAAATTGGCTAAATGTTTACAAATATTTCATCGGGAAACGGTTAATGGCAATCTCACTCCTTTCTGCCTCCATATAATCGCGTATATATAGTCTATAGCTGTTGCTGTTGTCGCGCCCATTGATCCAATCAAATTGATGGGCTGCTATAACTGAGCAGAGCGAACAGAAAATGGGTAAAAGGGAATGTATTTCTATGGGAATACAGTGGGAACTGGGCTAAAATGGCAATTTTAAATGGGTTTGCTTTATAAAATAAGGCAAAGAAATATTTCTACGTCCGAGTAAGGATATATTTTAATATTTAAATACAATTTTTTTCAACCTATTAAAAACAAATATATTATCCTGCTAAGAGACACACATATCCTTAAGTATTTTCCGTTTGACCCCCAAGGGGAGATTTTAATGAAGTTTTTGCTGTGCCATTTCAGCCACACTTTCTTCTTCATTTTAAGCTATCCTTCTAGCGACTTTTCACTGTATATCCTCGTTGCATTCACACTTTTAAAACCTGTCTCACTGTGTGTGCCTGCGTGCGCGTTACTGTTGGTTTGTGCATCTCTCCGGCAAACTTAATTACCGCTTTATGTCAATGGTCCAGCGTGTTTTTGCTAAATTTATCAGCGTTATTAAATTTTATCACTGGCGACAAAATGTGCATATGCCATTCAATTTTCACAACATATTCGCACACACACAGCCAGTCCCCGTTCCCCGAGTCTAGGCAAATACAAATATTATGATGGCAGACAACTGGCCGTAGGAGAAGACCCCTCTAGGAAGCGGCTAGAGCGGATCCAGTTGTGGGCCCAACATTGGTGTAACATCGTAAAATATTTTACGGCCAAATGGAATCCGCCGCCGCCGCGGCCAGGTTGCCAACGTTTTTATGGGGCCGGAAAACAAAAGAACCAATATGCCAGGGAAAATTGAAAGAAGAAAAGCTTCCAGTTTTCCATTTAAGCCGCTAAGTGGATAATTGACAATTGCCAAAAAGTAACTAAAATGCAAATGAAATGTCTATTAAAGATAATATACGGCCGATCATTAAAACGACAAGACCCGAAACGAAGAGCGAAAAAAATAACCTCTGTTAAAAGTTTATACTTTATATATGCATATATAAAAAGTTTTATTTCACTTTATATCTTGGGGTATTTTTTTGTGCGTCGTTTTCTTCAGGGTTCTCGCGATGACAAAGCCTTGGCTCATCTGTTGAGGGGGCGGTGGGGGATGTTTTGTGATGAGGTTAGGTGTGTAAGCTACACCGTAAAGAAAAAATCATAATAAAAGTAACATAAGAAGTGTCAAAAAAATATCTAAGAATATAATTATGAACTTAGCATTTTTGTTAATTAAGTTCAAAGAATACCTCTAAAAACATAAATATCTTAGGCATTTTGATAAGCCCTATGTAAAAATAAAATAGATATCATTCGAAATTTCTAATAATTTATAGAAATGTATTACAACTTATTCAATTATCATTTAAATAATTTAAAAAGTCAGCTGTGTCCGTAAGTCCCTACTTTTTAACCATATATCTATAAAACCTAAATATTTCCCCATTCAAGAGTTATTTTCTTACTGTGTAGAATACCCCAGATATCCCAGAATCCCAGTGTTGACAAGTTATTGCCCAAAGAGCGGCGACGACTTAAAATGTCGCACTTTATTACACTACAAAACACAAAACTGAACTCAACGCGAGATGATCTCCGCCGGGTTCTGTTTCGGATCGCCTTGGTTTGGCTGGGGATTTCGGTTTGGATCTTTTGGTTCTGGGACTGAGACTCAGACTGGAGACTGGGTTTTGAGTTTTTACAGCCATTTCGGTGGATCTTGTGGCTGTTGGCAAACATCGGCCTTTGTGTGCGCTCCCAGCCGCGTTTTATTATAACTGTTGACTGCTCGCATACGAAATAAATTTCATTTTAATACTTTCTTCGTTTTAGTTTTCGTATATTTTATTTTGTCGGGTAGCGGGAGCTGCGGAGAGCTCGGAAAGTGATTTGCATACGGGTCGTCGGCGTTCTCACGCGTTTCCCACCGGAGATCATCCCGCCGAGAGAAGTCGAGATCCCAGATTCCAGATCCCAGAGCTTGATAGATCGCCCGACTTATGCAGCTAATACCGTTTTCGATTCAGCTTCTAGCTTCTATAGTTTAGCCGCCGCACAGTGGAGCGGTTTCAGCTAAAATATTTAACTTTTAAGCTAGTCCTAGGCATCGACTTAATTATAAACTATAAATAAAATGTGTTAAAAAATTTAATTCTAGAAAATAAGGCCTGTTTTAGCAATAAAATATTTTTTTATTTATTTTCTATACCATTTCGAAATTATAATTTTGAGAAGAGAAATAAAAAATTTTTAGTTGAACTTGTCTAAAAAATATTTGTAGCTTTTAAAAATTCCTACAAAACAAACCAATCAGTTAATTTGGTCAATCCTTTTAATAAAATTAGTTCACTAATTTCCCAACTTGAAAATAATGTAACATTTTCCAAAGTAAACCCCTGGATATTTGATATTTAATTTTGGAAAATAAGCCACTGTGCACCGCCGGCTGCCATTTCCACTAACCATAAACATAAACAGGTGGCAATGTTCATTTGCATAGACAACGTTTCGATATTAAATTTCAAAGCGAACGACCAGCGTCAACGACATTCCGAAAACACTAAACAAAAACACGAGAAACAAAAAAAAAACATCAGAAAAACGACCAAATCGAAAAAAAAACTCAATATTCAGTTGGCGGTGGCAATCTGAAAATGGCTCTTCGATTTGCTTCTGGTCCCCTATGGTTAGTCCGTCTATGAAGTATAGTATATCTCTGTGTTTTTTTGGATTCCTGAACTTGTTTCGTGTTTTAATCATTTGCGGCTTTCGGCAGCTGTCCCAAAATCGAAACGAACTTGTAAATTATATATATGTCGCGACAGATCCAGCTCCAGCCTTTTGTTATTTGAATTGATAAGCTCGAATTAAATGGTAATGGGAGCGAGAAGTTCGATTCGGGGATTCGGATGACTCGGTATTCTTTTTAAATGGTAAAATATTCGGTAGGGTCAATAAGCACTTAACTTCTTTATTTTATTTCTTAGTTGAATGGGAAGAGTTGGAATTTAAAATATATAGAAGCAAGGTATTAGATAACCTAAGGAAAAATCTTTTTATAATATGAGCTGAGTCATAACAAATCTTTAGAAACTTGGTAATATATTCATGAATTTTATTGCTCAACTAAAATAAAAAATATTTATGATTCTAGCTAAATGGGAACATGAGGAGAAAAATTAATATATTTTTAAATGCGTCCCAATATAAATGAATTAACAATTCTATATTTTTTCCGCAAAATATTTAGTATATCCCCCTTCAATTATATCTAGTTTTTATTCCATGAGTTCAAAAGCAATAAAAAAAACTAATTAAAAAACAAAACTTTGTGTGTTGTTTGCATCACTTTCTTATTATTCCTTGAAGTTAACAGATTTATATTCAGTTATGAATCACATTGTAGGGAATATGTTTTTAAGATAATATTTTACTTAGTGTATTTACCATATTTCTATTAAAACTTTAGTCACTTTTTCTCCTGCCACATTTTAAACATCTGATAACCCCTGTTATCGATCGACTCTTTTATTTTAAATCTATATTCATGGCAATACAATAGCTTGTAGCAATGTCAAATTAAATTATGCTGCCCCTTTGTTTTCATTTCGATCTGGTCGTGCACATTTATTAACTCTTAATTAAAGATAATCTCTATCGAATTTGTTTCAAATGCAGATAAAGTATGCGAGTTATTGCGTTAGTTACCGTCTATAATAGAGAGCACCCTGTGGCTATGCAATTAGCTGGGCAATAAATTTCAATAAAAAATAAAGCATTTGCATTCGACGGAATACGTATGCATTTCGTTTGAACGGGTGTAGCCACCCTCGCTATCATTTCGCTTGCCATTTTTTATCATTTCGCTTTATTATATTTTTTTTATTTGGCCATAATAATATTTTTATTTAAGCGTTCTTTTTTCCCCCTTTTTGGCATAAATTTAGCGGAGAAGAACGTCGGCAGGGGCGGCGCAGTTGTGCAAACAAAACTCAAAGTCTGGGAGAGAAAATCCGCAGCCAAAGTTCTCGAGCTGTCGGACTCTTAATAAATCGCTTATAAATCGACGGCAAGTATCTCAAACGTTTTCGACACGCGTATTTCTTGTTCTCTCGCTGTTTTTTTTATTTTTTTTTGTTTCGTGGAGGTATCTTTTTTATTCGCATAATTCTGTGCGCATTTTTAAGGCATTCATCATAAAAGTTGGCCGGGGTTTTAGGAGGGCCGAAGATCGAATAAAAAAAAAAAACAAAATGCTTTTGTCTTTTCGTCAACATGTCACAGCCACTAAACATCAATAAGTTGGGCTTTTATTGATTTCGTGTTTTATTCGCCGTGCTGTGTTTTTACAGCTCATCTTTGTGCGGAGTTTTTAGGGGGATTTCGTGTTTGATTTCTTATTTTTTATTGAGCATTGGCCACAATTAATTAGTTAAATCTGCATTTTGCATAAATTACTATACACAAAATATATAATATTTTCATATTTCAGTTTCGGGGCTCAGGCTCTCATGCAAATTGGCTTTCGGCTATTGTATTTCGGTCCCTTACTTTTTTTGTGGGCCAATAAATCACGTTCGAAGCTGCTTTTTTTCTGTTATTTTGTGGGCCACCGCCAAAGTTCTAACCGATAATTTATTTGGGTGACTTTGAATGATTTTAGCGGTGGCTTTCAAACGTCCGAAAGAGCATTCGGTTTGATACTAAAACTAGTTTCGCTTCCCGAAAACTAATCACTTTGGCTACTGTTCGCAGATGCCATCGATAAGCCC
Source organism: Drosophila triauraria (assembly GCA_014170255.2). Lineage (NCBI taxonomy): Eukaryota > Metazoa > Arthropoda > Insecta > Diptera > Drosophilidae > Drosophila > Drosophila triauraria. The sequence goes on along the minus strand of CM024336.1, from coordinate 9,709,030 downwards.
AAGATTCGAAAGCTCTATTGGGCCAATTTGCAATTGTCAAACAATTAAATACCAATATATTCAGGAGAAATAAAATAGGAACACTGGGGAAAAAAATGGAGTTCCAACAAATTTAAAACAACTAAAATAAAAAAATAAAGCAGACTATGTTTAAATTGTTAATTGTTGTTAAAGTCATTAAAAGAGTTAAGTGAAATAAAGTCTTAAAAAGCACGATTTTGTCAATATATGTATATGTATATTCCAGAAAAAATTCCTTTCATTTCTAAATTTGTATTATATTCAATATCAAAGCAGATTTGTTTAGCTAACATTGTTTAATGTGTTTTTAAGGTGGCTTAACTTAGTAATATTAAGTAAAACTTGAAATACTTATTATCTTTTTTATGTAATTACATTATAAATTGAATGTAAATAAATTCCCCTTACTTTATCCAAATATTTATAACTCTTTTTTATTTAAATATAATTTAAAAGATTTTTTATTAATTTTTAGACAAAAACTACGAGTTTTCTCCATTTTATGCATTTATTTTTCCTCCAAGTGCAGACAAACTAGACAGAGAACATTTATTTTAGCAAACGATGAAAGTTGTGTGGAATTTTAGCTAAAAATCAAATCGAATGGTTTGTCGTTAGGGATTGTTGGATGGGTTGGGGTAGGGTCTTGCCCCTGTAAATTTTAGGGGCGGGTTTCACTTTTTTCTCTTTTTTTTTTGGGTGCTGCCAGCAGACAGGAGTTGGAATGATTTGTGGCATTTTACAATTTTATTTGCTGCTCCGAAACCCCCGGGCCCCGGTCCTCGGTCGTCGGGCCCTGGGCATCATTTGTAAGCCAACTAAGCGTCCTTTAAGGACTATTTTGTGGATGCACTCGAACGAACAATGGAGGACACTCGACTCGCCTTCTTTTGTGCGGTTTTCGGGCCTCTCTCTGTGCCTCCTGCCTCCTGCATTCGATATTCGTTTGAAGAGGAAAAACACACGGAAAAGCAGGGGACTTTTCGCATTTACCTGCTAAAAATGCTGCTGGGATTTTGACACGTACGTAGATGTATTCCCCTGGAGATTCGAGGGACCTGGGTCCGCATGCGCAACGCAACCCAAAACTGACCAGAAACTCGGGTCCTCTTCGGATCTATTGTCTATCTCTATATGTTTGCGAGGCCCAAAACAAAGGTGTGATATTTGTTTCTCTTTTGTCCCTGATCGGGGCAATTGGCTCAAGTCAAGATGCATTTTCTGGCTTCTTCCCATTGTGTTTGCCACGGCCAGCAAGGCGTAGACTTCTTGTCAGCGTTGACAATTAGCCAAAAAGCCATAGTGGTCACAGGACACTCTCGAAAATGCCTCCTTTTATTGTTTGTGAATCCAATTATGAGGGGCTTGCTGAAAATCTGCTGACCGTTGGCCAAGCAGCTGGTTTTCCCACCTTTCTTGAATTTCTTTTTTGGGCATTTGGAAAATCTTCGCAACCGGCACGCGCTTCTTTTCTTGTGTCTCTTGTGTGGGATTATGTGACACAATGGAGTTAGGCGTCTAATCTACAAAAGGTGTTTTGTTAGCCACTCAAAGCTAATAAGTAGATGGATAGATATGGAAAGTCACTAGGAGGCCATAGGAAGTATCTTGAAGAGATTGTTGTTTTGAGAAAGATGTATTTTAAGGAATATCCTGAAGAGAATTTAGCTCAGATAAATAATAACGAATAGATCAAGATTAAATGTATGATTTTTTCCTAAGAGAAAAAGCCTTTAACAATAATTTCATTAAATTAAATTCCTAAATATGTGTCCCTAGTAATTCTTAATATTTTCTAATACAATTCCTAAACCTTAAAATACCTCGATTCTTTTTTAAGAAACCCTTATAATTAAGAAGCTATATAAACTAACACTAAACCCCCACTTAAACCCATCTTAAACTCCAAATCCAACTCTCCAATTAAAGAAAACATTTCCAGCTCGCACGAGGAAGGCGTCAACGACTTCTTACACAAAAACACAGACTCCATATTATTTATGGGAGGTTTAGTTTTTTCCAATCTTTCAATTTTCTTGTGAATTATTAATGAAAAATCAGTTATTGAAATATGTATATATGTTTTTTATAGCTGCTTTGCAGGCATTCGACATTTAAACGCTTAAATATTTATGCCTTTTTTATATCTCTTTCTCCGACTGACTACCTAAGAGCACAGGGAGTAAAAAAAGATCCATACATTGTTGAATATTCATAAGCCAGCGCCTAGTGGCGTCATTTTCGGATTTGGATTGGGATTCGGATTCGGATTCGGCCGAGGGGACCTATAATGGAGGGGGGATCCGGCCAACATCTGGGTCGGGTCAAGATCGATGATGTCAAGGGGAATCGCCGAGAATCCCCTTTTTTATGTGGCCCGAACTGTTGACATTTGATTTCTGGACTTATCGCGGGGTCTTAAGTTGTAATCCGCCGAGCTGTTTTCAGATGTCCCGCTGTTCCGGCTATCGAAAAGTTCTCCCTATAAATCCATAAGCCGACGCGATTAAATATATAACGCAGATCAATAAGCGTCAGCACCTTGTCCAATTTGCTATGGTAATGAAAATTATATTCGTCGAACAAAGCCATGGCAAATCGATCATCGGCGAGCATAAATCATGATCGATTCTCTGCACACTCATGCCAAATATTTCTGAAGATCTCAGGCGATCTCAAGAAATCCTGTGGGTGGTTCACACACACTCGGACAAACAACCTATAGCACAGCGGGTGCAAAAATCGATTAAACGTTTTCGAGATAAAACCGAAAAATGTATTTGTTGAATGAACATTTGAATTGAGCAACATCATCTAGGCGACACGATCGCTGCAATGTCGACGGGGGAAAAAGCCCAGCTGAATATGCCTCTTTTATTTTTGGGGTTTGGTTGCAGATACATCCGAATATTAGCCTTCATTTCACAGCCAATATTTCAAGATTCCCAAGACAGTGAAGGCTCGAAAAAGGGGAAATTTTCGCTTGAGAAAGAGAATTTACAATATTTTCTCGGTCTTACATTAAAAAATTTAATAAATGTTTCAGCCAAAAGTATAACTAATAATAAGTCTATATTTTCTATTAAAAATTAAAAAAAGGTTCTATATTAAACCTGTATAATTTTTTAATTGAAAATAAGGAGTAAATTCTAAAGAAGTTTGACTCTCAAATAGATTTCTATCGAAATTGAAAAGAATGTCTTACAGCGCCTTGGAAACTATTAAAATCAGGCTTTAATTTCCATATCTTATACCGAGTTATCACTGTCTTCAAAAGCCAAAGTGTGGGCTGTGATGTGAGGCGATCGTCATGTTGGTTTTTTTTTTTTTGTGGTTTTTTGTCTGACTTTTTCAATGCACCCCACTGTGCGATTTGTGTGCTTTTCATATTCACCGCGTTGCGAGAGTAACCCATCGAAGGTGGTGGCCTCTGTCGTCTCCGCTTTTTTCTTTTTGGAAACTCATCGTTTTCCAGCGTTTATTAGCGGGATCCCAAACGAATTGAATTGGATATTGAGATCGGGAATATGGAGATGTGAACTATTTTGCTCTGGTTTTTGTCTTAAGCCTGGCTCTCTCTGTATTTCTAATGGCTATTCAAGCGCCGCCTGTTGCGTTTTCTGACCCGCTGCGGGTTAGGCAACTTGAAATACAAAAAAAAAACATTTTATGGGTCACTCGGGTCTGTCTGCGTACATTTGCAGCAATTAAAGAGCACGAAAGTATCTAAATGGTGAAGGAGTGCAAAGATTGATCTTAGCTTTTATTACAAAGTGCAAAATCAACCATTAAACTGACTGTAAATGCAGTGTATTTTATTAACTGGCTTGACTGACATTTATTAAACGTGTTATGGGGCTTTATGAAGGGGTACTTAGGGTAAATATGAATATTGAATGTATATGCTATGGGTTCAGGGTTCAGAAGGTGAGTAGTTACTATATATGAGCTCATCTAGCTTGGATATGTATGCATATATTGTTTGGATTATTTCCTTACAAGCTGTAAAGCTTTAAAACTTTGTTTTAATATTCTGTCATCAAGATCTGATGCATGGATATTTAAATTGTAGTTACAATTACAATATAATATAGGAATATAGCATTTTTTCCATTAAAACTGTAATTAAAAATCAATTAAAGAAGGAACCTTTTAAAGTCTATTTAATATTTTCTTTACTTAAGAGTTCCTATAAGAATTTAAAATACATTTATAAAATCCATTCCATATCATTTGCATATACATTCTAATTAGCTAAAAATTAATATCAAGCCTTAAAATAATTTTTTTTATATTCTTTAATTAAGATCTGATCCACCACTAATTATTGGTGTTGTAACAATTACAATATAATATAGGAATAGCATTTTTTTCATTAAAACTTATTAAAAACCAATTTAAAAAGTATGAAACATTATTAAGTCTTTTCAATATTTTTTCTAATTAAAGGTTCCTTTCTTATCACTTGAATAAACATTTTTTCTAGTTAATAATAAATAAGCCCTGATAACTTACCTTCATTTTAAGTGCCTCCACAATTTTGGCGGTTTTTAATCCAAGTCTTTTGCACAAAATTATTTTGCCAGCTTCAGCTTTGGGTTCAAGCCAAACCGCAGCCAGATTACAGATGTTAAGATGCTATATACAGAGTTATTTTGGGATAGCTAAGGACGACCAGTCGATCAGTGGGTCAAGCGTCGTCCCATTATTATGGTTATATAATAATATTCTTCGCCAGCTAATAATAACTCGAGATCGAGTATATCCGAGATGTGGATCAATTCGCAGAGGTCTGCAACATTTTCGTTTGCTTAGCGATTAGCAATTGGCAATTAGCACATTCGATAACAGTTCACTCGGTTAGGTTCAGTTCCGACGGCAAAAGGTTGCCTGCCTCTCTATATCGGGTACTGCGGGTATTATTCGACGGAACGAACACCTTATCGCGTGCGACGATAACACAGAAGCTACACACGTTACACGGTTACACGTACGGAATTCACGATGTTTTCTCCTCTCCGGAAGAGAAGAGAAGTCTGGAGCGGAGCGGACGCGGGATGTTGTTACAGCTTCGAGGCCACTGCGCAAACTGCCGGCGCTCGAGGTTCGAGCTCAGGGATCTGGCTGACTGAAGCGATTCATGCCCGGGCCCACCACCACACGCTCACATGCTCACAGGTAAACTAACACAGCAACTAAGTGAAACCACCACCACCACCACGGGCAGCGAGCATCCCGTCCAGACTCGGCTCCGACTCAACCGAAAACCCGCTCAACTGGTTTCTGAGTCGTCGCCAGCTGTCGTGCTCGGGTAATATGGTGGTGGCTCTCGATTGGCCGACCTAGCCACGCCCCCCGTTGCCGGGAGAACGAGTTCCGGACCGGCGTCCCCCATTTTGAGTGCTTTCTCCCCGCCACATCCCACTGGGTTAACACGCCGCTTCCTCTGGCCAATTGAGTGCGCCGGCGCGTGCCAACACACAGGGGCCACTTGTGAGTGAGTGAGTGGGAATCACTCAGCGAGTGGAAACCGGAGGAGTCCCAATGGCTGGGTGTTGCTGCTCGTGGTGGCAATGTTGCTGCTTGGTTGCTCTTCATGTTGCTGTTGCTGTTGTTGCTGCTGCCAAGTTTGACGGGGGTGTTGCTGCTGTCTTTGCCATTTTCATCGATGTTGTCGCTGTTTTTAGGAATTCCTACTGATGTTGCTGATGTTTCTGCCATTAATGTTGATGTTGTTTTGTTTGTTTGTCTAATGTTGCTGCTGTTCTAGCAACTTGCACTGATGATGCTGTTGTTTTTGGGTCGGAATGTTGCTGTTACTTCTGCTTCTATGCTGATGTTGATGCTGTTGTGGCTTTTTTTTATAGTTATCTCTGCTGTTTTGAGCTGCGATATTGCTGCCGTTTCTTGCTATATTGCTGCTCTTTTCGGAATTTCACAGATATTACGGCGTTTCTATTGTTAATGATGTTGCATTTAATTGTTTCTGGTGCTGGTACTAATGTTGCTGTTGTTGTTGAAGATTTCAATCCAAATGCTACAATGTTGATTGTTATGCTCTTAACACATATTTTTATTGAATTTTATTCTATTTTTTAAATATTTTTCTTTTATATTGCGTTTGAGTAGATTTTTCTACTGATATTGCTGTTTAGTTTGCTGCTATTCATGTTACTGACATTTTATTTTTTTAAATTCATTAATATTGCTCATGCTTTTGCTATTAATGTACCTGCTGCTAAAAATGTACCTGCTGATTTTAATTTATATTGCTGTTCCTGTCGTTGCTTTTTCTCCCGATGTTGCTGTTGCTTTTGACATTTCTCGACATGTTGCTGCTGTTATTGCTGCTGTTTTTGAAGCTGTTGCTGCTGCGCTCGTCTTATGTTGGTTGCCCATGTTTGTGTGGCTCCTTATGTTGCTTACATCATGAGTGAATGGAAAAGTGAGAGAAAACCGAGGGAAAATGCGGGAAACGGAACTCGCACTCCGCCGCACTTGACTTTTTTTTGGGGTCAAACCGCTTGGTAGAGGGGAAATGAGTTGCCAGTTCCCTTTTTGTTAAAAGCGTTTGATTTATTTTCTTTTTGATGTAAGTAAATTTATAAATTTATAAATTGATTAAGAGAAAATTTAAGATATTTTCCATGTGATTTTTTTATGATAATAGAATAGCTAGTTCAGTTTTGCCTAAGTTTCCATATTATTTTAATTTTTAAACCCAGAAAGCTCAGGATGTTTAAACATTTTCATTATTATTTCCTACTAATTTCTACTACATAGTTTCTAATATATGTAAATCTTAACTTAATAGTTAAATATCTCACATTTATGCTGACAACTTGCTCTTAAATTCCTTTTCAAGCTAAGATCCATCAAATATGAAGTATGGTTGCCTTTGTGCTCCTTATCCTTTGATTTAAGCCTGAGTTTAAGCTCTGTATTTAGCGTTCCGCTCTCCATCGGATTTTCCTTTGACTTTTCGCAGCTCGCAGGCACTTTAACCATTACTTTGTGCCATTTTTCATCCAGTGTCTCCGTCGTGGTCGTGGGCTGTCTTTTAAAGCCGCTTGGCATTCAATTGGCATTTGGCTGTCGCCATCATCCAGTGGAGCATTGAGACTCCCCTCTGCCACTCCTGCTTCTGCTCCTGCCTCTGCTTTAGCTCCATTCGCTCTTTTTTTTTTGCTTTGCTCACGTTATTTAAGGATTAACATCATTTTATGCTGCCTCGCAATGCCTTTTTTGCAGGATTAAATGCTGCCGTCTGCTGGCTCCGTCTCCGTTCTTCTGTCACTGCACTCTTCCAAAAATACAGCTTTATTTGTGTTTAAATTGAATTTCTATCGAATACTTAAGAAATTCACTTACAAAATTATATAACATATGGGCTTTTCTTCAATAAACTTAACAAAAATTAGGCTATTTGATCTTGAATTCCTAAAACAAATATATCTTTTAAATATAAAATTTTATTTTAAACATTGACTAGACTTTCTGTAACTTAAGATTCAAAGACCCATTAAAAAATAATTCCTTAATTTTCTTCGAGTGTTCCCCTGCCAACTTCACCACCACCCCCTTCCACCCGCTCTGTGTCTCCCCCTTTCGCTCCTTTGAATTGATTGCATTGCACTTTTTCTCGCTGCCAGTTGTTGTTGCTGCTGTTGCATAGTTTGCTGATGCGCCGCCTCCATTCCATGGCTACAAAGTGATTTTTATGGCTTTCTGTCTGTGTACGCGTGTGTGTGTGAATGCAAATGTTTGCATTGGTGTGCGTGTGCAAGTACGAGAGTGTGTGTGTATGTTTGAGCGCACTTTGATGTTTCCGCATTACAAAGGCGGCACTTTAATAGCGGCGCAATTTATCAAAAGGCACCCAAAAAGCTCCGACACCAGCTGGTAGCTTTAACACGCATACGCCCCGTGGGGTGCCGCAAAAAGTAAACGAGAAAAGCTAGAGAAACTAGGGGCTATAAAGGGTGTAATTGATTCAGAGGAGAATCTATTAAAAAGTTCAATTTTTAATATTAATAACTTTGAAGGAACTAAGAAACTGTCTTCACAAATGTAGAATTTCGATAAATATTTCGTTTATATTTTTGTAAAAGGTATTTAAATATCTAAATAATTCTTTCAAATTCGAATGAAATGAACAAATGTAATATACTTATTTATATAAAGATAAAAGAAGTATTTATATATTACATACCATTTGTGGTTTATTAATATCTTTATCCACAGCTAAAACCTTTTAAAATCCCTAATAGAAAACTCTTTTAAATACATATATACCCCTCTGAAAAAAACCTTTGACTATCGTCCATCTATCAGCACATCGAAGCGCAGCCTTCGGCTTATCCTGGACCACATCTGCCTTTGGGAACTAACTCCAACCCGGAGGCTCTAAATTGATTAACAGTAGCCTAGCCCCTTGCCTCGACACAACCAAGGTGGGGGATGTGAAAGAGAGATGCTGTCAACGCTTCGGCGTTCCCGGAAAGCCTTCCATTTACATGCCATAATTTTTAAATGTCACCCGTTTACAAAGGGCTTGACCATTTGATTTCGGCCGCCTCGCCTCGCCTCGAACAGGTTGAACCCGAAGGTTCGGGGCAGGTAGTTCTGATCGCGAACCCCAAATGAACTCATCCTTTTCATCTCTCCCTTTGTTCGATCCATAGACCAGCGATATTATATTTATTTAGATCTTTATTAAGCTGCAACCTGTCGCAGACGCAGTCGTTTTTGGGTTTCGGGTTTGGTTTTCTTATTTTTTTTCCTGGTGGATCTTCCCATTTTGTTGGCAGATTTATGTTCTGGCCTCCATCCAGATATTGATCTTAGCGATACCATCGAAGGGCTGACCAAAAGTAACGTAACTCTCTCTCTATGAGGAGGCACAGTGAGAAAATAAGTCATCGTATTTATTATGAAAATATATAAATTGCAGGATACGAACATTTTGAAATTAGTTAATTTTTTCTGGACCCATTACTTCCGAGTAATAAGGGTTAAAGGGTTTAAACCATTTAGTATTCTGCTTTCCCTTTAAGCAGTAATAAATTTGTAAAAGTTTCTTATAATTCCCAAGTGATATATCTGACATCAAAGACTTGTTATTAGAAATATGTATAAAAATAAAGAAAAGAGAGCTCTAACTTTAATTTTAACTATAATAATTAATAAATGCGCAATAAAATGATCCCTATAAATACTTACTGTTATTATTTATTTTATAATATACTTTTTTTTCAGTGTCCCTTTCTCTGATCGGTGAAAATTTCAGGGTAATTTGTTGGCTCCGTTCTCAAATTGTTTTTGTTGGTCGGTCGGCTGGGTTTTGAGGACAACAACAGGCTCTGGCCCAAAAACTGTTGGTGGCATATTCGATTGTGTGTGCGGCTACCTATTCCGGCTTTGTGTCGCAGTCGCGCGTGTTATGAAGATGTTAGGAGATACTCTGGTCAACCCCTGAAATATGTCTTAATTGTCCAGGGTTAGGACTGGACAACATTTCATAGTCGGTACACCTACATTCAGTGCGCCGGCTGTTTGCATAACTCCAGGTCCTGGCCCAGCGCCTGTTTGCTCAAGTTTCGTTTAATGGCCGGGTTTTCTTTCTTTTTCTTTTTTTGTTGGTAACATGTGCCAAAGGACACATCAATTTGTGGTGGTAAACGACTGTCCAATGCGTTCTCATAGCCCATAAATCATTTGGCCAACAACTTGTTCTATTTGGCCAGCGACAAAATTTATGTTTCAGGTCCAGTGGGAGAAATAAAATCCATAGAATTTATGTATATAACTGAAGGGCTTACTTACTGTTTTTTAATATCCAAAGATTACTTTTCCCAAATCAAACTCATTTCTCCGTTTTTTTTCTTTCTCCTTATACATTACGTATATATATATATATTTGTAATAACTCTCTAGTGTATATATAAATTAAAATAAATAAATACATTTTTTTGGTTGTGGTTTTTGTTTTGTTTGTTTTTTCTTTAATAATAATTATAATTACCATCATCATTAATTTATCATTAGAGTTATCCTCGTCGGTAAAAACGCCGCCCTCATCTCTCAATATTTTTGTGTCTTTATCTCATTGCATGCTTGGTTGTTCGAGTTGCTGGTTGCCGTTGTTGTTGTCGTGGTTGTTTGTTTACCAATTCTTTGATCGAATTATCATGATGCTGTTGTTGTAGTAATAATAATCATAATAATAATAATAATAATAATAGTATATTGTTTAACATATGCCGCTTTTTGTGTGGATTCCTGCCTCCATTTGCACATTCCCCAACTCTCCCTTAACTGCCTTAAACTTTCACAACATTCTCTCTCTCTTTAGTCGTCAACGATTTTTGTGGTTTATTTAACAAACAGAGCAACAAACAAAGAAATGCACAACAGGAATTGTGGCTCCTTCGATACTGCCCAGGATACCCTCCGGTCTATGTCGCTATCTATCCTCTCTCTCTGGCGCGGGACTGGCCAACAAAGCGTTTTCTGTGCTTACGATTCTGTGCTTATAATAATATTCTGTATCTTCTGGATCTTCGATTTCTATTTTTGCCGAATCTTGAGCAGTTTTGGTTCACTAACTTACTTGGTACTGTTTTTGTGTTATCCGGCTATATATAATGCTATATATGAGTTGCAAGCTGAGTTGCTAGCCGAAAGCTATTTATACTTATAGGTTAATGTCAATGGTTCAGGGTTCACCGCACAAAAGAGTTGGAAAGGACAATGAAAATGATAGTTTCAAAGGATGATAAATGATCCTAGACCTACACTTACACGCTATTATGTATATATACTCGAAGTCGCGTTTCACATTCTTGTTGTTTGTAAATTATTGTTATGTACATTTTTAGACATACAGTTCTAGAAGTTCCGAGCGAGCGAACAGCGAGACAAGTCCTGCCAACACACAGTTTTCGTTGTACAAAAATCAGGCAAATCATAAGCATAATCCGAAAGCTGAAACTTGGAAAATAATATAAAAGTAAGTAAAATAAAGAAGGCAACGCTTTAACTTTTAACTAATCATGTGGTTTTTCTTTTTATTATATACTTTTCGATTTTCGCATTTTGTTTGTTTGTTTTTCTTATCTTTTCTTTCTTTTCACTTGCCTATTATTATTATTATTTAGATGGTACATATACATATGTAGTTTATACGCTAAGCTAATTATTTTGTTTAACAATAAATGTATATAGCTGCTTGACTGCTCCATCCTTCATTTCTTCTCAGTTTGTAATTATTATTTAGCTTACGTTTAATAACGAAATCTTTTAGTTGCAACTTCTTTGCAGTTAAGGAACAGAAAATGATAAGGAAATTCTATTTCGAAAGAACATAAACGTAATAGGGAAAATAATTCACAAAATCATAAATCAAATTTAACAAATTTTCAATAATTAAAATTACGAAATAATAATAATAATTGACTCTTTAAATGATAGATAAACAGATTTAGTGGCTTGTGTCGACGAAGAAGAGCTTTACACTAAAATTTTGCTGGACAAAATTAGATATAAGACTCGCAGCAGCAGTTTCACTGTCCGGGTCCGGTCGGTCGGTCTGTTGCTGTTCTGTTCTTAGCTTTCGGTTGAGATTTCTAACATAATTAAAACGCATTCAATTAAACACACCAAAGCAAGGCGACCTTGTAAATTGTTGACTTTCTTTTTTTGGTAGCAGCTTTCCGGTTAAAATAGTATTTGAGAATTCCGGGAGATTCTCTGGCCTAGCGTGGTTCCATTCGAGGGCTCTCTCAGAGAACTAAAGTCTATGTTTGAGGCTTGTGAAAGGCGGAAGAGTGGAAGTTCAAGTCCGGGTCGAGAGTCACGAGTCGAGATAGTCTTCAGTTCGAGTGTCCGTCGTTGTGTGTGTGTTTATTTATTGCTTCTTCTTCGGATTCTTCGTTTTTTTCTTTCTTTCTTCTTTATTTTAAAGACTATTTTTGTAATGGCACAAAATATACAGCTTTCAATTCATTCAATCCTTCCGGTTCCTTTCTTCTTTTTACTCTTCTCTCTGTAGCGCTTCAGTTATTGTAACTTAACTCTATAGAGGCTATATATGCTATGCTTTGTCGGTTCCCCCTTTCCCATTCAGTGATGGCTTTGCTCTGGATTTGCTCCCCCGGTGTGGTGTGGATAGTTTTGGTTTTGGTTCCAGCTACTGCTACCAAAATGCCCGACAACTCTCTGCGGCCAGCACTCGACGAGGCCTGCATGCTTGCTCCTGCCTCCAGCCATCCGTTTATCCGCTCCATCTTCCTTCTAGTATTATGGTTGTCAACTACTTTATGTTCCACTAGATTAGGTTGCTATTTTTATATTTATCTTAGGTATGCCGTTATGTTTATGTAGTTTTTGTTTTGCTTTTGGGTCTTCCTATATATTGGTTTTTCCGGCTGGCTTTACCGCGGACGCGAACCTTTGTAGTTCGGGTTCGGATGGCGACTGGGATGACGCGCTGAAAAATGAAGTGGAAAATGTTAGTTAAGAATCGGAAAGGATTTTGACAAAAGCTTAATGATATTGCTTTAAACTTATTTTACTCATTTAATTTAGTTTTTTTCAAGCGCTCAAGTTTGAATGCTGTTGCATTTTGTTACATTACAGTGCCTTTCCTCTTAACATTTTATGTTTGTTTACAGATGTTGATATTCATGTTATCCTTTGTAAAACTCTCTTAAAACCTTACTGTTAAAAAACCTTCGCCATTTGGACTGTAACTCTACATATTTAACTAACATTTATCTTCGGGTGTAAGGACTTACTGTTAGTTCTAACATAGCTGCTATGAGCTCCCCACTTTCACTGTAAATGCATAACAGAAGGCCTTTTCCGATTTATTTGCATTTTAAAATGTGCATCTCCTGTATTTTAAATTATTTTCGATAAATTTCAATTCTCAAGCATTCTTCAGACTTCCTTTAAGCTTATTTCTGGTAGCTTGAACCCCGCTCTCACCTTGTATCATCATAGTGGGATACATGCCGGCCACCTGCGCCATTTGCGGCCGGATATCATTTGACGGCGACCGTCGACTGTTGGGCAAGGCTACCGAGGGCTAAAATGAAGGAAATAAACATTATTTAGGGATCAATTCCGGCCAGATCTCAACCGCTACTCACATGCGCAAAGTACGTCTGGCCGTACTTGAAGTACACGCCGGCGGACGCCCCATTGGGATTGTAGCCGCCGAGGGCGGCCGCAGCGGCCACGCCGCTCAGCACCGCCGCCGTGGCCTGCTGGCTGCCAGCGGCTGCGGCAGCGGCTGCAGCGGCGGCACTGTGATGCAGCTGGGCTGTGGGAATGTGCGAGCGGGCGCCACCACCACCACTCGAGCCAGCCGCCGGCCCAGCAGCACCACTGGGTGGGCCGCCACCGGCTCCGCCGCCGCCACCACCGCTGCCCAGGTAAATGGAGGGCGGTGAGGCGGCATTCATGGCAGCTCCGGTGGCCTGGTCCAGGACCACGTAGCCGCCGGAGTGGGTGGTGACCAGCTGTTGTGTCGGCTGCTGGGGCTGTGGGGGCTGTGGAGCAGCATTGGGCGTGTTGGCAGCACTGTTGTTATTGCTGTTGCTGCCACCAATACTGTTGGGCGAGTTGTTGCTGCTCTCGTGGCTTCCATTGCCACCACCGTTGCCTCCGTTGGCGCTGGGCGAGTTGCGCTGTGAGACGCTGCGCCGATAGTCCTGGTTCTGGTTCATGGACTTCTGGCTCCGGAAGCTGGCGGCTCCGGCATTCAGGCGAATGGGCGGCTTGGACTCGTAGTTGCCGGGATTCGAGCTCGTCGCATAGCTGGGCGGCGGCGGGCCACTGATCAGCGGCAGCTGGTTGGGCTTGTTCTCCCGCTTGCCGCCCATCGCATGTGGCGGCGGTGGCCCGCGATGGTGATAGCTGCTGCTGCCGGAAGACGGGGGGGCACCTCCTCCTCCCAGGCTCACGCTGCTCGGCGAGGCACGCGGCGTTGGCTCGTTGTTGGAGTTGAGGAGCGGCGTCTTGGCCCCGGAGGGTATGCCACCACCCAAGGGCACTGAGTGGTGCCTGGGATTGTAGCCGCCGGGATGGTAGGGCTTACGCACTCCTCCCACCGTTTGTGTTCCTGACCCTCCGCCGCCATTGTTCCGCTTCTCGTAGGGCGAGTAGCCGCCGCCCTCGTTGCTGCTCTGGCTCTGGTAGTAGTGCGGCGTGGAGCTGTTGCTGTGGTAGCCGCCGCCGCCGCCTCCGGCACTGCTGTTGCTGCCACTGCTATTCCCGTTGTTGTTGGGATGTGCCGGCGGTGTGCTGAACAGCGGGGCCTGCCGGCCCGGAGCAGCTGGCGTGCTGGGCGCCGATTGAGAGGCCACCTGATCCATGCTATTCCCACTGGCGGCTGCCGGGTAGAAGGGAGCCGCCGTGATCAGAGCGTGATGTGGCCCACTCTGGGGCGGTGGTGGCGCCTGCTGCACCACCTGGGGAGCTGTGGGTGGGCCACCACCTGGTCCGCCGCCGGCCGCTGCTGCTGCTGCAGCCGCCGCTGCCGCTGCGTAGGGGAAGATATTCGTTGGGATCAGGGCGGTGGCATGTTGGGCGGGCATCGCGTACACATGGGTTGCACCCGCCGCCGCTCCACTGAGATCCGAGCCGGGCGCTCCGCCACCGTGGGCCAGCGTCAGCGTGGGCAGCGCATGATATGTGGTTGTGCTGGCCGCCGGAGCAGCGATCAGCTGGGCGGAACCGGCCGCCGAATGATGGCCACCACCACCACCACCGCCGCCGGCATGGTGACCTCCCACCGAACTGGGCGGGTAGCTGCTGGGATTGTAGTGAATGGATCCGCCGCCGGGCGTGCGCTTCACCCGGCTGTTGTAGCCACCGGAGGAGCCATTGCTCGCTTGCTGCTGCTGCTGCTGCTGGTGATGGTGGTGCTGCTGCTGATGCGGCTGGTGGTGCTGTTGCCCCGACACCACCGTGGGTGGACCAGCCGCCGAACCAGCTCCCTGCACCTGCGGCTGGGTGGCCGCCACCATGGGCGCGGCAGCCACTGCCTGCTGGGGCACATAGTACGAGATGGGGTGGTAGTAGGGATAGGAGTATTGGATCGGATACGGGGCCATGGGCAGCTGCTGGAGCTGGGCACCGCCGACGCCACCGGGTTCGCTGGAGTAGATGAGCGGCGCCTGGTAGATGGGCCCGCCATTAGGTGCCGCTGCCGCTGCGAACTGGGCCGTCGGATAGGCGGCCGCCGCTGCCATGGGCATCACCGTGGTCGCCGTCGCCGGTCCTCCCGGTCCTGCCTGGTAGATGGCCTGAGCGGGGATGAGTCCCTCGCGCGGCTGCTGGGCCGGATCGAAGACAGGTATCATGTAGGTGCCGCCGGCCAGCTCGCCGCCGGCCTCCGGTGAGGCGAACAACGTCTGGGCGGGCGGATGGCTGCTGGTCGTCAGCTGGAAGAGCGGCTGCGATGGGCCGCCGGCACTGCCCACGCCGGGCTGAGGATACGCGGCATACACCATGCCCTGCGGCACCGCGTAGATGCTGCCATCGGGCTGGAAAGGGGGAAGAGGAAGTAACATTAGTGGACCCTTCTGTGAAAGATAGATCTCTGACTCACCCCCTGCTGATATGTGGTGGCGCAGTAGGGCGCTGCCCCGTTGGGCGTGGTGGTGGTGTGAAAGACGGTGGATCCGTCCGGCGCCTGATAGCTCTGCGTGTACGTCCAGGTGGTGGTCTTGGGCTCCTCGACGACGGCCACACTAGGTCCGTGGCTCTGGCTGGGCGTCTTCACCTCGCACTGGCTGTAGGGCGTGGAGCTGGGCGAAACGGACTGTAGATCGCAGTTCACCTGCGTGGCGGCCACCAGGGCTACCGGCGTCTGGCTGGCCGGCAGCAGCAGCTCGGTGGTGCCGACGGAGGAGGCAGCTGAGGCGGAAGAGGAGGGTCCAGCGGCTAATGGCTCCTGCTCCTGCAGGGGCTCTGGCTGAGCTCCAGCTCCGGCAGACTCCAGTTCCAGCTTCTCGCCCAAGGCACAGCAGGCGGGTATGTTCGGACTGGTGGCCTGGTTCTTGTACTTTTGCACCTCGATGCGATCGTAGTTCTTCGTGGAGGTGGAGGTGGTAATGCTCAGACAGGCCGTGGCACTGGCCAAGCTATCACAATCGTCGCCCTTCACGCTGCCCCCATCCTGCTGCTGCTGCTGTGGCTGTTGCTGCTCGTAGCTCTCGTACCCCTCGGAGCACTCCATGCCCGGCGATGGGGCCTCCTCCGCATAGCTCTCGGTGGAACTGCAGGAGAGCTCAGTGGTGGCGGCATACTGCTGCTGCTGAGGAGGCAGCTGTTGCTGCTGCTGTTGCTGCTGCTGCTGTTGCTGCTGCTGTTGCTGCTGCATTTGCTGCTGATGCTGCATCTGTTGTTGATGCTGCTGCTGCTGTTGCTGCTGCAAGTGCGGCGACGACTTGCGATAGTTGTTGTAGCCACCGGAGGAGGAGTTGCCCTGCGACTGGTACTGATTGCCCGTGTGCTGGAGCGCCTGGTTGGGCGGCAGATTGGACGGGTCGTAGTGGTAGATGGAACTGCAAAAATCATAGACAAGCATTAGTAGCTTATACTAAACTTAGTTAGTGATTAACTAAATAGGGTTGAGTGTGTCGTTTTGGTAAGTATTTTCTCGCTCGGCAGCATGCAACGTTCGAATAGACAAAAGTATGTACAAAGATTACAGAGCTGCGGTTAAAATAATTCATATTTATACAAACTACTTTCATTAATTTTAATTTAATTAATTTTTTATTTTATTAGTTCAGTTTTCGGAAGTATCTTGAATATTTTTCATTCTGACCGCAACTTTGTGGATTAAAGTAAAAGGAAAGAACAGTCGGCTCAAGCGGCAGTTGACAGAGTTGCCAGACTTTTTGCTCATAGTTTGTTATTATTAATTTAAGTTGTAGTGTGTTTAGTGACGCGACACGGCAGCGACAGCGACAGACATTTAGGATTATATATAAAAGTAATCGAAAAACAACAACAACAAATGGATTGATCAACTGACTGATTGATTGATACAATGCGAAATGCAATTTGAACAAACAACAATTAGGATAAGACGACAACACTGGCAGATACACATTCGATACACATTCAATGCATTCATTCATTCTCTCATTATCGATCAACGCTGGAGGCGAGGCAAGCTTGGTGATTTTGAGTTTGGCAATGGAAAGGTGGATTTTAGGTGTTCCGAGAGGAGCTTCCTATGGCGCTACGCATCTTATTCTTTATATTGTCTTTGATTGGGGATTCCAGATGCGTGTGTGTAGTGGGTGTTCGAGGTGTCGATGAGCGTGAAAGATAGAGGCACACAGATCGAGAGATAGGCAGAGAGAGAGAGAGAGAAAGGTGGGTGGGTGAGAGGCGAATAGTTATATTCGATATATTCGATAGCAGTTGGTGTTGCACTTGGTGTCGGTTAATTTAGTTCGAGTTTAGGCAGATAATTTACAAAAACAACATCAACAAGTCGGCACGATAAATGAAAAGCTAATAATATTGCATATTTCACATATAAAAGAACGTATTAATAGTTATGGTAAATAAAATATAGTAAACATAGCTAGAGTTATAGTTTGGATATTTTAAATATTTGCTAAATATTGATTAAAGCTTCAAGCAATTATTTTAAGGAAAAAACACAGATATTTGCGTTAATATTTCACATAAGAAATTTAAGTTATAAGTCTAAATATTTCCCTTGAAACAATATTGAGTTTGCTAATTAATTATCAAGATTTTTAAATGGGAACTTTTTATAGTTTTCATCGGAGGTAGCTCTTAAAATATTATTAAGATATTTTTCTAATTTTAATGTAATGAGAAAAATTCTCCCAATTTCAACTCCTTTTGAATATAGTTACTTTTAGTTTTAATACAATAAGTTCTACTACAGATTTTTATTTCATATTATATTAAGGATAAGGTTATAACGAAAACGGAACTATATCTTTAAAAAATATATATATAGTATATATGATGTATAAAAACTGTGCCCTAAAAGCCGCATTTGTCGCTCTTTCTATCAGAGTTAGGATGTGTAAATCGAAGAAAAATATAAGTAAAGCATTTTTGAGATATACGAAAAATTTTGCAGCGATTTCTGTAGATTATTATTAATATTTTTGAATTGTTTGTGTGGTTTTTAATTTGCTTTGGTTTAGTTTTTGTAAATTACCCGTCTGCATTGACAATTGGTTGGAGGGTTTGCGGATCAATGAGGAGGCTGCCAATTGGCACATTCGAAATGTCTGTGACGGCCCAGACGAGTCCCGATGTCCCCGAGGAGTTGGACGACGACGACGACGACGATGCCGACCCGGACGCGGCTCCCACTACTCCCAGGGGCGGCGATGCTCCGCCCGCTGTGCCCGCCGCCTGTGCTCCAACCGCCACCCGGCTGTGCTGATGCCCATGCCCATGACTGCTGCCATGACTGTGACTCTGACTGTGGCTATGGCCATGGCTGTGACTGTGACTGGGCGGAGGCGGATGGTTCAGCTCCGGCGTCTGCCGGTCGCTGCCGTAGCCCGTGGGCGAGGGCGTGACGGAGTCGGAGCGCACGGATTGGGTGCGAGTCTTGTAGCTGGAGTTGGTTGGGGAGTTGGAGTCGGTTGGAGTTGGTTGGTTGTTGGATTGTTTGAAATGTTGTTGGTTGGTTCATTGTTGTTTCGTTTGTTGTTGTTGTTATTGTTGTTGTTGTCGGGGAATTGGCATACAAAAATTTTGGTTGTTTTTTTTTTCGTATTTTTTTAGGTTTTCAATTTTAAAATATTTTTAATTTAAAAAATGGGTAGCGAGAGCGATTTTGAGTTTGGGTACATGGACATGGTTTTAACATAAATTTACTTTAGTTCACCGGTGCCACTAGGTTATATTTATTATACTTTTTATACTCTTCTTTATATTAAAATAAAAAAACATTAATTTTTAAAACAACTTGAAGAGAAAAAACGCCTTAAATATTGTTATATTAAATCCAGGAAAGGCACACGCTCTTTCTTTGCATTAGTCGCCATTTTATGGCCAAAAGGCGAAGCAACATAGTGTAACAACTGCAGTTCGTTACGTAAGATAAGGTGTGGTTCAGATGTCTAAGTGGTCGACCAAATTAATTGTGACTAGCGCATTAATTAATAAGTATTAAACCTGTAGCGTTAGGAAGATAAATACCAATAAATCTAAATCTAAGTTCGAGTTTGCAAAATAAATGTGTGATCAATCACAATCAAACCTTTACTTTAATCAGAAGATCCACAGAAGTTTTTAATGCCTTTAAATCACACAAGCTTGTAAATTGGAGATACCATACTTTCTTTCTTTTTTCTAAAGCACGGCCTTTCCTTTCGTTTTGGACTTCTGCTCAATGTTCTCAGTTAAGCTTTTCCTCTAACGCTTTTGGAATAACAACTTAAGTAGAGGAGTCAGTATATAATTTTAGATGAAATACTCAGCTTAAACAGTTTCTAATACTTTAGGTGGCCAAAAACAGTCAAAAGTATTTGAATGAACTTTAATATTAACATTTTCTAGACCTAGTGGTTCCGGTTTTAAATTGAAACTAATAATAACAAAGCCCAGGCTTTCAGAGAACACTCACCCACTGCTGGAAGGAGACAGCCGCCATGGTGTAGAGGTGCTGCCAGTGGAATCCTGCTTGACAAAGCCACCGCCGCGTCCGCTCTTGTTCGAGTTTGTGGAATCACCACGCGGCAGGGAATTGTTGCCGGGTCCGGGACCACCGGAACTGGGCGGACCGCCATAGTTGCCAAAATTGTGGGACTTGGGCACGGCGCCACCGCCCGATCGCATCGAGCCATCGCGGGATTCCGTGGACTGTAAGTTAAAGAATTAAATTAGTAATCTGATTTCCAGCAAAGAGCTTTATCGATCATACATTCTGCATCTGCAGCATCTTTCCATTGGGCCTCTTGGGCCTGGGCGGCTGCTGGGATTGCTTCTGCTGTTGCTGCTGCTGCTGCTGCTCCCAGCCCCCGTAGCACTCCTCATCGCCGCCTCCGCCGGAGTAACCGTCCTGGGCTCCACCAGTTCGACTAAAGATGCGACTGCGCGCCCGATCATAGTCCTCCTCGCGCTCCTCAAAGCTCTTGGCCTTGCGATCCAGGGAGAGTGGGCAGAGGTAGGGCGACTGGCGCACCTCGTCGAAGCTGTGCGTGTCCCGCTTCAGAATCGATTTGCGTGCATCGTCGCGCACCAGCGACTGGAAGCGTATCTGGATGGGAATATTGAATAAATTATAATTTAAGCGATTTAGTTGTTAGTTTTTTCAAGTACCTCAGGTATGCGCGTGCCCTTGGTGACGGCCACAATCACACACTGCTGCGTCTCGGTGTCCACATTGTGCTCCATGCCGAAGAAGGCGGCGGTGCGATGGATCAGCATGCGATTGTACGAGGAAGCGGGCGGAAAGCGATACTCACAACCGCGGCTGGAGGGGAGAGATAAATGCATTTTATTAAAGTTCTTGAAGGAGAGTCTTAAGAGATCTCCGCTCACCTATTCTCCTGGACGAACTCCATCAAATCCTTCTCAATCTTGAGCAAGATATTGCGATCCTTGGGATTCTTGTTGAGGGTGTCGCGAAAGAACATTAGGAGATCGGTGCCGCCGTAGTCCGTGTACTGTTCGCTCGAGTTCTCTGATTGATGAAAGACTAGAATCAGTGAGTGGATGAGCCGGTATATTTTGGCCGCACACACACACAAAAAGTCGAGGACACTTACCGCGCGATATGAAGCCCGAGGTGTTGTTGCTGCTCGAGTTGTTGGAGTTGTTGTTGCCGTTGTTCGACACGTTGCCTCCACCTCCTCCTCCTCCGTTGTTGCCGCCATCAATGCTGCCGGATGAGCTGCCACCGAGATTCTTCAAGCGCGGCTTGTTACCCTTGGCATTGGTGTTGTTGGCACGATGCTTCTTATTGCCTCCGCCAGCTCCCCTCGGCTCGTAGTGATACTGCTCCTCGTCGTGGTTATTGCTCAGATTGCTGTTCTGGCTGGACATCTCGTGGCGCTCGTGGCGATCGTGGCGCTCCGCCGCCTTGTAGTTCATCCCAGAGTTGTAGATGACGCCCGTGGAGGAGTTGCTGCTGTTGCTGTTGCTGTTACTCTGGTGCTTCTGGTTGTCCAAGCCATTGGCCTTCAGGTCCACCACGAACTTCTTGTTGTTATTGTACTCCATGCCGCTGCCATTGCTGTGGGTGCGATTGTGGTGACCGCCGGATTTCTTTGGTGGCGACAGCTTTGGGAACTCGGCCTCGTTGCTGAGCGGTACGTTCTGCTGCGGCTTCGGCGGTGGCGGCTGCTGCTGCTGCTGTTGTAACTGCTGCTGCTGCTGCTGTTGCTGCTGCTGCTGCTGACTAGTGACAATCACCGCAGGTGGCGCCTCCATCAACGGCGAGTTGCCCCTTCCAGTTGATTGTGCTTTGCTGTTGTTGTTATTGTTGTTGCTGATTATGGCATTATTGTTGTTGTTATGGTTGCTGCTGCCGCTGTTGATGTTGTTGTTGTTGTTGTTGTGCTCATGGGGTTCCCCTTGAAGCTGCTCGGAGGCGGCGCGAGGCGTTGGCGTGCGCGGCGGCGATGTCGACTCACGCATCGCATGGCTGCGTGTGAGATGTTTGCCCTTCATGTTGCCCTGTTGCAAGGTAAAGGAAAGGAAAGGAAGCAGTCGAGGGGTTGAAAGGTAATTAGTTTCAAATTAGTAACCAGAATTGAATGCCAAAGTTGACCATAGGTGAGTGAGTGTGCGGGTACAGTGGAGCCTGAAGCTTACATTCAAAAGAAAAACTTAAGAATGTTTTAGTAAAATATATTTTAAGGGTCTGTGACTACATTTATGGCTTAAATTAAAAATCTGTATCAGAGAATTCCATCCTATTATGAGTTCCCCTGTATTAAGCAAAGGCCAACGCTTTCAATCCATGATGCAATTGTTGGCTCATTGAAATGTGAAAAACAAACTCGGCTCGACGTCCCGTCCCGTCTCACACTCTCACCGGAAAAACCGAAAAGGTTAGCAGGTTAGACAGCCAAAGGGAGTAAACTCCGCCTCGTTGCCGCGTGTGCTGTGCTGGGCTTATAATATACGATATCATATACTCGGTATACCGTAAAACCCCATCCTACGCCCTGGACTCGGATTGCCTTTTGACATTATTCGCCCGACCTGAAGGACAGGCCATCGAAGGGAGGATGAAACGCAGTCAGTCAGGCAGGCGTTCATTCAGTCAGTCTGTCGGCCAATCGTTCAAGTTTAGTCATCACATTAATTTGGTTCTTTTTATTATTATTTGTTTGCTTGCTCCATTGATTTTCCAAGACTGACATCATTAATCAGCTGTTGAAGTCACTTGAAACGTGGCGATTGAACTAAATTAACTCTTGACGCCTCAAGTAAGTAAGTGAGTGAGATTGGGGCATGAGGTAAAGGCAATATAGGAGCAGATGGTAAACATTTACAACTAATAAAATCTAATGATGTTTTAAGAAATAAATTAAATAAAATCAATACAATGGAATTTCCAACAAAATTCTTTGATTTTATCCCCTGTTTAATGTAAGCAACTGTTATTCTGACCTCAACTGTCTTCCTTAATATTTTACGAACACCAAAATCCAACTGTATTATCTCAAACTGAAACTTTGAATTACCTCACGCAGGCCACACGAATTTCCAAATACCGAAAAAAACTGATTTCCTGGAATCTCGTCTGCCGCCCATTTAATTTTCAATGTGGGGGAAAAATCAATAAATCGACCTTGGAGCCACGCAGCAGCAGCACCAGCAGCTCCGAAAATCCTAGAAGGGGGGAAATTCTAACGCCCAGGAAACATAAACAATGATTGACGATAAATCCTGTATGAGCAGTTAACCAAGGCAACCGACTGGGCCGAAAAGGGGTGTCCACCCACTACCTGCCACCACCCACCAACTCATACATAAACCTTGAACTCTGGTGGGCTGGCGAAAAGAGCGTTTAGAGCTGTCTGGGATTGTGGGGCAGTAACTATGACTGTGACTGTGCCCCTGTATGTAGTAGCTGCAGAAGCCAGGAGCAATCAGAAGCACGTTTACCAATTCCTGCACTCTCTTCTGGGTCGATTGGGGAATTTCCAGCTATTGCAATTCGCAGAATATACTAATCCCC